>OY970832.1:21434716-21768273 GCA_963853835.1 Calendula officinalis
AAAACAACATTAACAATATTTTAAGTTGAATGTCATCAGGTAAGACGCGGGGAAATGAATAATTTGTTTGGAAAATTATTGGCAACTTTAATAAAGTTAGGATGTATGAGTAGATTTAACTTTTAAGCAAGGTTCTAAAAAGCGTGGCGTGGCGACACCACCAAACCTCAAGTCATGGTGGGCCGTGGTGTTTTTCAAGGCGTGACTTAACGCGGCAATTTTCTTATATAATTTATATATATATATGTATATCATATTAAAAAAATATATATAAATCTATTGATTTATGATTTATATAACAATTCATACATAAAGTTCACAAAAAGTTTCACATCCAAATTTATAATTATATATGTCATCATTTTTTTTTTAAAAAATTCAAATTTCCTAACCGCCTTATAAAAAACTCGCCATAAGGTGCGCCTTATCACGCCTTACCTCACACCACGCCTAGCCTAGCCGCCATGGTCTGTTTTGTAACGTCGAAGCCGCGCCTCACGCCTTGGCGCCGCCATGACGCGTTTTTTAGATCTTGCTTTTAAGGCATGTTTGGGAAAGTTTATTAAGGGAACTTTTTAACTTATTAGCTTAATAAATTTGAATTTTTAAGTTTATCTGGGCTTATTAAGCTAATAAGCTAAAAATCCCCTAAGTTTTCTCAAATATGCACTTAGTCTCAGTTATTCCTCATATTTTAATATTTGATCTATTACTAATACATACTTCTTCCATTTTAAAATAAGTGATACACTTATGATTTTATATTTTTTGAAGCAAAAGATTATAATAAATGTTAGATTAAATTAAATTGAATAGTTAGTTAATGATGAGTGCCACCTATTTTGATTTAAGTGAGTTTTATGATGTTTAAAAATAAAAGTAAAGGTAAATGCATCATTTTATTTTATTAAATGAGATAAATAGTGGATGTGGACCCCACTATTTTTTACCAAATAAGACAAGTTTTCAAAGTATATAACTTATTTTAAAACATTTATAATAGAAAATGTATCACTTATTTTAAAACCAAAGATTACAAATGTGCCACGTGTTTGGGCATACTATTGTCGTAAAGTTTATTTTAACCACCAACAAATCAAACTCTAGGCTCTAAGGGTGTTTGGTTTCTAAGTTGGAATCATAAGATGTATATACAGTTGAAATGAGATGTATAGAAGAAGTAATACGTACATATATGTAGAGAAACTGATTCTAAAGAAATATCTGACAAAATAAGTGAAAGTGAGTGTATGAGTGTATATGAAAATATATTGTGCTTGCTTAACAATACATACATAATATGTTTGATAGTATGGTGGTTTCGAATTATTGTTTAGTATCTAATGTTTATGCCTGTTTTATTTTGCTACTCACCAATTACCATAAGAATTATCCTTTGTTTTTGACACTTATCTTAATATAGTAACTAGGAACATGAATCGTAAGAATTATTAACATTTATCTAAATAAAATCTAGTACTCCCTACGTGTCTTAAAAAAGTTTTCATTTCTGTTGGGCACAAGTTTTTATGAGATAGTTAATTGTGAGGTCTTTGGTAATAAATTTGATAATAATATAATATTATTTTAGAGAGAAAAAATGTTTTTAAAAAATATTTAGTGGTGGGGTACATAGTAATAGTTTTTTTTATTGTATCAGTCCCTCTAATTTGAAAAATTGAAATTTTTCGATAAACATTTTGAAAGAAATGAAAATTTTTAAAGTAACGGAGAGAGTATGAATTAATTAATTTTTACACAAATGATTTACTTCCCCGACCCCACCCGACTCCAGATCGAAGCCACAGCGCAAGTGCCATCTGTTGCAACCGTATATTGTCGTCACGTTCACCTTGCCTATGCCGCAGCCCCCACTCTTTTCACTCAACCAATACTTCAATTGTCTCTCTCTTTCGCCATTTTCACCAATCATCACGCACACAAACACACACATTCTATACTCTTTATATATCTCAAAGACACACACACACACACTGTATTTCTCCTCTCTATATCTGAGGTTTTATCATCGAAAATACCTCTTACATTCGATCGATTTACGCAATGGATCCTACTCGTGCTTTTGTGAAGAACGTTAAACGTGTAGTCGTCAAGGTCTACCATCTTAATCTCATTTTCGTTTAAATTGATTCGTTAATTTCTGATTAACATATGTTTAATTAAATTCATTTCGTTTTTGATGGCGGATTGTTGTTAAATTTGATTTGCCTAGAATCCTGCTCGATCGAGTTCGATCTATTCGTCTCTGTTTTTCCGGATCGTGATTTTCAGCAGATATTTTTGCTGTTTGATTTTTCGTTTGTGATTTGCTTTATGGATGAATGACACTTGGCAACCTTTGCCATGCACATGATAATGACAATTCGGATGGCTTTTGCATTCATATCTACTGACGATAATAATAGATAAACCGTTTCATTTGGCATGTTAAAGGTTTCATGTGGCAACTCGATTAATTTTGTCTATTTTGGTCCCAGATTATGAGGTCCACATATTTATTATTTTAAGATATAGTGATTTCTATAGAATTGATTTTATTTATTATTATTATAGTTTATTTATTTTTTACGATGCATCTTTTTTTTGGGAATATAATTTAGTAATTTACCCTTAGAAAGTAAGAAAGTGATCTATAGTTAGAATTTACCCTAATGAATTTATTTGTCATATGAAAGCAAAGTTTATATAAATGAATTTCAGGTTAATGATGACATGTTTAATTAAATAATTAATCTTTACCTTTATGATTGTAGGTGGGAACTGCTGTGGTTACCCGAGATGATGGAAGGTTAGCCGTTGGTCGACTTGGAGCTATTTTTGAACAGGTATTTTCGACAATATTTTACTATGCACCTGCTTAAATTTCAGATATACTAACATTCTATTTTCAATTAAGTTACTAATAATAAATTTCAAATAGAAGCAATAATAATATTTAATTTTCAGCAAATTCATTACATACCGAATTTTCTTCATAAAGTTTTGGCTAGCAGTCTATTAAACTTATGTACAAAACAATTTTTTTGCAGCTTGAAGAGTTGAATTCCCGAGGCTTTGAAATCATTTTAGTTACTTCAGGAGCTGTTGGAGCTGGCCGCCAAAGGCTTAAATATAGGAAAATGATCAACAGCAGGTCCTTGTCTTTTTTTTCTTTTTCTTTTTTATTTTTATTTGCTTTTCCTGCTGACAAATTGTTATTTGCAGTTTTGCTGACCTCCAAAAACCACAAGTTGAGCTTGATGGAAAAGCTTGTGCAGCAGTTGGTCAAAATGGTTTAATGGCCTTATACGACACTTTATTCAGCCAGGTAAAAATGTTAGCCTGTACAATTAAAACTACAAGGGCATTTTGGTCATTTGTTTTTACTCACATGATTCTTTTCTGCAGTTGGATGTTACCTCCTCTCAACTACTTGTAACAGATAATGATTTCAAGAATGCAGATTTCAGGGTACAACTATGTCAAACAGTTGATTCGTTGTTAGATTTAAGAAGCATCCCAATTTTCAACGAAAATGATGCAATCAGTACCAGAAGAGCTCCTTATGAGGTATATAAATGTAATAAAATACTAATTATATAATCTCGGTATAATGCATTTATAGATATCTTAATTTGAGGAGAATTCTGTGTTGCAGGATTCTTCTGGTATTTTCTGGGATAATGACAGTTTAGCAGCTTTGTTAGCTATGGAATTAAAAGCAGATCTTCTTGTTTTGTTAAGTGATGTTGATGGGCTTTATAGTGGGCCCCCTAGTGATCCAAGGTCAAAACTTATTCATACATATATTAAACAAAAACATCAAAAAACAATAAGTTTTGGGGATAAATCAAGGATGGGTAGAGGTGGTATGGATGCAAAAGTCAAAGCTGCAGCTAATGCTGCTTATTCTGGTACACCTGTTGTCATTGCAAGGTATTATATTACAATATTTTGATATCAGTTTTATTGGTTTATATTTCATTTTAATACTAAAGTTTTTATTGTAGTGGTTATGCTGCTAATAACATCATTAATGTTTTAAATGGAGAACGCGTGGGTACTTTATTTCATAAGGATGCACATATGTGGATTCCAGTTACTGAAATTGGTCCATATGAAATGGCAATTTCAGCTCGTGAAGCTTCTCGACGCCTTCAGGTTTAGTGAATCTCATGGTTATACGTACATACATGCACAAAAACATGCATATAAATATGTATATACGTGTGTATATGTGTATGGATACAACAGATTATCATCCAATAGATTTGAATGATCACTTATTTTTATAATTATTTTTTCTGGTTATTATAGGCACTAACAAGTGAAGAAAGAAAGAGAATTTTGTTGGATGTAGCAGCTGCATTAGAGGCAAATGAACAGTTTATTATGCTTGAAAATGATGCTGATATTGAAACTGCACGTGATGCAGGATATGATGAAGCTTTAGTAGCTCGTTTAGCTTTAAAACCTAGCAAGGTATGCATCTGCTTTAACTTTTAGTTCCAAAAATCTTGTTTTATTTATTTATTTAAATTAGTAATTAATCCTGTTACTAATAATTTTTTTATTTTCCATGTGGAATATGTATTTGAATCGGTTTATTGTTTTTTTCCAGATCCGTGGTCTTGCAGAATCTGTACGTAGACTAGCAGAAATGGAAGAACCTATCGGTCAAGTTTTGAAAAGAACAGAGGTAATTAAATATATATTTATTTACATCCAAAATAAAAAAATCTTTTATACATATTTTATATGTGGAAATTATGATGAATTACTAATATTTTGTTGTGCAGCTTGCAGAAGGCCTTGTTTTAGAGAAGAAATCATGCCCTTTGGGTGTTCTACTAATTGTATTCGAGTCTCGTCCTGATGCATTAGTTCAGGTTATAATAAACTTTTCACAAATTTATTTAAGTTTTTTAACGGTATGATTTTTATTAACTGGTCCTTTAACCAAATTTGTAGATTGCTTCATTGGCAATCCGCAGTGGGAATGGTTTGCTACTGAAAGGAGGGAAAGAAGCTAAAAGATCAAATGCAATACTGCACAAGGTTCGTTTTTGGTAATCATAATCTTTTTTTACAATAATATTTTAATTTTTTTAATAATTATTTTTGCGTTTCAGGTAATTACTTCTGCCCTCCCGGAAACTGTTGGACCAAAATTAATTGGATTATTGACATCAAGAGAGGAAATCCCAGACTTATTGAAGGTACGTGCAGACACTAAATCTAATTCTCTATAATAAAAATTATTATTTCTTAAAAAAAACATTTTGAACAGCTTGATGACGTGATAGATCTTGTGATCCCTAGAGGCAGCAATAAACTTGTTTCCCAAATAAAGAACTCGACTAAAATTCCAGTTCTTGGCCATTCTGGTAAGATAAAATATAAATTTGTTTACATTTCCAAGTTAAATTATAAAATAAATATCAATTTTCCATTGCAGATGGAATTTGCCACGTGTACGTCGATAAAGCTGCTAATTTGGAGATGGCAAAAAAGATCGTATTGGACGCAAAAACAGATTATCCAGCAGCGTGTAATGCTATGGTAAATTTCATAATTACCTTTTACTTAATTTTATCTATAAATCTTTATATACTAATGAAATTAAATTTCTAGGAAACACTACTTGTGCACAAAGACTTGTTGGGTAATGGAGGATTGCAAGAACTTGTTAAAGAACTTGAACAAGAAGGTACAGCATTGACTACTGTAAAGTTTTTTTTTTCCATATTAAAATGATTATTTAAGAGACATTATTTATTAATAATTTTATGTCGACAGGTGTTGCACTATTTTCTGGACCGAGAGTTAATGGTGCGGTTAATTTGTCGAAAGCAAATACATTCCATCATGAGTATAACTCAAAGGCTTGCACAATTGAAATAGTAAATAATGTTGATGAGGCTATAGACCATATTCATAGTTATGGAAGGTAGGTTAAAACTCATTTATATAATAATTAATTTTCTAGGATTTAATTTGTTAAAAGGGGATCATCCTTTTCACATATTCTTTTTAATTTTAGCTTTTTGGTAACTTTTTTTTATTCTTTTCCAGTTCCCATACTGAGTGCATTGTTACAGATGATCATGATGTTGCTGAACATTTTCTAAGTCGAGTTGACAGGTAATTCACAATTTTTCTGATTTTAATGGGTATTAAATAAGTTAAAATGTCTTTATGTTAGTTATATATCTATCTCTAGTATTATATAAAGCATTTAGTTTCAACTTCCAATCTTAAAAATTAAGAACTTGAAATGGCAATCTTACGGCCCCTCATTTAATCAATCATTAATTTACTTTATTTCGGAAATTATTTTCTATTAGCACCATATTTAATTAATCAATTTATTTTAATACAATTTAATAAAGATGTAATACTTGAATTTATCTTCTTTTTGAAATTATTTATTACCCAAACCAATGAACTCCTACAATTTCAATTAATACTAAATATTTTAATCAAACCGCTAAGTTTCTACAAATTAAATTTAGCCGTATATATAATGAAATGAAAGATACTACACCCTCCGTCCCAAATTAATTGTCCACTAGACAAAAGACACATAGTTTTATGAAAATGCAATTATTGTACTGTCCACCAATAAAATCTCATATTTATCCACTTATAATTCATATGATTGGTTGTAATTTGAAATTGACACTTATTTTGGGACAAACTAAAATAGTAAGGTGAACAATAAAAATAGGACGGGGGAGTAATAAACTGTTGCTTTGCGTGGTACCCATCTAGTCTTACATAATTGCTTTGGCTTCTTTTGGTAACACTTATCTTTTTGTTTTGTGATTTACCTTTTTTAGCAAAACCTTGTTCTGCTTCCTTTTTTAACAAGATTAGATAACTATTTATTATCCAAAATAACTTTTTAAATCAAATTTAAAACCATGAAAACATCAAAATCATCAGTATTGATTATGCATTTTCTTGCTTTCAACAGTGCTGCAGTTTTTCACAATGCAAGCACAAGATTTTGTGATGGTGCACGGTTTGGGCTTGGAGCAGAGGTATTAAATATATTAAATCAGTTAACTTATGATTCTAATATTCTCATTTTATTTGCTTATAATTCTGGAATATTTCCTTAAAAACAGGTTGGAATCAGTACAAGTAAAATCCACGCACGAGGTCCAGTTGGAGTAGAGGGTCTCTTAACAACTCGATGGTAAACATATAAAAATCTATACATTTTTTTCCATAAAATGGATCATCCGTACAAATGGGTCGGGTTAATGAAAGCGCATTTAGAAAACTAACCGTTTGAATTTTATTCATATTTGTATAGGGTGTTGAGAGGTAAGGGGCAAGTGGTTGAGGGTGACAAAGGAGTTGTGTACACCCACAAAGACCTTTTATCAAAGTCAAACGGATTCTAGATTGAAGTCAATGTTTCAATCGTATGATTTTCATGTTAATTAGGACCTCAAAACGACATTATGAATGGGCACTATTAAATAATGTAATAGGGCAGCTTGGATATTGAAATATCATATAAACTGAATATTGCATTATATGCATTACTTTCATATCTTATTCTTATCACAGTTATACAGACTGCAACATTACTTTTCATATAGTCAATGTGAACCCACCATGTAATATATCCTAGCCGGTGATACCATAAGAAAAAAATATGCAACCGGTGATACCTTCAATTTTTTTTCCAGACACTATATTTTTCTAGACGACGATATAAATCTTTTTTTCATTTTTTTCTACGATAATGAAAACTCACTCGTTATGTTTTTGTTTTCTAAAGGATGATATTGGCAGGTGGTGGGGGGTTGAGGCGTCGAGTATCTCTTGGCTCCAGGATCTCTTCTCTTGGGGAGAAATTGCAAATTTGAAAGGTAATTATCAATCGTTAATATTGTCTAGCCGTTTATATTGTCTATAGTTATTGTATTAATTTAGTTTCCTTTTACTCTCCTTAATCTAAGGAGTAAATTATGTAAACAATTCTTTATAATAAAAGTCTTGCCCTCTCAAAGAGGCAATGCATTGACTATCAAATATTCTCATGGTATCATACTAGTACACGTCTCCCTTCTCCAAAGTTTTTCCTTACACCCCTAAGATCCGGTGGCCCCTCTTCTCTGTTCTTCTCTTAAACCTTTTCTATTTTTCGTTTCTTTTTCATTCCCATCGTCTTCTCTGCCCTACAACCACCATGTGTGCCGCCGCATCTTCTTCTTCAACCACCGAAAGCTTGTTCTCTATGAACACTTTACTTCACATGATGACAATCAAGCTTAGCTCTTCCAACTATATTCTTTGGCGCAACAATATGTTGCCGATATTTACTTATCAAAAATTGCTCGGGCACATTGACGGTACCATCGTTGCTCCTCCGGCGACCATCGTTGTCGACAATAAAACTGTCCCGAATCCAGCCGCCGCTGCTTGGTTTGAAACTGACCAACGTGCCGTTATTCTTTTACAAGCTTCTCTTACCGAAGAATCTTCGGCGGAGGTCCTTGGTATCACTTCGGCACATCAAATCTAGATCACTTTAGAAGCTGCCTATAGCAACGTCTCTGTCGAGAGAGTTCATTCTTTACGTGATGCTCTCCGGCAGCTCACTAAAGGTACTTCAACCGTCTCGGAATTCAGTCGCAAGTTTAAGACAATTTGCGATCAACTTTCGGCAATCGGTCATCCCGTTGTTGAGATCGATAAGATTCATTGGTTTCTATGTGGTTTAGGTCCGGCCTATGAGACGTTTTCTACTGCTATACGTGCCACAAAACCCGCACTGAAATTCCGTGATTTAATTGCTCACGCAGAGAGTCATGAACTCTTCTTGGTATCTTTGCATGGCACAAATTCACCCACTGTTGCTTTCCATGCTCAATCCAAACCCACTACCAACCGTAACCAAGGCAGGACCAACAATTATCGCGGTCACAACTCTCATGGTCGTGGTTGTGGCTCAAATCCACCTAATTGTCAACTTTGTCGCACCAATGGCCATTATGCCTCATCTTGCCCAAATCTTGTCAATTATGCTACTCAATCTCCCACCACTGATGACTCTTTGGCAAAGGAATTTCATGCTCAATGCCATGTCACCACAAACAATCCCGATTGGCACGTTGATTCCGGGGGCTACGGACCACATGACTAACTCATGTGAACATCTTCATCAAACGGGTCCATACAAAGGTAATTCTCAAGTGATTTTTGGTAATGGTAAATCTCTTCCTATTACTCATACGGGTCTTTCTCATATTACAAAGAATATTTCATTACGCAATGTTCTTGTTATTCCTAATCTCATCAAGAAATTACTTTCGGTGAGTGATATTGGCATATTTATACATATATTTATATGCCAATATGCATATTTTTGTATGTGTTTATTGACAAAAAACATGATGTTATCACTCAAATATAGTTCCCGTGGTATTTTTCAGGCTATAAAAGAAAAAGTGACAAAAACGAGTCAAGACGACGAACGAAATGAAAATCTGCAGAAATTGGAGAGATAGCACCGCTATCTTAGGATAGCGCCGCTATCGATGATCGCTATCTATATCGCTATTTTCCCTCAAAACGCGATTTCTGGTCTCTGTTTGTCATCAAAAAGACGAGATAGCGCCGCTATCTGAAGGATAGCGACGCGATTTTACGCGGAAGCACATATAGCGACGCGATTTCTTGAATAGCGACGCGATTTCCAGCGATCTGACGTATATTTAAGCGAGAATTGCAGATTTGAAACAAAACTTTTGACCTAATACGAATTGGCAGCCGAAAAATACCCTAGGAGCACTCAAGATCAAGATTCAAGCATCAAACATTGGTTTTTTTATCACTATTGATTTCTATTATGTTTATGTTTATGTTTCTTCACGATTGTTTGATGATTTTTAGCATGTCTATGTGCTAATCATCTTATATTCGTTATGATTAGATGAAGTTTAGGTTTTAGGTTTGGATATTCTTAAGATTTTATGATGATTGTTTGAACACTTGTGTTTTTAATACATAACCTTTTCGTTAAACCTTTACAACTGTATTATTGAATCTGTTTATGGCTTGATTGATAGAATATTGAGAACATTTAATTAATCTAGTAATACCCTTGACTTTTCATACCGTTTGACCTAGTCAGCGACTCATTAGAAATAGGGGGTCCGAAATTTGATACCAATAACCTAGGTGCAACTTAAAGTCTAATCTTTAGAGAAGAAATTCCTAGGATTAGAAGGTCTCGGAAAGCCGGACCTAGTTAGAAATAACAAGCATGAGTGTGAATTTAAACAGGTTTCTTGAGAAGAAATTCCTAGAGATCATATTAGACTCATTGTAAGGTTTTGAGAGAAATCTAGTTCCTTAAACTCCTAGAACATGAATTAAATCAGTGCTTCAAAATCAAACCTAGACCTAGACGGATTCGACTCATAGCGAATATCCTCCTTAATATCGAAACACTTCTTCTTCGTTTTAGTTGACTGTTTACTTTTAAAAATCAAATTTAGTTTTATTATTCAGTTTGCAAATAAAAAATGTTCCAAATGAAAACCCCTTTTAATTACTTGTTCAGTTTAATTAATTGGTTTTAAATTACATAGTCAGCTTAATTGTTCCCTGTGGAGACGAATATACCCGAACGTACTTACCTGAACTATATTGCTCACGATTAGGTCATACTTGCCTAATAGTGTGGTAATCTAGAATAGGAGTATTTAGGACATTTAATTTATAACTGGTTCACACATCAAGTTTTTGGCGCCACTTCCGGGGAGCAGTTGCGTGATTAGTAAATTAGAACTAATTTTTTTAATCGATCCTTATCTAAGAATTCATTTTTGGATAAGTTATTTTATTTTTATTGATTCTAGTAAACAGTTGCGTTTTTAACAATTGTCTTGAGGTTTTGCAGGTGTATGACACGTAGCTCTGACTCTGATCCGATATTACCGTATACTGAGCCAGAGAGACTTCTTCGCCAGCGACGTAGAGCAGTTTTAGCAGCGCAATACCTAGAGTCGATTCGCTTCCAAATATTTACAATCCCATTTTTGAGATGGGAGATCAACCAAATGCTCCAGAGGAGCAACCCATGTGGAACATTAGACAGACACCACCAACCCCCCGACTCCATCCATCACAGTTCCAGAATTGAACAATATCAATTTCGAGATTAAAGGTCAATTCCTTAGTATGGTGCGGGATCTGAACTTCGATGGCAGATTATGCAATGATCCTAACAGACATCTTGAGAAATTTCTGGAAATCTGTGAGCTGTTCAAACAACGAGACGTATCGTTGGATGCCATGAGACTCAGATTGTTTCCCTTCAGTTTAACTGGGGATGCAAGAGAATGAGTTAAATCGTTAGAGCCAGACTCAATTACGACTTGGGATGAACTCCGAAGTCGCTTTATCACTCGATATTTTTCACCTGCTAAGGCTGACAAATTAAAAACTGACATTATGGCTTTTATGCAGGATTCAGGTGAAAAGTTGACAGATGTGTGGGAAAGGTTGAAAGGTCTATTGAGAAAATGCCCAAACCACGGTTTCGAGAAAAATAACATAGTACACATCTTTTATAGGGGATTGGATTACACATCTCGGTCCCTTCTCGATTCGTCAAGTGGTGGGTTGTTCATGTACAAAACTCCAACTCAAGCATATCAACTCGTTGAAGACCTAGCTATGAACAGTATGGAATGGCAAACTGACAGACGAACTGGTCAATTGAATATGGTGGACGATAGACAAAATGATGAAGTGGCCGCATTAAAGAACAGTCAACAGGCATTCGAACGAAAATTAGATAAAATAACTAGTTGTTTACATGCCATACAGGTTGGATGCGACAAATGCAAAGGACCACATCTCACCAAAGACTGCACACAACAGCAGCCAATGTTAGCAGAGGAGGAGTTGCATTATATCAATAATGGGTACCGAAATAATTATCAAGGTGGAAATCAAGGGTACAACAACAACAATCAGGGGTACAACAACAACAACAGAGGTTATAACAACAATAACCAAAACAATAACTACCCCCCGAGAAACTCGAACCCCCCTGGTTTCCAACGTGATAATTAGGCAAATCAACCACCGCGAGATAATGCTGCAGGTCAAGGGCAAAAATCCTCAATGGAAATTTTTCTCGAGAAGTACATGGAAAAACAAGACAAGAAAGCTGAAGAACAAGATCAAATAATCAGAAATCAGCAGGCAGCAATTCAAAGTTTAGAGAGGAACCTGGGCAAGATGACTGAAATTCCACAAGACCGTCCACAAGGCACTTTACCACCCCGTACACAAGATAATCATAAGCGGGGCTTCGAGAATGTTAAAGCTATCACCACTCGAAGTGGTAAAACGATAAGTTCACCTGTATTAAATACTAACGAAAGTTCTTGTGATGTACAGGTTAATGGGGAGACTCAAATTGAAGAAGAGGAGGTAGCTATGGAGAAGATCGATACTCCAAAAGAACCGGAAAAAGCAGAACCAAAGGATGCTCACAAGTCTACTAAACAAGATGCAACAAACTCGTACACACCGAAGGTCCCTTTCCCTCAACGGTGGAGGAAGGAAAAGCTTAAAGAGAAATACGGTAAGTTCGTTGACATGATAAAACAGGTGCGCATTAACGTCCCTTTGGTTGACATGTTAGCAGGAATGCCGAACTATGGGAAGTTCATCAAAGATCTGGTATCTAGCAAGACACTGAATGAGGAGGCATCATCAGCAATACTAAGTGAGGAATGCTCAGCTATCCTCCAACCAAACATGCCTCCGAAGAAGGGCGATCCAGGGAGTTTTATTATCCCTTGTCTTATAGATAACCTACCACCATGTAAAACACTAGCGGACTTAGGAGCTAGCATAAATTTAATGCCTTTGTCGATGTACCTGAAATTAGGATTAACAGATATTAAACCGACTAGGATGAGTGTTAGGCTAGCAGACATGTCCTTTAAATACCCGTTAGGCATAGCAGAGAACGTCCCAGTAAAAGTCGATAGATTCATATTCCCTGCTGATTTTGTAATCCTAGATATCCCAGAAGAGCCCAGTGTCTCTCTCATATTAAGGAGACCCTTTCTGAACACTGCCAGTGCCATAATCTTGGTTGCTGAAAAACAGCTTAGTCTAGGTGTCGGGAATGACCGAGTCACTTTCTCCATTGAGAAAGCGATGAGGCATACCTCTGCCTCTGATGATACATGCAATTTCATCGACATCATCGATGTATGCATGGAGGAGGAAATTACTTCATTTCCAGACCTAGATTACGATGACATTACTACCTATGGTGATGTCACTCTAGACTCTCTCGAATCCATCCAAGATCTCTCAGAGCTTGAGGAACTACTTCGCCTTGACGAAGAGGATTTGGAAGAAAATGAAGTAGTTTTTGAGAAATTCGATCCTGATCAAAAACTCCGTATTAAAACATCCTTCGAGGACCCTCCATCTCTTGAGCTTAAACCATTACCAGACCATCTAGAGTATGCATTCCTTCAGGGAGAATCTGACTTGCCCGTAATCATCTCTTCTGCTCTAGCTCCTCCAGAAAAAGAAAAATTAATAAAAATTTTAAAAACACACAAAAAAGCTCTAGCTTGGAAAACCGCAGATATTCCGGGTATAAACCCTTCTTTTTGTACACATAAAATCTTAATGGAAGAAAACTTCAAACCTAGTGTGCAGAGACAAAGGCGTTTAAATCCCAACATGAAGGAAGTCGTAAAGAAAGAAGTTCTTAAACTGCTTGATGCAGGGCTCATCTATCCCATTTCTGATAGTCCATGGGTGAGTCCGGTCCAAGTGGTTCCAAAAAAAGGGGGGATGACAGTTGTGCGTAATGATAAGAACGAACTCGTTCCTACTCACTGTCACAGACTCAACGAAGCCACTCGAAAGGATCACTTTCCTTTACCCTTCATCGATCAGATGTTGGAGAGATTAGCCGGAAACAACTTCTATTGTTTCTTGGACGGTTTCTCCGGCTACTTTCAAATCCCGATCGATCCCCAAGATCAGGAAAAGACCACCTTCACGTGCCCCTTCGGTACATTCGCGTATCGGAGGATGCCATTCGGGTTGTGCAACGCTCCTGCCACATTTCAGCGGTGCATGACTGCGATTTTCCAAGACATGATCGAGGACTGTATGGAAGTCTTCATGGACGATTTCTCAGTATTTGGAGACTCCTTCGAATCATGTCTTTCTAGCTTAGAGCGAGTCCTCATTAGGTGCGAGGAATCAAATCTCGTACTTAATTGGGAAAAGTGTCATTTCATGGTGCGCGAAGGCATCGTGTTAGGTCACAAAATTTCTGCGAAGGGGATTGAGGTCGATAAATCAAAAATCGATGTCATTGCCAAACTACCTCCCCCTTCAAATGTTAAATCTGTGAGAAGTTTCTTAGGTCATGCGGGGTTTTATTGTCGGTTCATCAAGGATTTTTCCAAGATAACCCGACCCATGACTCACCTTCTCGAGAAGGATACACCTTTCGTGTTCAATCCCGAATGTGTGGAAGCCTTCGATCTTCTCAAGAATCAGCTCACAGAAGCTCCTATCATGGTATCTCCCAATTGGGAGTTACCTTTCGAACTCATGTGCGATGCTAGTGATTTCGCACTCGGTGCAGTTTTGGGTCAGCGTATAAACAATCATTTCCAACCCATTTATTACGCGAGCCGAACACTCACCGGTGCTCAGGCGATTTACACCACAACTGAAAAAGAACTCCTTGCAGTGGTATTCGCCTTTGACAAATTTCGTCCGTACCATGTTTTATCTAAAACAATTGTCTATACGGATCACTCAGCGTTGAAATATCTCTTCGCCAAGCAAGATGCAAAACCGCGTCTCATTCGTTGGATTCTTCTCCTACAAGAATTCGACATTGAGATAAAAGATAAAAAAGGTGCGGAAAATCTTGCGGCGGATCATCTATCCCGATTAGAGAACCCTCATCTTGAGGAGTGCAATGAGGACGGGATCCATGATACTTTTCCCGATCAATTTATCGAAGCGGTCAATGCTTTACAAGACACCAACGACCAGTGGTTCGCTGATTTTGCAAATTATCTAGCGGTGGGTGTCCTTGTTAAAGGAATGACCCATCAACAAAAGGGGAAATTCTTTTCAGATCTAAAACACTACCATTGGGACGCTCCACATCTTTTCCGGGTCGGTCCCGATTTGATGCATAGGTGGTGTGTTTCCGGTGACGAAGCCCATGACATTCTCAACCAATGTCACAACGGCCCCACCGGTGGACATTTCGGTCCAAACTACACCGCCCGGAAAGTTCTTGATGCGGGCTTCTATTGGCCAACAATATTCAAAGATGCACAAGAATTGGTCAAAACTTGTGATGCGTGCCAACGAATCAGAAGTATATCCAAACGGGATGAAATGCCACAGCATGGAATCCAAGTTTGTGAGGTCTTCGACATTTGGGGCATAGACTTCATGGGTCCGTTTCCGAGCTCCCAAGGTAACAAATACATCCTTGTTGCGGTCGATTACGTCTCCAAATGGGCCGAGGCAAATGCTCTTCCAACAAATGATGCCCGAGTCGTAATCAATTTTCTTAAATCTCTTTTCTGCCGGTTCGGTTGCCCAAGGGCACTGATTAGTGATCGTGGTACGCACTTTGCCAACCATCTCATGGAGAAAACTCTCCAACGATACGGTGTCCACCATCGTTTCTCGACCGCATATCATCCTCAAACTAGTGGTCAAGTCGAGAACACTAATCGAGCTTTAAAAAGAATTTTAGAGAAAACCATTGAGAAAAATCCCAAGTTGTGGTCTCAACGACTTGAAGATGCTCTTTGGGCATTCCGTACCGCATACAAAAATCCTATCGGCCATACTCCTTATCGGATGATTTACGGGAGAGCATGTCACCTTCCATTCGAGATCGAACACAAAGCCTATTTGGCTATCAAAGAATGTGACATGAGCATCGTTCCCGCCGGGACCGAACGTAATCATCAACTCAACCTTCTCGACGAACACCGTTTTGAAGCATATGAGAATTCACGAATCTACAAAGAAAGAAGCAAGTATTTGCACAATAAGAAACTGAAAACTAATAAATGCTTCCAACCGGGTGACAATGTCTTAATCTATCAATCCCGATATAAGTTTTCACCGGGAAAACTTAAATCCAAATGGGTGGGTCCCTATACTATTTTACAACAACACCCATCGGGATAAGTAGACCTCGTAACCAAAAATGGTCATTTCAGTGTTAACGGGCATCGCTTAAAGCTTTACCATGAAGATGAGAATGAAGGCGTGACTGAGACGGAGGAGGTGCATTTCGCCATAATGGGCGAAAAGAAGTAAAAGAGCAACACCGAGTCAAGCTCTAGACTCGTAAATCCATGAAGCGCTTCTCGGGAGGCAACCCATGTTTAGTTGTTTTTCCCTTTCTGTTCTGTGTTTCTTCTTCTTTTTTTTTTTTAAAAAAAAAAATTTGAAAAATATAAAATTTTTACAGATAGCGGCGCTATCCTGGATAGCGGCGCTATCTGCCCAAATCGTGTATCCAACAGAAGCTCGAAATAGCGTTGGGCTTTAAAATAGCGTTTCCGTTCGCGTTAGAAATAGCGTCGCTATCACCCTGATAGCGACGCGATCTGCTGTCTGGCCCCGCTATCTTACCCGACCCGGTTAAATCGAAAATACGGGTCCGCAAGAAATAGCGCCGCTATCCCCGATAGCGGCGCGTTCTCCTTCAGGTATAAATCCTTCATGATCTTCCCTGTTCTCAGATCGCAGCAAAAAAAAACCCCAAAGCCCTAACGCGATTTCGGCCACCAGCACCCAAAATCACCCAAATCGACCAATTTCTTCCGATTTCTTCCACAAATCTTCATCTCCATGGCATCTAAGGTTTGTTTTCTCCTCATTTCTTCATGTAATCCATGTTTTAGGGCTCAAATCTTAGATTTTTGGGGATTTTTCTTGCTAGGTCCGAAAATCTTTTTTGATATTTTCTTCCGTTTTTCCTTGACTAGTTGTAGATTCAAGCAATAGATTGTTAGTTAGTCGAACGATTACTAAACCTTAGGGTAAAACTTTGAATTTTAGGGCTTAATTTTGCTTTTTAGGAAAAAAATTTATGAACTAGGGTTTGTTCTTTTCAAAAATCCGAATTTAGCTTATGTTTTGCTTGTTAGATTGTCTACATTGTGTTATTGAGTTCAATTTTGTTTAAATATTAGAAATACTTGTTAAATTTGCACATTGTGGTTAAACTTTTTGCTAAATTGGGTTCAAACATTTTATAAATATATCACAAGTTTTCATAAATTTAGATTTTAAATGGATAAAACAATCATTATAAGTGCTGAATAATTTCACACTTAGTTTAACAACTAAGTGTGGGTAAGGAAAATTGGTAACCTTTTACATAATGTCACACTTAGTTTAACAACTAAGTGTGTGTACGGAAAATTGGGATTTAAATTACAAGAAGTTTATCAACTCCTTATTTACTTTGAAACCTTTATGTTAAATAACACTCCTAATGATTACTTTCTGAATTTGTGATTAGCAGCGATCCACAAGAGCCGCACAGGAGTCGAGAGTGGACGATATGTTTGGATAGATAACCCATCCACTGGGAATGTTAGGCGGATTAGGCAAAGGCAGCCAGAGCAACAACAGGCAGAAGATGTGGCAATGGGGGAGATGGAACCGCCACCTATGGAGCATGGTCATGGACATCCGGGAGCATCTGGCTCCGGAGCGGGTCCTTCTACGTTTGACCCGTACCAAAATTTATATAATGATGTTCATGCTTTGCATGTTGATATGGCTGGATTGAGGACAGACTTCAGCGGGATGAGGCACCATATGGATAGTATGACCTTACAGCTCCAACGACATTACTATCAAGGAGAACGGGCTCAAACTCTCTCGTTCTGGCAAGCCCCTGCACCACCATTCGAGGCCCCAAACCCATTACCTTATTGGGGCCCGAACTTGCCTGCACCGCCAAACTACCCGAGCTATGAGGACTGGTTCCAGAAATATGACCCGACATCGCCTCGAGATGGGCGTGATCATTGATTGCTCTGTTTGGGTTTAAAAAAAAAAACTGATTATTCGATTGGGTTGTACTTTACATTACTATTTTTTTTAGCTACAATTTTCTTTTTTTATTTGGTTATGTCAACTATTTACCAGTTTTTATATTAGTTTTGTTCTAGTTATAATTTAATAGAATATGGTGAGCTAAGGAACTGGATGGAAATGCTCGAAAATGGATCGTGTATTTGGATGATAACAATTCTTGGAACACACAAAAATCAAAATACCTTCAGGGAGTACCATTCCCTTTTGCCTTTTTCTTTTTAGTTTTTAATTCTTTATTATTTTTATTGCATTGAGGGCAATGCAATGCTTTAAGTGTGGGCATGGGGTATGGTATCCACCACTTGGTAGTTTTCATAGTAAATCATCTCAAAAAACGAACAAACCAATTCAATCAGAATTTTTTTTTAGACACATCTCAACCTTAGAAAATAATTTTCAGACAATAAAGTTCACTTTAAAAGTTAAAATTTTTCTTAGCTTTTATGTGTCAATTTTTGTGGCTTTTTGCCGATCTAATTATCTCTTTAACTCGTTAATTAAATCACTTTCTAACTTGGAAAATTTGAAATTCTTGTAAATCTATAAGTATTGTCTTTTAGAAAATTAAGTTTAGCAAAGCTAACTCCTGATGACATTAGGTTAGATTAAGAACTTTTAGTTTACGTAAATAAATTGCTAAATAATATACATGAAAAATTTGAGAATCAGTGAGAATATTCAACCGGCCTTGTGCTCCCGACAAGTACGCCCGAGGGGTCCTTCAAACCTGGCATACTAAGGTCAACTGATCTGGATATGTTGGCAGAAAGTCTTTTACGCGGGTTCACAATGTAAGCTGAGGTTCGAATCGATTCTTGAATAAATACCTAATTAAATACTTAGGGGGAACAATTAGTCGACCTTGGGTTCCCGACAAGTAAGCTCGCGGGGTCCTTTAAACCTAGCATACTAAGGTCAACTGATCTGGATATGTTGGCTGAAAGTCTTTTACGCGGGTTCTCAATGAAAGTTGTGGTTCTCTCTTCCAAACAAATAAATAAATAAGTTAATAAACATGCAAAGCTCCCGTGGTATTATTTTAATGATGATTTGCTTGAGGACAAGCAAAGTTCAAGTGTGGGCATCTTGATATTGGCATATTTATACATATATTTATATGCCAATATGCATATTTTTGTATGTGTTTATTGACAAAAACATGATGTTGTCACTCAAATATAGTTCCCGTGGTATTTTTCAGGCTATAGATGAAAAAGTGACAAAAACGAGTCAAGACGATGAACGAAATGAAAATCTGCAGAAATTGGAGAGATAGCGCCGCTATCTTAGGATAGCGCCGCTATCTATGATCACTATCTATATCGCTATTTTCCCTCAAAACGCGATTTCTGGTCTCTGTTTGTCATCAAAAAGACGAGATAGCGCCGCTATCTGAAGGATAGCGACGCGATTTTACGCGGGAGCACATATAGCGACGCGATTTCTTGAATAGCCACGCGATTTCCAGCGATCTGACGTATATTTAAGCGAGAATTGCAGATTTGAAACAAAACTTTTGACCTAATACGAATTGGCAGCCGAAAAATACCCTAGGAGCACTCAAGATCAAGATTTCAAGCATCAAACATTGGTTTTTTATCACTATTGATTTCTATTATGTTTATGTTTATGTTTCTTCACGATTGTTTGATGATTTTTAGCATGTCTATGTGCTAATCATCTTATATTCGCTATGATTAGATGAAGTTTAGGTTTTAGGTTTGGATATTCTTAGGATTTTATGATGATTGTTTGAACACTTGTGTTTCTAATACAGAACCTTTTCATTAAACCTTTACAACTGCATTATTGAATCTGTTTATTGCTTGATTGATAGAATATTGACAACATTTAATTGATCTAGTAATACCCTTGACTTTTCATACCGTTTGACCTAGTCAGCGACTCACTAGAAATAGGGGTCCGAAATTTGATACCAATAACCTAGGTGCAACTTAAAGTCTAATCTTTAGAGAAGAAATTCCTAGGATTAGAAGGTCTCGGAAAGCCGGACCTAGTTAGAAATAACAAGCAGGAGTGTGAATTTAAACAGGTTTCTTGAGAAGAAATTCCTAGAGATCATATTAGACTCATTGTAAGGTTTTGAGAGAAATCTAGTTCCTTAAACTCCTAGAACATGAATTAAATCAGTGCTTCAAAACCAAACCTAGACCTAGACGGATTCGACTCATAGTGAATATCCTCCTTAGTATCGAAACACTTCTTCTTCGTGTTAGTTGACTGTTTACTTTTAAAAATCAAATTTAGTTTTATTATTCAGTTTGCAAATAAAAAATGTTCCAAATGAAAACCCCTTTTAATTACTTGTTCAGTTTAATTAATTAGTTTTAAATTACATAGTCAGCTTAATTGTTCCTTGTGGAGACGAATATACCCGAACGTACTTACCTGAACTATATTGCTCACGATTAGGTCATACTTGCCTAATAGTGTGGTAATCTAGAATAGGAGTGTAACGACCCGAAATTTTGTATTAAATAAATTATGTAAAAGTATGATAAACAAGGATAAATCATTTAAAGATCGTAGGAATTGGTTTCGTGTCATTTGGACATCGTATGAAGAAGTTATGGACGAAACCGGGTCGAGTCGGGGAACGAAAAGTGCAGCCTGGCTACTAGGGTTTGAGATTCCACCAAGTTGGATGAACTTGGTGGTTAGGAATGTGAATATGGATTGATTAGTGATTAGTTATGGATAATAACTAGTTATTGTAATGATATTGATGGTAGGTCAAGAAGACCTAAAGTTTGGTGACATTTCACGAGTTGGAAAGCAAGGATTCGTATTATTAGACACGATTTGGAGTTAGCTTGGCTAAGGTGAGTAGATGAGACTTTTACTGAGTACATCGCAAATGATTTTTGGAAACTATGATGTTTTAAGAGTCTTTATTAATAACGTTTTTAATAAAGAAAAGAATCATATGTTGAGAAAGTGCTAG
This sequence comes from Calendula officinalis, assembly GCA_963853835.1. NCBI lineage: Eukaryota > Viridiplantae > Streptophyta > Magnoliopsida > Asterales > Asteraceae > Calendula > Calendula officinalis. Next base: position 21,455,865 of record OY970832.1, read on the forward strand.
TATTGGGCTATTTGTGTATGTCTAAATGATTAATGATTTTTAAAGAGATTATGATAATGAAAATTAATAAACGAGTTTTTATAAACAAGATGTATGAATAAGGATAATGACTTAAAAGAGCTTGATAATCGGTCTATTAATAATATGTAGTAATAAAGCTTGAGACAATGATTTTTAGTAATAAGTATCGATTAGTATATTACACTAACAAAAGTAGTTATCGAATTACTAAGAGAATAAGTGTGAAGTGACTAGTAATAGATATGTATTCTAGTCAAAGAGGAGTCAAAATATTGTGATTTTGATAAATGATAAATATGTTTTAAATTAGTAAAGGACTTGATAAAGTCAAGATTTAAAATGAATAAGTAAAGGGAATAATATGATAAATTAGAATTGGTGTATTCTAATAAGTGATGAATTTGATGAAAGGAGCTAATGCTCATATTTGATGAAAGGAGCTAAGGCTCATAAGTGATGAATGAGATATCCGGAATAAGACCGCCCAGAAATGGGGGAGCATGAGACGTCTACTTGGGGTGGTACCTCCCTGCGCAAAGAGTAGAATGTCACAGTTTACGACACCCAGTGTTGGGTGAGCATGACGACCCGGGAACGGGGAGAGCTTATGAATCTCGGTAAGATGGGGGTTCCCAATTACCTTGATAGTTTACCTATGACATCCCATATCGGGAGAGTTGGCTTCGGAGAGGTCCGTTGCATATGTGATAAAGAAAGTGTAAGTTTGGAGATAACTTACAAGTATGTGATTAGATGATGAGTAAGCTTATGGTAAGCTTATTAGTTTATACGGTTAAATGAATAGAAGATGAATTATGAATTAATAAGAAATGATAAGGATAAGTATTTTTAATGTTATAAATATTATTTTATAAATCTTTTGAGAATGGGTCGAAAACCCATGTATCTCACGAGACTATTTTGTCTCACGTACTACTTTGTTTTTGGCTGTGTACTCAGGTTCAGGATCGTTGGATTAGAGGGTCGCGTTAGAAGTGGCATAGTGTTGATTAGCTCGGGAGCTCGTAGGTAGTTCTCGTTTATCCTATGGTTATGATATTGTATTTGTAACACCAGTTTTAATACTCTGATAAACTTTTATTGGTTTTTGTTAAACAGTATTTTGGGAATATCGGACTTGTAATATTTTTATTTAAAAATATGATTTAAAAAGTGTTTTGAAAATTGAGGTGTTACAACTTGGTATCAGAGCTATAGTTTAAGTGAATTAGGTAGGTTTGACCTCCCTAGTCTTAAGCTATGCTAAGTAGGACCATATGTTTTCCATAGGATGTCCTTGATTAGTCTTTTGAGACAGTAAAGTATGTGTATATTAGGGTCGATCCCTAAGAGGAAGGATAATGTTTGGGCTTTATGGGTTATGTTTGACTAATAAGTCAATCTTTGAATTTTAATGGTTTAATATGTTGATATAGAAAATGGTGAACCCAAGAAGTGGGGAGATTCCACGAGATCATGAGACGGATTCAAATCGAATCCCGACTCATCCCGGTAATAATGGAGAGGGTTCCGGTTTGGATGCAAATCAAACCCCGGTAACTATGGAAGCTATCCAGAAATTGTTTACCCAAATAAGGGAAGTGGTGAATGAGGATGTGAACCGGATCTTGACTAACCGGTTCAATGAAGAGAAGAATGATAATTCTAAGTCCCGTGGGGGAAGTAAGTCTTCGGGTAGCAAGACCCGTACCGAGGAGCCATCGACCGAGGAAAGCAACGATTCGGGGTCGGAGGAAAGAGAAGGATGTACATACAAGGCATTCATGACGTGCAACCCCGGTGTGTATTATGGAAGTTCGGAACCGAAGGTCACGATGCGTTGGATTCCGGAAACCGAGCAAGTGCTAGAAAGTAGCAAGTGTTTAAAGAAAGACATGGTCATTTATGCATCCCGACAGTTGAAGGATGAAGCGTTGACATGGTGGGATACCATGTATGAGAATTTGGGAAAGAAAGTGTACAAGATGTCGTGGAAGGAGTTCACGAGAAGGTTGAAGGAAAAGTTTTGTCCCGAGAGAGATCTAGAAGAGTTGCAAGAAGAGTTCATGTTCATCAAGAAGGGAAATATGTCGGTGGAAGAATACACCAAAAAGTTTACGGGATTACTTCCGTTTGTAATCAAGTCCTATCCGACGGAGCGTATGAAGGTGGTTCGGTATGCAAATGGACTACCACCGGAGTTTGAATTGGAAGTCAAGCGAGCGACCACGTTGGATGAGGCCATTAGTACCGCTCGAGGTGTTGAGAAGGTTTTTCGGCGAAAGGCACAAGAATCGGCATGGAAAGGGGAAGAAAAGAAGCTCGATGGTAGCTTAGGATCGACAAAGAAAGAAAAGTTCAAACCGAGCTCGTCAAGGCATGGTAGTGTCGGAAGTTGCCAAAGTTGTGGGAAGAATCACCATGGGGAATGTAAAGCTAATTCGGCTATATGCTTCAAGTGTGAACGAATAGGGCACCGAGCAAAGGATTGCAAAGTAAGGAACCTCGAGCAAGTGGAATGCTACACTTGTCACAAGGTGGGACACTTTAGTAGTGCGTGCCCGAGGAAGAGAACCGACACGTCAGCATCAACCGCCAACAGAAATCGGGTGAAGGAAACTCGTGGAGCCGCTTCAGGTAATTCGTTTATGAAGTTTTGATAGATGATTAGAATTTAATTGCTTATGTGTCGCACAATATAGTGCTTATATGATCTACGTGTGAGAATAATTATTGATGGAATGTATGATGTGAAAAATTAAATTTGGGAGATAATCTCCCCGGGTTGTTATGTGTATAGTCGAATGGGTTGGCGACCGGTATGTCGCGAGAGATAAGAATAGGAAGGATTATATTATCATAGAATATTGAAAGTGGGATCATGAGAATGGTAGTACAATGAAGTACGAAGTGTTGGTGAAAATCGTGAAGTACAATATATATATATATATATATATATATATATATATATATATATATATATATATATATATATATATATATATATATATATATATATATATATATATATATATATATATATATATATATGTATAAAATGGAACCATAGTTATTGAATACGATTGGTTGAATGTTGGCAAATAGCCATAGCAAATGTTCGTGTCAAGGATGTCGGGTGCGACATCAAGGGTGAGTAATTTATACGTGGTAAGGGTTTATAGGAAAAGTATGATAGTGTATGTATGGGTACCGATCAAAGTAATTTGGTTGACTCAAGTTGACCGGGCGAAAGGAAGGTTAGAAGTTTTAGTAATGAATCGAATGAGGACGATTGTTAAATGAGTAGGATTGGTGGAAAGCACCAGAGATGATTATGTGTATACCGTGTGGTATAATGTATAAGTGGGAAAATTAAAGATCAATTGTGAAAGAAAATGATAGCATGACGCTAAGTGTAATGATGCATACATGAATTGTATGCAAGATGTAATAGTTTTGTATGAGTCACTTTGGATTGGAGGCTTTCTGATCATTGTGACAGCTTGGAGTCGTGATGGATTGGAGGCTTTCCGATCATCTCGATAAATTAGTCAAAGTATAAATGGTTATTTAAAGGATATGATGTTGTGTCTGTGGTATGTAGAATCGTATGGTTAATTATCGTTATGATTTTATGGCAAGTGAATTTGGGTTAAAAACACGGGTGGTGTTTAAGTATAAGTGGGTGTAGGAGGTGCCTACAAGTTCATGGTTTATGAAAAAGGGATGCTTTTAGGAAGCAAAGTTGTTAGTAACCAATGAGTGGTGAAAGAAGTACAATGGGTGGTTAGGCCACGATTGGATATGATTGAGACTCTAGAGCCGGTAATCGGAAATTTCAAGTATGGTATGAGGATGTTTGAAGGAGATTATAAATGGTATAAGTAATTGGATGAAAGTTAAAAAGGTGATAGAGAATTGGTATTGCCTTAAATGAAAATTGTTAATCGATTGTGGAAATTGAAATCGAAGAAAAGAGGAACAATTGAGAAAGGAAATTTAGATATTGGAATTCGGGAATGAAAAGCTCGGGAAGCGATGCCTTAGTAATAAAGAATATAGAAATTTTGCAAAGTAAGTTTGACTTTAATCATAAGTCAAGGTTGGTCAACTAGTGAATTGTTGACTTTAGGTCAAAATTGGGTTTTTACTTTCGTTTAAATTGGTTAGCCAAGGTTAAGGGCATAATGTATCATCTTCATATGTAAGATAGTGGTTAATGGATTAATGGAGATAATGGTAGTCAAAGGGTGCGACTTTGACCGTTGGGTCGTTCGGGTTTAATTTAGGAATCGAGTGTGATGGTTGTTGGACCATGAATGTAAGGTCGATTATGAAGGAATTGATGATTAATAGAACCACTAATGGGTAAGGAAATTTAAAAATAAAATAAAGTATGGTTGACTTTGTGCTTAAGTCAAAGATAGGTCAATGTTGACAATTTGGTCAAGCTAGATGTTGAATATCGTTTTGGTTAATTGGCTATTAGTAATGTTTGGGTCATATCATCCCGATGTGGATAAATGGATTGGTTAAATAATTGAAAGTGTTAAGGTCAAATTGTGAAATTTTGACCCGTTCGGATATTAGGAACTCAAATTTGGCTTTTGACCCGTTGGAGTATAACAGAGTCAAGTGGGCAATTAAAATGCATAAGTATTATTGGATAATAATTGGTAAGCAGAATGAGAATTGGAAATCCTTGAGTTGATTCCGAGGACGGAATCCTTTTAAGGGATGGATAGTTGTAACGACCCGAAATTTTGTATTAAATAAATTATGTAAAAATATGATAAACAAGGATAAATCATTTAAAGATCGTAGGAATTGGTTTCGTGTCATATGGACATCGTATGAAGAAGTTATGGACGAAACCGGGTCGAGTCGGGGAACGAAAAGTGCAGCCTGGCTACCTGAGAAGTTCGCGTTCGCGTTCGTGAAGTTGAGGCAGGGAATTTGGTGGCCAGACGTGAAGAGTTCCCGACCAGTTACCGATCGCGAAGTGTGCTCGAGGCGCGAAGTTCGCGACGCGAACTTGAGTTCGCGATCGCGAACTGTATGGTTCTGAATAAAACGGGAAAAAGTTAGGGTTTGCTCATTTTTCACCCAAGTTGTGGTGCAGCCGATTTTAGAGAGAGAAGGGGCGATTTTGGTGATTCCTAGCTCAAATCTTCTTCAATCTTGTGGATCTTAACATCAAAGGTAAGGATTCTTGATCCTTGATAGTTGGTAGTTAGTTTGTGAACTTTGTATGGGTAGAAATGGTGGTTTGGGGAACCATCCATGTCATCTTTGGGGAAGATGACTAATCATGGGTGTAGAACACTCATTGTAAGCTTGTAATCGATGTGTACAAGTTGGATTTGGGTTTATTGATGGAAATCTCAAACTAGGGTTTGAGATTCCACCAATTTGGATGAACTTGGTGGTTAGGAATGTGAATATGGATTGATTAGTGATTAGTTATGGATAATAACTAGTTATTGTAATGATATTGATGGTAGGTCAAGAAGACATAAAGTTTGGTGACATTTCACGAGTTGGAAAGCAAGGATTCGTGTTATTAGACACGATTTGGAGTTAGCTTGGCTAAGGTGAGTACATGAGACTTTTACTGAGTACATAGCAAATGATTTTTGGAAACTATGATGTTTTAAGAGTCTTTATTAATAACGTTTTTAATAAAGAAAAGAATGATATGTTGAGAAAGTGCTAGTATTGGGCTATTTGTGTATGTCTAAATGATTAATGATTTTTAAAGCGATTATGATAATGAAAAGTAATTAACGAGTTTTTATAAACAAGATGTATGAATAAGGATAATGACTTAAAAGAGCTTGATAATCGGTCTATTAATAATATGTAGTAATAAAACTTGAGACAATGATTTTTAGTAATAAGTATCGATTAGTATATTACACTAACAAAAGTAGTTATCGAATTACTAAGAGAATAAGTGTGAAGTGACTAGTAATAGATATGTATTCTAGTCAAAGAGGAGTCAAAATATTGTGATTTTGATAAATGATAAATATGTTTTAAATTAGTAAAGGACTTGATAAAGTCAAGATTTAAAATGAATAAGTAAAGGGAATAATATGATAAATTAGAATTGGTGTATTCTAATAAGTGATGAATTTGATGAAAGGAGCTAATGCTCATATTTGATGAAAAGAGCTAAGGCTCATAAGTGATGAATGAGATATCCGGAATAAGACCGCTCAGAAATGGGGGAGCATGAGACGTCTACTTGGGGTGGTACCTCCCTGCGCAAAGAGTAGAATGTCACAGTTTACGACACCCAGTGTTGGGTGAGCATGACGACCCGGGAACGGGGAGAGCTTATGAATCTCGGTAAGATGGGGGTTCCCAATTACCTTGATAGTTTACCTATGACATCCCATATCGGGAGATTGGCTTCGGAGAGGTCCGTTGCATATGTGATAAAGTAAGTGTAAGTTTGGAGATAACTTACAAGTATGTGATTAGATGATGTGTAAGCTTATGGTAAGCTTATTAGTTTATACGGTTAAATGAATAGAAGATGAATTATGAATTAATAAGAAATGATAAGGATAAGTATTTTTAATGTTATAAATATTATTTTATAAATCTTTTGAGAATGGGTCGAAAACCCATGAATCTCACGAGACTATTTTGTCTCACGTACTACTTTGTTTTTGGCTGTGTACTCAGGTTCAGGATCGTTGGATTAGAGGGTCGCGTTAGAAGTGGCCTAGTTTTGATTAGCTCGGGAGCTCGTAGGTAGTTCTCGTTTATCCTATGGTTATGATATTGTATTTGTAACACCAATTTTAATACTCTGATAAACTTTTATTGGTTTTTGTTAAACCGTATTTTGGGAATATCGGACTTGTAATATTTTTATTTAAAAATATGATTTAAAAAGTGTTTTGAAAATTGAGGTGTTACAAGGAGTATTTAGGACATTTAATTTATAACTGGTTTTCACACATCAGTGAGAAAATTAACCACTGATCATCCTGTTGATGTGTTTTTTCTCAACCATTTTTTAATATTCAGGATCGGAAAACCAAAAAGGTTCTTGCTAGTGGTAAATGTGAGAATAGACTTTATGTGCTTCAAGATGAACACCAAGCTTTTGTTGCCACTAAAGGACTTAAAAAGGACTCCTATGAACTTTAGCATACCCGTTTGGGTCATGTTTCGTTTGATGTTATTGCAATTTTAAACAAATTGGGTTTTTTTATCTATTTCTTCATTGTTGCCAAAACCAATTATTTGCACTTCATGTCAATTAGCAAAAAGTACACGTTTACCTTTGATAATAATTTATCTCGCTCATCTCATCCTTTAGATTTAATTCATTGTGATCTATGGGGACCTTCTCCAATTTGTTCTAAGGATGGATATCGTTATTATGTTATATTTGTTGATGTTTTTTCCAGGTTTACGTGGTTTTACCCTCTAAAAACAAAAACTGGTTTTTATTCAGTTTTATCAACTTTTATTAATCTTGCTCAAACGATGTGCTCACGAAAGATAAAAACTTTTCAAAGTGATGGTGGTACGGAATTTGTAAATCACACGGTTCGTAAAATTTTTGAAGACAATGGAACCTTTCATAGGTTCTCTTGCCCGTACACACCACAACAAAACGGCCGAGCTGAACGCAAACACCGACATATTGTTGAAACCGGTTTAGCCATGCTCTTTAAAGCAAGTATTCCGGCATCTTTTTCTGTTGATGCTTTTTCATCGGCAACGTTTATCATCAATAGGGTTCCCACACCCTTGTTGAATCAAAAATCACCATTTCAACTTCTTTTTGATCGAGCTCCAAATTATGCAAATTTCGAGCATATGGTTGTCAAGTATTTCCCTATTTACGTGATTATTCCAACCATAAGCTTGCACCAAGAAGTATTCCTTGTGTCTTTATTGGCTATAGCACTCAACATAAAGGATATCGATGCCTTGACACGTCTACTTCGCGAATTTTTATTACTCGACATGCTTGTTTTAATGAAGAAGTTTTTCCTTTTAAAGGTGATACTCAAACCTCTAATATTTGCAATCTTGAATTGAGCACATTTTTACTAGATGTTCCTACTACCACTGCCTTAAATCCGAACCATATTGAGCGTACACAAGCAAGTCCATCTCAATTATCCACACCAACAAAATGTTCTCTTTGCCAACCCATACCACTCCCCGCATCGGCCCAACCCTCACATTCCACAAATCAATTAAATACCCAACAACCCACCCCACCAAATGAGCCACCAAACTCTCCTACCCAACCACCCATCCCACCTAACGCCCAAAATAATCCACCACCTTCACCTACTGCCAATTTTGGCCCACACAATCCACCAACAAACCCAATTATAAATGACAACCACTCCACCACAATTCCATCTACGGCTACTATACAAGAAAACCATTCAACAAATACCACCACTCCTATTTCCCACAATGAACCCACTGCCCCTCACCCAATGCAAACACGATCCAAATCGGGTATTTTCAAACCCAAACATGTTGCAAATCTCGATTCTTTAGCGACACATCCTCTACATGTCGCTTTATCTTCCGAGCTCGAACCTCGGAATTATAAAGGTGCTTCCAAAGATCCAAAATGGGTAGCGGCTATGCTTGAAGAAATCAACGCTCTTTATAAAAATCAAACATGGACATTGGTTCCACGACCAACATCCACAAATATCATAGGCTCAAAATGGGTATATCGAGTTAAATATAAATCGGATGGGCAAATTGAACGTTTTAAAGCTCGTCTTGTTGCTCAAGGTTACACACAAATTCCGGAACTTGATTTTTCTCACACATTTAGTCCCGTTGTCAAAGCATCAACCGTTCGTATTGTGCTCTCTCTTGCGGTCCTCAACCATTGGAAATTACACCAACTTGATGTTAAGAATGCTTTTCTCAATGGTAATTTAAATGAAACCGTCTTTATGGAACAACCTCCGAGCTTCATTGATCCAAACCGGCCTACACACGTTTGTAAACTTTCAAAATCTCTTTACGACCTCAAACAAGCACCACGTGCTTGGTTTCATAGATTAAGTACATTTCTTCACTCATACGGGTTCACATGCAGTCGTGCTGATACTTCTTTATTTATTTTTTCGGCCAACTCTTGCATTATGTACTTATTGGTCTATGTTGATGATCTTATTCTCTTCGGCAATAATGAAACTCAAATATCATCATTTATTTCGGCACTTAATAATGAGTTTGCTATCAAGGATCTTGGAGATTTAAATTACTTCTTAGGTCTAGAAGTTGTTCATATGAAAGATGGTCTTTTCCTCACTCAATCCAAATATGCGACCGACATCCTTCAACGAGCTCAACTCTATGATGCTTAACCCGCTCCTACTCCGTTGTTTCCTCATGTCTCATTCACCAAGGACGGAGTACCATTTTCTGATCCAACCATGTACCGTTCTCTTGTTGGAGCTCTTCAATATTTGACAATCACTAGGCCGGATTTATCATATGCGGTAAATTAAGTTTCTCAATTTTTGCAAAACCCGACTAATGATCATTTTCAATCGGTAAAACGTATTTTACGATATATTAAGGGCACAATATCATTTGGTCTAACCTACACGTGTCCAACAAACACCAAAATCATTGGTTTTTCTGATACAGATTGGGCACGATGTCTAGACACTCGACGATCCACTTATGGTTATTCTATCTATTTAGGAGGTAACCTTGTTTCATGGAGTGCAAAGAAACAACCAACTATTTCTCGCTCCAGTTGTGAATCAGAATATCGAGCGATGGCAAATACAGCTGCGGAAATTGTTTGGATTACTCACTTATTACGTGAGTTGCATGCTTTACCTCCGGATCGTCCTACACTTCTTTGTGATAACAAAAGTGCACTTTTCATGACTCAAAATCATGTAGCACACAAACGAGCTAAATATATAGACTTGGATTACCATTTTATACGGGAACTTGTAAATTCCAACAAACTTGTTACAAAATTTATTCCTACCAATCTTCAAGTGGCCGATATTTTCACTAAAAGTCTCCCCGTTCTCAATTCGAGACTTTTCGCAACATGCTTCGCCTCGGACCGCCACCTTTTCGATTGAAGGGGGATATCAACCGTTAATAATGTCTAGCCGTTTATATTGTCTATAGTTATTGTATTAATTTAGTTTCTTTTTACTCTCCTTAATCTAAGGAGTAAATTATGTAAACAATTCTTTATAATGAAAGTCTTGCCCTCTCAAAGAGGCAATGCATTGACTATGAAATATTCTCAGTAATGCTTTAAAGGTTCTTTGGGTGTAATATATACATATCTATGGGTGATTTCGGAATGGATAGGTATGTAAATCTTCGAAGGGTGATTCGGTAAAGGATGCTCTAGTGATTAGTCAAGTTCATGCATTTTTTTACTTTTGGTTTAAAAATAGATCGAACTGTAAGTTAGATTTGGTGGGATTTATGGTGTAATTGCCTATTTCTTGTTTTTAAATATTGTATGCTCTATCTAGCTTCTCGCTAGTTTTAATGAAAGTTGGTGTTTGTGGCGTGTTGGATGATGTCGAAACTTGCAAGCTTTTTGTTGTTCAAAATAAAAACAAAAATAAAAATTCGATTCATTTATATAACTAAGAGCATCTCCAATGGGAGGTTGAACAAGAGGTTGATACTATTTGAATAACCTCTAAAATGACTTTTTACCATTGGAATGAATGACTTTTTTAAGAGGTCACTCCAACCACTTGATCTTTCTCAACCACTTGAACAACTTTCAATGTTTGATTCTTTTAGTCCCTCTATTTAACAATTTTACATTTTAAACTCATGTATATATTTATATGTGAATAATTTATTATTTTTATAACTATAAATTATAATTTATGATATTTCAATACTTTTTAAGGTCAAGCATTATAATATTTTTGTAAGAGAAATTTTATACTAATAATATTAAGTTTTATAATGCTATAAAAATTGTTAAATTACATAAGTGATGGGCATTTATAAAACATTTGATATAGATAAAGGTAAATTAGTAATATTAGTGAAAAAGTCTTTGGAAAGGTTAACCATCAGAGATGTTTTCAACTAATAGGTTATTAAATGATGTGACAAAAGTATTAACTCATTGGAGAGGTTAACCATCGTGATGCTCTAAAGATAGAGAGAACTATTTCATCTAGAAACTGCAGTTTTTATCTATAGTTTAATATTGACAATTTCAACACTGACCGTGCTCATATTAAACACCATGGATCGTTGAACCAAACACATTTCCCCAAAACTAGAATTGAAGTTAGATTGAACCAGATCATTAGAAAATGGCGGATGAAGTGAAGTTGTATACAGCTCGCTTAGGAAGTCCATACGTTTGCAGAGTTGAAATTGCTTTGAATCTGAAGGGAATAATGTATAAAATCATGGAAGAAGATCTGAAAAACAAAAGTGCCGACCTTCACAAGTACAATCCTGTTCATATGCAAGTACCGGTGCTGCTGCACAACGGAAATCCGATATCGGAATCACTTGTGATCGTTGAGTACATTGATGATGTTTGGAAGGGGTTTCCGCTTTTGCCCCAGGATCCGTACGAGAAGGCTATTGTTCGATTTTGGGCCAAATTCATCGATGATACGGTAACCATATATAAATCTCCTTTTCTCTAATTCTCTTATAATCTTCAGTATTTCTGTTGTGAATCTGATCAGTGTTCTTGCTCCTAATGCTCATGGTCCATAATTATGTTACATGTAATTTCATTTTTCTTTTAGTCTAGTATATTGTATAATTGTTTGTGCTATTATTCTAAGTATAACTATTTTATTAAAAATACTTCATATAGTATATTTATAGTACATAAACGAATGAATATACACACACAAGCGGCTTACTAAACGTAGTTCACGAACTAATTGAACGAACAAGAATTATGTTTATGTTTGTTCATTTAATTAAATGTACATATAAAATCTTATTTATGTTCGTTCGTTTAACAAACAAATGAACATAAACGAACTTCGCGTCAAACTGTCCACTAAACGTTCGGTTCGTTTACTGGTATAGTTCTCTTTGTTTGAGTTATTGTTTAGTATCTATATACATCTATTGACCGTGACAAAATAAGGTGAACAAATCTTTTGGACTGATTACTGATATGATTAAGCCTGCGGTTTCTTTATACAACATGGGCCATGGGTGGTTCTTTTTTTTATCAAGTCAGTGTCACGAAATAAGAACATTTATTTGCCCAATTATATTATTTATGTTGGCCAAAACATACATTTTTATTATATTTATCCTATCCTTGATGAGCTTTGGCCTTTGGAATTGGCATTAATTGCCCAAATATTACTCTTTATAATTTGAACCTAACATAATATGGTTTGTTCAGTGTATTCTGGCAACATTCAAAGTTTTTGGAAACATTGGAGATGAACAAACTCTTGCAGACGCTTGTGAGAAATTGCAAATACTAGAAAATGAACTCACAATCAAAGGTAAGAAGTTTTTTGGAGGTGAAAACATTAACTTGGTTGATATTGCTGCTGATTACTTAGCTTATTGGCTTGGAATGATTGAGGAAGCTACCAAAATAAAGATTGTAACGAAAGAAAAGTTTCCAAAAATAATTGAATGGGCTGATAACTTTGTTAAATGTCAAGTCGTCAAAGAAGTCTTGCCTCCAAGAGTATTACCTCCAAAAGCAGAACTGCTTCAGTATTTCAAAAAGCGGTTTGGTAAGGCGTAACAATACTCGAGCATTATAAATTTAGTCATTTAATTAAGGTTTGTATTTATATTTATATTGTGTTTTGAATTTTAATATACTTTTTGTATAATATCAAACTTGATCCAATAAAGGCCCACAACGTACATATTTAATTTGGGTGATTTTTACACCACAACTTTTATGACAGGTACCACAACTATTATCTTATCTGAACTTGTACAATGTGATGTAAGCATTAAAACTTGTGGTGTAGAAATGAATTCTCATATTTAAAAGAGTGAAAGTCCTGTATCTAATATGCGCCACATATAAAAGTAGTTAAAGTTTTTTGGTGATTTACGTGGTTTAATTTGTAGTTTCGTATAAGGCCACCCAAATCATTGGGATGGCTCTATTGTGAAGTTGAAGTTCTCTTCTAACAAACATATATGTTAATGATTATTAGGTTGTGCTTGAATATAGTCGCTAATAGAATTAGAGGACTTCAAACACGTGTGCTGACAATGATCAATCTTTGATTCTGTGTAATGTTCTATTTTAATATCCATGTAAATGCGTTGAATAATTTGGATTAAGCAATTAATGAAAGTTTGTGAATACACTATATCATAATGTGACGAGTTAAATATATTTTAGGGCAAAGTGCCCAAAAAGAAAGTTTGTGATGCAAGACAAAATTAAAACGTATACCGTGTTAAACATATGTTCAATATTAAATACGTCAATTATATATTAACATGTTCATTAAAAGAGACATAAATATCACTTTATCTATTAAACCTTCTTAGTTATTATGTCCAACTCAAAAGATTATAAATATGACGATTAAGTAGAGATATTCAATATAAAATAATATAATTTTTATATTAAAAAATGTTACCTGTGTTCTATTTGATGAAAGTTGCCATGATTTTCATAAAACAAAAATTGTATCGAGGACATTTGTGTAAAAACTAGAAAGTTCACAAACATCCGAGGGGAGCACGATGCCATATTGCCATTATCAGCAATGCGTATGTGCATACGTAAGCTATCTTCTTCAAATGCTTATGTGCTTACGTAAGCTATTGGATCATTTTTCTTTCGCCGAAGTTAAAGGCTACAACTTCATTAATTATATTTTTTAGGAAAATGATAATGACATTCTTAAGGGAAGGGCTGTCACTAAGAAATCAAGACACGCATTAAAAACTTATATAATAATCAATAACCACCCCTGTATTTTAGGAATCAACCCCCACTACTGAAAGTACAAATGATTTATGCACGTAACCACCTCTTAATGACAGCCCTAAGGGCTGTCATTAACAAAACCCTATTTTTTATATAAAATTATTAAAAACAGACAAATAATACGATACTAGGGCTCCAAGGACGGGTTTACATGTCTAAAATTAAAGAAAGCCATTTCACTACGGCGGTGCTCACAGTGTTGTGGCTCATATGGAAGAACAAGAACGAATGCGTTTTCAATAAGAAGCAAGTGGGCATTGGCTCTATAGTGGGGGAAACGCAAGCACAAGCATTTTTCTGGATCAAAAATTCGATCGAAAGTTAAATGGGATAGTTCGGTTTGGCCCTTGTGGTGATGGAGTGCTAAGTTTTGGTTTTTTATTGTCGGACCCGGGTGTTTGTTGATGTTATTCTTTGGTGTGGTGTTGTTGTTTTGTTTTTTGTTTTCTGTATGTTCGTTTCTTAACTTCTCGCTAGCTTTTTAATATAATGTTTGTTGTTAAAATTTTTTTTATTAAAATGCTACAAATATTTATTTATATGGTGAAAGTATACCAGCGCCCATATCTAAAATTAACATAAATTATTTTTAAAAAATCAACATATGTTTGTTTAGGTAAGAACAATATATATCGATATGGTGTTTATCCCATCCTTGAGGTCGGGGCTTTAAATCCGTTATAGACATATGTGGTGATTAAGTGTAGATTATGATTTGTCATTTAAAAAAAATTCTACTATAAACATGTAAATACACAATTTATTATTTTATTACGATAATCTCATACTTATTATATTTAGAAAAATGATAACAATAAATCTAAAAATCATTATTAAGAGAGTTAATTGTAAGAATGGTCCCTGTGGTTTGGCCAAATTACACGTTTGGTCCTTGTGTTTCATTAAGTGCAGATTCGGTACCCATTGTTTGTATTTTTGTGCACTCATGATCCCTCCGCCCTAACTCTGTTAAATCCCCTCCGTTAGTTGGGGGCATTTTTGTCATTTCAATATTTTCTCTCTGCTCTTTTCTTTCCTTGTCTTCTTCTTCTTCACACACACATGAACACATGCTTCGTCACCGAAATCAAAATTCAAGAACATAAGATGATGATTCAAGAAACGCAAAATTCAAATCAAAATTAAATATTGATGAAGATCCAGATTAAATATTGCCAGTAGTAAAACTCATCTCAGATTTCATCGTCATTCCAAACCTTTCTAATTCACCTGCCGGCCACCACCTCCCCGCCTCCCACCTTTTGGCCACCGATTCACCCGCCAGCCACCACCTCCGAGACGTGGTGGTGAGATTTAGCTGTGGCATGGTCATTGGTTTCATCAATCGATCTTTTTGTACGAAATTTCTAGTGTGGGTTTCTCATCTGCTACTTCTCACTCCAACCCCATTAATTTCTTCAAGAATCTTGGAGATGATCTCAGATTTGGAGATGGTCTGCTTAGAATCAAAGACTGATGCTTGACCAAAATAATGGTGGTCTGCTCAGATTTGGAGATCGTCTTCTTCTTCTTCAACTTCTGACTAGCGATGTGTACGAACACAACCCCTGACGAATCGTTGCTGCAAATCGATGGATTCATGTGACGAATCTTCTTCTTATTCAACTTCTGACTACAGCTGACTGATTTTTCCATGGGACAGATTGTTTCATGTGCTTTCCGTGATTTGTAGGACTTGATTTAGGGTTTAAATCGAAAGAAGAAGAATTAAAGTGAAGAACATGAAATTGGGGCAAAAGAGCTCCGGTTTGTTCGTACGATGGTGGTGGTTTTGGTTGAGATTTCAGGGAAAAGGGGAATTTGGCAAGAAGATAGTTAGATACTACATTGTGCATTAAGAGTTGTACACTGGCTTTATTAAATTAATATTGTTAATTATAAAAGACATTAGATTATAAAAGACTTTAGATTCAAAAATACCCCCAACTAAGGAGGGAATTTAACAGAGTTAGGGCGGAGGGACCACGAATGCATAAAAATGCAAATCATGGGTACCGCGCCTGCACTTAATGAAACATAAGAACCAAACGTGCAAATTGGCCAAACCACAAGGACCATTCTTGCAATTAACTCTTATTAAGACGGTAAAACAAAAATTTAAAGTTTTCACACTAACCACGAATTAACCACTGCATTATAAGAATTACCTTCAATTAATAAAAGCCTTATGGCTTATGTTAACAAATTTTTATAATCAAGTATAATAGAAAAGTTATATTGCTTATTATTAATAATTTTTACTTATCATCAAACTTCTATAACAAACATGTTGAATCCGTTAATTTTCTTTTATATTTTTATGTTTTAATTTACATAATTATATTGATAAAAATGAATAGAAATATATGTAAAAATATTTAGGAGAAAAATGTATTTATCTAATAATCTTAATTAATCAGTCAAAATACGTTGAATATACACCACAATCTCCAACAACCCCTCTATCAAAGGCACCGACTACTTTTAATGTTTCCCTTCCAATTACAAATTGACGTACTACTTTGTCTTCATAAGGTACAAGTCTTTACAGCATAATTATTTTCTGATCTCATAGTACCAGAGTAAACGCCCACGCCCAAGCCCAACGACTCCTCCTGTAGTATTTATATCATCTTCCCCCCGAAGAACCTTACAATCCCGAAAATCAAACTCTGAAATTAGGTTTTACTGATTGAATCAGATCATCAATAATGGCGGATGAAGTGAAATTGCTCGGCATTGGAGGAAGTCCATACGTTTGCAGAGTCAAAATTGCTTTGAATCTTAAACAAGTCAAGTACCAAAACATCGAAGAAGACCTCAGCAACAAGAGTGCCGACCTTATCAAGTACAATCCTGTTCATCAGAAGGTACCGGTGCTGGTTCATAACGGAAATCCGGTAACGGAATCGCTTGTGATCGTTGAGTACATCAATGATGCCTGGAAAGGAGTTCCGATTTTGCCTCAGGATCCGCATGAGAGGGCTCTTGCTCGATTTTGGGCGAAATTCATCGATGATAAGGTAATCATTTTGATGTTGAATTCTATATCGCTCTTAATGTGTAGATTTAGCACCTGCTTGTGAGTAATTTGATTGTTTGACAATGGAGATAATTGAAGAAATGATTAAATGTTGTGAATTATAAATGATAAATTACCCTTCGATTTGTTTATAAATTTTATCTAAATATAAATATGGATCTAAAGTTCGTATTACAAAAATACAAAGACTCGTGGACCTTGCTAGCTTGACTACCTTTGACTTTTAAGCATCTTTGCTAGCTTGACTATCTTTGACTCTTAATCAGGCTTTTGGTAAGCCCTCTTATAAATAAAAAATTTGACTTTTTTTCTCTTAATCAGAGACTGATCTAAGGAAAGTACGTTGAATCATTATTAACACTTTAATTAATTAACGGTTCACCTAATCACTATCATCCATCTTGAATAGATTTGTAATATATTCTTACTACATCCGTCCCAAATTTATTGTCCACTAAGAAAAAACACAGAGTTTAATAAAAGTGCATTAATTACATTATGTCATCAATCAAATTTTCTCATTCCTACTTAAATGTTTTTTAATTGGTTGAAACTTAGGAGTAGACGGTCATTTTGGGACAAACCAATATAGAAATGTAGACAATAAAAATGGGACGGAGGGAGTATTTATTTACTAATAATAACTGATTTGATATTATGTGGTTTGTTCAGTGCCTTCCTGCAGTTATCAAGGCTTTCAGCAGCAAAGGAGAGGAGCAAGCTATTGCAGAAGCTCATGAGCAACTGGCATTACTAGAAAAGGAACTAACAGTCAAAGGTAGCAAGTTTTTTGGAGGTGACAACATTAACCTCGTTGATATTGCTGCTACTTTCATTGCCTTTTGGCTTGGAGCAGTTGAAGAAGCTTCCGGAATAACGGTTCTCACCAAAGATAAGTTCCCAAAATTAAGCGAATGGTCTGATAACTTTGTCAACTGTGAAGCTGTTAAAGAAACCTTACCTCCAAGACAAAACATTGTTGCATTTTTCAAAAAGCGGTTTGGTAACGTGTAATGCTTCATGGGTGTGTTTTAAGAAGTTTGTGTGCACAACATCAATCGATGTAGCAATAAACAGCTTGTATATGCTGATGTTTGTAATAAGTAGGGCTTTAATTTCTTGTATTGTTTGTTGTATGCGAGGTTTCTCTTGTATTTTCACATAATCCTTCAATCAAGGTGATGACAATTCTCACTACATTTTTCTCTCTGTTAATAATGGACGGATATTAAAATGAGCCGAACATAAAATGCATCAACCAAATTTTCAGTCTGTTATGTTCTTATCAATGAATCCCAAGCATAAGTCATAATTCTTGTTATGCGTAAATGATGAAACTCAATCACTTCATCGTCACAAAATCATGTGCGAAATCAATTTTAGTCCCTAGCCTATTAATTGCGTATTTAAGTCTTGCTCCCAATACTTGGGTCCGGACTTACTTGGATACACACGGTTATTTCGCATGTTTGAATATCCTACACTGGAAGAATTAAAGTTGTGTTTGGTTCCGGAACTGGAATGAAACTAAAAAAATCAAAACTAAAATTTATAATGAGAATAAGTATAACTATTTTACAATTTCAGAAATATAAAACTATAATGTTTCCTCAGAAAATCAAAATCTGAATTTGATAAAGTAATTATTTCTTATAATAACCTAAAATTTGATTTGCCTTGTATTACAAGCAAACACAAAAACGAGAGATAAGAGGGGGTTTTGAATTGCATGGTGGAATAAGTTTAAGGTGTTGTTTGGTTCGCTTGAATTGTATGGTGGAATAAATCACAGCTGCCACTACCTACCACCACCACCACCATTACCACCCGCCCGCCGCCACCACAACCACTCACCAGCACCACCACCCACTGCCACCACAACTACCCACTACCAACAATAAGGGTAAATTCGTTATTTTATATGATTCAAATTCCAATTCATGTCAACCAAACAGAATATTGAATTGGATTCCAATTCCCTTCCATGCCAACCAAACAGAGTATGGAATTGGATTCCAATTCCTGAAGGATTCGAATTCCTACCCAGATTCCAATTCCATCATAAACATTATGCGAACCAAACAGCACCTAAGGATTAGGACTTGGGAGATGTTATAAAAGGAAGGCCCACCATGAAGGAAGCAGGCCTATTCAGCCCTCTTACAAGGAGTAGAGGAGTAAAATGGAAGGCCCGCCACTAATACAGCAAAAATGCCAAAACTAATATTTAATGTTGTTTTTAATAGTGAGACATCATCTATATGTACTTAGGCCATGTTTGGGAAAACTTATTAACAGGGCTTATGAGCTTATTAGTTTATTAAGCTCCAAATTCAAGCTTATTTGGAGCTTAATAAGCTAATAAGCTCATAAGCCCCATTAATAAACTTTACCAAACATGCCCTTAATACGACAATTAGCTTGAAGAACTTGTATACTTATAAACCTTCAATAGCTCCCGAATAACTTTCTAGCAGTTATGGGTTTGATCCCTAATCCTAAATAAATATTTATGATGGACATGAAAATGTTCGAAAATAGTCAAGTCAACGCTTAATTAGATCACGTATATCACGAGAATAAACTCGGCTACCCCCGGAAAACGCTTATAATGGAAATACCATTTAAAAAAACTTATAAACATAAAACAAGATTATCCACAGATCATCAAATTTATCAATATACTGTTGGTGATTTGTATCACCAATATTATTTAAGTGTAATGGGATAAACTTGTTGACCAAATGTAATCCTAATAAATATTGAACAAGTAAGGGTGGTGCGGAGTGCACGCTTGTTTAAATTTGTTATGACTAAAATACACTGACTTAAAGGGGGTTCGAGGGCAGCCCCCCTGGCGGGGTCCGGGGCAGCGCCCTGGTCGGGGTCCAAGGGGCAGAGCCCCTGGCTGGGGAAAATCCGAATTCTTGATTTGAACCCGGTTTTAGAAGCGTAATATTCGACCCGGATCCGACCCGTATTTGGGCGGTTTTGAACAGTTTTGAAACTGTAATTCGGCAGTTTTGAGCAGTTTTCATCAGTTTCTAGAAAGTGGAATAACACTGGTTTTGGTCATCTTCTCTGGTACGAAATTCTCAGAACACACACATATTCTCTGTTCTTGATCACAATGTGATTTCATCCAATTAGAGATTTCGAGAGTACCCTCAAAATACTTTGATCTGATAGTGAAAACACGACTTCACAATGATCCAAGTAACTCGAAATCAGTAAAATATCTAACATATACTGCTAACTTACTTATGCTTTACAGTATAACTACAAGTATAAATAATAAATCAATTCCACTTTAGAGGGTGTTGCGTCCTGATTTCGAGAGCTTCGGACCGAATGATCTCCTGCGAGAGATACCTGAAATCACTAGCAACCCTAAGTCAGAAGTCCTCCGGAAAGGGATTCCGGGAGGACACTCCGATGCTTAAGTAAGTAAGTATGATCGACGTAGGGTCTTATACGAGCGAAAGGGAAGAAACGTAGGTGAGAGTAATAAATGACAAGTATTGAATGTCTCCTTAATCGAGATTTACCTTCTATTTATGGGGTCGCACAATTGAGCGGGAAAGGAGGATAAGCCTTGGAAGCGGGAAAATAAGATTTGGCCTTTGGTCCGTATCTTCCATTATCCTTCGGTCCTTCACTTATTACCTGCTTGTATCCACTGGATCATGACGCCTGTCAGCGTCAGGCCTTACCTTCATTAAATGCGAGCGTGGCTCTAGAATGGCTTTCCCTTGAAACCCGGACACGCTTAACAGCTTTGGGACTTGTAACCTAATGATGGCTACACTCGAATCCTTCCTTCAGACGGTTCATGGTTCGTTCCGTCTGTACAAGATATCCGGGCGTCCGGATGCAGGGAGGTTCGTACCATACCTCATTAAGTCCCTAAGATTAGAAGCACTTTAAATATTCGAGATAAGTTGGTTCTAATTTGACCTTTCGTCGCCTGCTTGCTTTTTGGGGGAATTTTAACCGTTCGGCCAAAAGTTACCGTTATTCCCTAAGCTCGGAATATGGCCGTTATCTGTCACTTCCAACCTTCACGCCTCTTGACATTCCCTTCTTACTTATAACCTTCATATGTTGCTTGTTTTCTTTCATCATCTTCCTTCTCTCTGTTCTCCCAATATTCCCCCTTGTCTTTGTTCAAAGCTTCTCGTAACTATGAAAAAAGACAGACAGATTCGAGAGAAAGCCGATAAGGTGCCCAAAGAGAAAAGGACCGCCGTTAATACCTTCTGTAATTTTCCCCCGACGATCTTCCCCAAATTATTCGCGACTACCATGTCGACCCTCGCTTCGATCTTCGAATTCCTCATGGGGGTGAGACCATAAGGTCGGCTCCCGACGGTTACGAGCCTATATACCTTCAATATCTTCAGGGAGGCCTGCGATTTCCCATTGACGATTTTATTTTGGTTATGCTTCAAGATTTGGGTATTCATATCGCCCAACTTGTCCCCAATTCTTTCCGAAAGATCATCGGTTTCATCCTACTCTGTCGTGGCTTAAACATCCCTCCTTCTGCGAAGTTGTTTCGCCATTTTTACATTGTTACTAGTCGCGGTGATTGGGCTATATTTGCCCTTCGGCCTGGTCAGAGTGAGCGAATCACCGGACTGAGGGATTCGATTCACGACTGGAAGTTTCAGTTTGTTTACGTGAACCGCTCCGCTTTTCGTGGCGTTTCCCTATCCTGGGGGAAAGTAGTTGGCCGTCCTTCCGATCCGGCCCCAGAGTTGTCTGACCAGGAAGCCGAGTACATAACGAGTCTTACTGGCTGCCCAAGTAGAGTGGGAAGATCCGGATGAGGTGCTCCTTGGAATGGCTGATTTAAGCCCCTTTTATGCGTCTAGGGGTATTCGTCCGTTATGGAAACTGCACGGAGAGGTTATTCCGCTCCTTCATCGTTTAAGGATGCCCAAAGGCTCTTATCCGGAGAACGCCGTGTCCGTAGACGACGGAGGGCTCACTCCTATCAACGTTCCTGTTATCGAGAATGTTAGTTTCGAGAAAACTCTATCTGTTGATTCTGCTGAAAAAGATGCTGCCATTGGTAGGAATGTGGAAGAGATTAGCTCCCCGGTTACGTCCGTTGGACCCGACTTCACTACCGAGGGGACAATGATCCCTGATTCTCAAACCGAAAACCCTATTCCCCCTAGGGTTCGTTCTATCAGTACTCTAACAACTACACCGAAGGGGCTCCGTCAAAAGAGAAGGAGAGGAGATGCTGCTTCCCCTTCCCAGAAGCGGCCCAAAGTTACATCAGAAGGTATAACATCATGCTTTTGCTATATGTTTGTTATGCGTACGTTTTATTAATAACCCACGCTTTCTTTGTCTTAGGTTCGATAGGTCAAACATTTGCCTCTGAAGCTCCTGTGCCGACAGGACGGGTACCTTTGCCTCCTCCACCCGCATCTTCCAGAACATCTGCGTTAATTGTTTCTTCCGCACCCGTTACTGCAATTCCTCAGTCCTCTTCCTCCGGAGGGCCTATCATTCTACGACGACTTCCTCCTGCTCGTCCAACTTCTTCCGCTGTTGCTCGCTTTAGCAGTCGTTTGTTTAGTTCTTCCGTTCAATCTGTCGCTCCGGAGCAGGGCTCGTTATCTCCACAATCCGCTAAAAGTCAATCAAACATCCCTAACCCTGCTTTCTCTGGTACGTAAAGGCTAGCATGTGTATATATGTTTTTTTTTTTTTTTTTTAATATTTTATGCCTCTTTCTCTTTTTTTGCAGGAGGTTTTGCTCGTTTTGCTGGTTCTTCATCCGTTGCTGTTACTAGCTTGCCCTTGAAAGGGTTGAAAGAAAAACTGGAAGGTCTAGATCCACCCACCATCCCGTCTTCCCTTCCTTTCGGATTTACAACCGCTCCTGCTGTGTCAAAGGTCCCGGAGCCTGGGGCCCCGTTCATGAAAGAAGTTATGACACTTACTCCTGACGACGCCATTCTTAGGGCTAAAGCGGGATTGTTGAGCACCGTTGACCTGTTAACCGACCTCCAGGCTCAGAGAGCTCGACAGGAGCAAGCCTCTCAAAGTTATTATGCTGAGTTCACCCGACTATCTGAACTAATGAAGACTGCAAAAGATCTATTTGAACGAGAAAAACTTGAGAAGAACCAGCGTGCTGGATCCGTCAATCGCCTCTCCGATGAAAATGAAAACCTAGGTCGTTCCCTGAAGACGAAAGATGTGCGATTATCGGAACTGGAAGACCAGGCTTCATCCTCTGCCGCTCGTATCGCCGAACTGGAAGCTTCTCTTGTTGAGAAGGACCTTCAACTATCGGAGACCCAACGTCCGTTTGTTGAGACGGAAGCAGGTACTGAACTGCTTAAAAGGGAGATAGCTGAGGGTTGTGAAGATATGCGTTGGGTTCTTCAGAAAGGGATCCCCGGAGCTTTTGAATCACTCTTTTCTCCCGATGAGTTCGTGAATCGTAATACTGCCCTCCAGGAAGAAAGTCTGAAATATGGGCGTTATCAAGGGTGCATAGACACCCAAAGAGCCTACCCTGATCTTCTTGGGAACGTTAGCCTCATTCATGACCACCCTCAAGCCCAGGAAAAGATAATGAGCCTTTTTGAAGATCTGGTGGCGCCTGACTATGATCTCATTCGTTCTTTTGAAGAAGGCGTTGTAAGTTTTGAAGATTTGAAGATGCTAGTTGCTAGACTTTCTTCTGGAGCAGAAGGGATAGGGGAGAGTTTGGCTCGCCCCTCCTAGTGTGTGCCTCAAGAAGGCCTTTTGTTCGCTCCTTTGTGGTTTCCTTTTGTAATGTTTGCCCTTAGGGCTTGATGTGTTTTGTAACTCTCTTTTGTAATGTGAATGCGTTTCGTTTAAAGTTTGTTTCATATTTCTGTCTATTATTATTTCGTGTTGTCATTCGTCGTTTCACAAATATGTTTTGTTACTTACTTAAAAAGGCGTCCCTAATTAAGGAAGTTACGAACGAGTGAATTCTTCGTTATTCGTTGTGGTTCCGGTTTTCGTCCGGAAGTGGACTCATGGTACCTTCCGGTTATCCATGGAACCCTTTCATAGCTATGATCATATGCATGCAACTTTGCTATATGTTTTCGTTATTTATCGTTTTATTCGTTTATCGACTGTGCCATGTGTTCGAACAACTATTAATGACAAAATATCCTGCTCTTGGCAGGTTCATTCGATTTGCTTCTTACAAAATGTGCCCCTTAATATCCTAGCAATGTAGGGGGCTTTTAGACACGTTCGACTATCTTAACTAGAAATGGAACCTTCGCAGGTTCCTCATGTTCCACGTTCGGGGGACTAGGCTTCCGTCAATCGTTTCCAACACGTACGATCCGTCCCGTCTTGCTTCCTTGATACGATACGGGCCTTCCCAGTTTAGGCACAGCTTGCCTGGTTTTACTTGTAAGCTTGCCTCATTCTTCCGTAGCACTAGATCTCCGACCCTACATGCCAATCCTCGAACTCTTTTGTTGTAGTACCTTTCCGTTAACACCTTGTACGCTTCCTACCGAGTTGCTGCGTTTGCCCGCCGCTCTTCGACCAAGTCTAGGTTGTGCCGAAGAGCTTCTTCGTTACCTTCTAAACGAAAGTTGCTTACCCTTGGGGAATTTAACATTGTTTCCAAAGGGATCACCGCTTCCGTTCCATATACCAAGCTATATGGGGTTTCCCCTGTGGCACTCCTTGCCGTCGTTCGATACGCCCATAGGACACTTTGCAGCTCATCCACCCATCCTCCTTTTGTCTGATTCAATCGCTTCTTGATCCCCTTGACTATCGTTTTATTTGTAACTTCCGTCTGACCATTTGCTTGGGGATGTGCAACGGACGTAAAATTTTGACGGATGGACATTTTAGCACACCATTCTTTGAAAGGATTATTGGAAAATTACTTTCCGTTATCACTGATGATCGTGTGAGGGAGGCCAAACCTGCATACAATCTGGTGCCAAATGAATTTTACAATGTTAGAACCTGATATACACGCCAACGCCTTCGCCTCCACCCACTTTGTAAAATAATCAACCGTCACCACAAGGAACTGGACTCCCCTGACTGCTCTTGGGAAAGGACCTACAATGTCAATTCCCCATTGGCAGAACGGCCATAGACTTGTGATACTCGTTAAGTTTACTACGGACGTTCTGGGGACGTCTGAGTACATCTGGCATTGTTTACACTTCTTGACATATTCCCTCACATCGGCCGACATGCTTGGCCAAAAATACCCTGACCGGAAGAGTTTCTGCGTGAGTGTTCTAGGACCGAAATGCGATCCACACAGACCTTCATGAACGTCCTTCACGGCCATTACCCCTTCCGTTTTACTCAAACATTTAAACCATGGGGTTGAATAGCCTTTCCTGTATAAGGTTCCCTCTTTAACCATATACCTCCCAGCATTAATTCGAATTTTTCTGGCCTCCTTCCTATCTTCCGGGAGCGTTCCCTCCTGAAGATACTTCCACATTCCATAGGTCCAACAATTTTCCTCCGGACCTATCTGCATTACTTCGTCATGCCCTTCTTCAATGCTTCTTTCTGCAAGTACTTCTACTAGCACCTTTTTTGTTAAGTGAGAGAACATCATAGACGCTAGCTTGCTTAAAGCATCTGCCTCCTTGTTCCTTGTTCTAGGAACTTGAGTAATTTCGAATTTCTCGAATTCCAGGATTACTTTGTTGGTCTTTGTCAAGTATTTCTTCATATGGGCCTCTTTAGCTTCGTACAGCCCCTTGACTTGATTTACCACCAGCATTGAATCCATAAAAGCCTTCATTCTGCTAATTTCCAAGCTTTTCGCAAGATTCAAACCTTCCAACAATGCTTCGTATTCGGCTTCATTGTTTGAGCACTTGAAGCCGAACCTCAGGGCATATGTTACCCTTTCATCATTTGGCCCTGTCAAGACCACTCCTGCTCCGCAACCTTCAACGCTTGATGCTCCGTCCGTGTACATGTGCCAGCACAAACCGGACGGAGCATTTTCGGACGAGGGCTCTGTGTTTCCTCTGCCAAAGACACGCTATTTTCTTCCGGCATTTCCACCAAAAAATCTGCCAACGCCTGACCCTTTATGCTTTGTCTTGGACAGAAAGTGATGTCATGCTCTCCTAACTCGATTGCCCATTTCGTCAGTCGACCCGAACGCTCCAGTCGCAATAGGATGGTCTTGATAGGTTGGTTGGTGAACACCGTTATTGGATGTGCCTGAAAGTATCTCTTCAATCGTCTAGCTGAGTATACCAGGGCTAATATCAATTTTTCGATCATTGAATAATTCAACTCCGCATTCTGTAAAGCGCGACTGACGAAGTAGATAGGCACTTGTTTTTTGTCTCGTTCGGCTATGAGTACGGAACTAACGGCCTCCGCGTTTGTTGATAAATACACGATTAGGGGCTCTCCAGCTATCGGGCTGGTCATGGCAGGGAGGGTTCTGAGATGGAGCTTTAAGTCGACGAAGGCCTTCTCGGCTTCATCCGTCCATTCCACTATCCCTTTCTTCGTACAATCCGTGTAAAGCCCTGAAGAACGGGATGGATTTTTCTGCTGACTTAGCTAAGTATCGACCCAACGCTGCTAACTTTTCATTAAGGCTCTGTACATCTTTCATCGTACGGGGAGTCTTCATTTTTAACAGACTTTCTACATTCTCCGGATTGCCTCGAATTCCAGATGTGGTGACGATATTGTTGGAATATGCTTCACGTGTATAACATATAGTTATATGGCTAGTTGTATGTGAGCCTAAAGGGTCACACACTTACACACTAAACACCTTGTTATATATAATGTAATTAGTGTAATTATATTATATATATAATAATGTAAGTAATTCATTAAGTAATTAAGTTTAAATTGTTTAAACTTAAGTTATCTAGTGGAATTAATTGAAAGAAAGAAAAGACAAGGGGCTAAGTGGATATTCTCTAAACTTATTTAGGGTATATAAAGCTTAGATTAGGGAGCAAGAAATTAACCCTAATTCCTCCCTCCCTCTTGATTTCGGCCGTGAGCTATACCCTCTAGGGTTCTTGGTTTTGCCTCTTTCAAGCTTGCATTTGGACTAGCATCTTCAAGGGTGTTCTAGCTATAGTGTGGTGTGGACTAGCTTTGGAGGAATTACCTATTGGAGTTCTTGGTTTCGGCTTCTCATCCTCTCCATCCGAATTCATTGATTAAAGGCAACTAGGGTATGAATTGTTCATCCTTTCTCTTTGATTTCATTAATAGTTTAATTGTATTTATCAATATTAGATCCGGTTATGGTGATTATATTTTTCCGCTGCGTTTTGGTTCTTGTTTTAACCTAAAATCACCATTAGTGGTATCACGAGTCATTATATTGTTAATATAATTAACTTGTTTTTGTAAAAGTAGCAAAAAAATTCGATTTTTGGTGTTTTTAAACCCTAGCCGATCGGAAATTTTAAAGAACCCTAGGGTTCTTATTTTTTCAACTTTTTAAAATACCAAGGGTTAAAAATTTGATTTTTAGTAACCCTACATGCTACTTGTTACCAAAACCCTAATCAAAAATTAATCTAGTTATTGTTTTTTTGATTATTTGGCTTGGATTTTACATTTTATTTACTTTTTTGTTGATATGGCAAAACATGTATTTTTGCCATATCTCAAGCCAAAAACTTGTCAATTGTTGATTGTTTGTGCAAACCGATGAAAGCCTAGACCTTGTGATGAATGTATTGTTGTTTGGTTGTTGGATTGTTTGGGAAAAGCCGTGTTTTTTGGCTTAATTGTTGTAATTTTCTTTCATTTTTTCCTTTATGTTTGGTGCCATTTTTTGGGGGCAATTTCAATGTAAAAGTAATTAGAATAGTTGTATTTTATTTCTTTGTATTATTGTAAATTGTTGACCAAAGATGAAGAAACAATGAAGAAAAAACAACAATTTTCGGCACCTCCTGCGCAGCTGCACGAAAACAGACTTTCCCGGAGATTGGTCCAACGACCTGAAACCACAGCCAAAAGTTCCGTAACTCAGAGACCTACAACTTTCCAGAAGGCCGGGAAGACTAACGAAGACTCCTTCAGTGACTTTTCGGGCTTCCAAGGCTGCTGGAATTTTCTGGCAGATTCATTTTTTCATAAGTTTGGGTTCTACTTGCTCAAGAATGTCTTGGAGCAAGTGGGAGCCCATTGGGTTTATGTAGGCCCGTTTGGGTTCATGTTGGCCCATCCTTTAGATTGACCCTTCGGTCCGTCGTGATGACTCACGTGACCGAACCTAGGATTTCATCGGTCGAGGTTTGCACAAAATTTGTTGCATGTTTTATATTTTGTTTGTGGTTGTTTTCTTTTCTATTAGATACAAGTAGTAAAACAATTAAAAATGGTTTTTAGACACAAACATTAAAACATCCAAACTCGTAATCATCGATGATTACTAGCTAATCATTGATGATTAAACTTTAATCTAAAAGTTGTTTTGAGATTAAACCAAGTTTAAATATGATTTGAAACTTACCACTTCATAATCGCTAAAAGTTTTTACCGTTTATTACAAGACTTATGAAGTGGTATGAATGAAGTACATGATTCATTCATATCTTAATAAAATTTTATTAAATTAAAATTTAACATACCTTAAATTTAAGTCACGCCGTCCAATCGATTGTAGATCACTTGCTTCTATTTTTGAATTCACGTGAGACGTGGTTCGAATCTAGATCCGAGGTCATTATTCTCTACGCGTGAGACCTAGAGCTATTTTGACATGATTTCATATTGGATGACTTAATCGAGTTAACGGTGAGACCTTGACTCGAGGCGACGATGCGACAAACATGCCACTTGACCCTAGATGCTTGTTCACTAGGTGCCATGAAGTCCCATACCTCTAAGAGTTGCACTTGTAATGCAATTGTTGAACGTCACCTACCTATTGGATCTATCACCTCTAGCAGATCAACTGATGCGGTGATAGAAGCTCAATGGGATCTTAGCTTTTAATTAAAATTAATTGGGTAGTTAATTGATTAAAAGAAATTATTATCGAAAATACTAATTAATGAATTCTGATATTTTGTAGATGACTTCTACTAATCAAACCCTAACTCACACCACCATTCGTTCCGTTCTCGAAAAAGAGAAACTTGATGGAACGAACTTTGTGGATTGGGCTCGTAACCTAAGGATTGTCCTTAGGGCCGAGCACAAGTACCACCATTTGGAGGAGGCGTTGCCCCTGCCCCTGCTGCTACCGCCACCCCTGCTGTTCGTGCGGCCTATACCAAAAGGTTTAACGAACAACAAGAGGTCGCCGCGCTCATGCTGGTGAGCATGATCCCTGAGATTCAAAAGAATCTCGAGGACCTCACAGCATTCGATATGATGGTTGAACTTAAAACATCATACCAAAAGCAAGCTGATCAGGAACTCTTTGACACGGTCAAAGCCTTCCATGCTTGCAAGCAGGAGGAGGGACAGTCTGTTAGCTCTTATCTCTTGAAGATGAAGAGTTACCTAGACCAGATGGAGAAACTTGGCTACCCTATGCCTCATATCCTTGGAATTGGGTTAATTCTCACTTCACTACACAAGGACTATGCGCCGTTTGTCATGACTTATCATATGCATTGTATGGGGAAGACTTTCGCCGAATTACATGCTATGCTGAAACAAACGGAAGCTGGGCTACCCAAGAAAACTCCAACCCCTACTGTCCTTGCCATAAGGCAAGGAAAGATCCAAAAACCAAAACCGCAAGTAGTTGCTAAGGGCCAAGGCAAGGGAAAGCAAGTTTACAAGCCCAAGCCAAAGGTTCCCCCACCTACTCATAAGGAGCATCCTGCTAAGGATCTTGCTTGCCATCACTGCGGTGAAACAGGCCACTGGAGGAGGAATTGTCCTGCCTACCTGGCGGAGTTGATGAAGAACAAAGCCAATAAGATTGGCACATTAGGTATCTTCACAATAGAACTATATGCTTTCCCTAAGAAATCATGGGTATATGACACTGGTTGTGGAACTCACATTTGTAATACCATGCAGGGTCTAAGGGGAAGTAGAAAGCTAAACCATGGAGCTTTGGACTTGTACGTGGGCAATGGAATGCGTGCACCGGTCGAAGCTATAGGAAGCTATGATTTAATCCTTCCTAATGGTTTAATTATTGTATTAGACAATTGTCACTATGCGCCTAGTATAACTAGGGTATAGTATCGCTTTCATGTTTGTGGAATACTGGTTTTATTCACACTTTTACAGATTATGGTATTTCGGTTTCAAAGGATAATATTTTTTATTTTAATGCTATTCCTTGTGATGGTATCTTTGAGATTGATATGCATGATCGTGTAACAAACAGTAGTTCTATTTATACTTGTAGCGACAAGAAATCCAAGAAGAATTTGGATTCTACTTACCTATGGCATTGTCGCCTTTGCCATGTTAACAAGAAACGTGTTTTAAAATTACAAAAGGATGGACTTATAAAATCAGATGATTATGAATCGTTTGATAAATGTGTTTCTTGTACAACTGGCAAAATGGCGCGCAAACCTTTCTCCCATGTAGGCGAAAGGGCCACCGATCTACTTGGACTCATACATACCGATGTATGTGGCCCTTTTAGACGTCGAACTAGGGAAGGTGCTACCTACTTCATTACTTTCACTGACGACTTTAGTCGTTATGGTTATGTTTACTTGATTAAACATAAACATGAAACCTTTGAAACGTTCAAAGCTTTCCAAAATGAAGTAGAAAATCAACTCGGCAAGAAGATAAAAGCTCTCCGGTCCGATCGAGGAGGAGAGTACATGAGCCATGAGTTTCAAGACCATCTTAAGAATTGTGGGATTGTCTCACAATTCACTCCCCCTTATACACCACAGCATAATGGTGTATCAGAGAGGAGAAATCGCACCTTGCTTGACATGGTCCGATCGATGATGAGTCCTACCACTCTGCCTCTATCCTTTTGGGGTTATGCACTCAAATCGGCTGCTCGAATACTGAATATGGTTCCCACTAAAAAGGTTGAAAAGACACCATATGAGATATGGCATGGGAAAGTCCCAAACTTGTCTTACTTGAAGGTCTGGGGTTGTGAGGCTCTCGTGAAACGAGACACACCGAACAAACTTGAACCCAGAGCTGTCAAGTGCATCTTTATAGGATACCCTGAGGAAACGATGGGTTACTATTTCTACTACCCACCTGAGCAAAAGGTTATTATTGCTCGTTATGCTGAGTTTCTTGAGAGCAATCTCATTTCACAAGAAGCAAGTGGGAGTACCATCGACTTTGACGAGATTCCAAGCGATGAAGATGCACAACCTACTGCAGATACTAGCGAACATCAAGATAAGGCTGAACATGAAACTGTTCCTGTTGCACCTCAAAATGATGAAGTCCCCGTTCGAAGGTCCGCAAGGACACCTCATGCACCTGAACGATATGGATTCCATGTCGATGCTGAGGAGCTAAGTTTAGGGGATCATAATGAACCCCCTAACTATCGAGCTGCATTATCAGATTCTGAATCTGACAAATGGCTTGATGCTGTGAACGCAGAAATGCAATCCATGAAAGATAACCAAGTATGGACTTTGGTTGATCTTCCTCCCAACAGTAAGACTGTTGGCAGCAAGTGGCTCTTCAAGAAGAAGACCGACATGGATGGCAATGTACACACCTATAAAGCTCGGTTGGTGGAAAAAGGTTACACTCAAACCTACGGGATTGACTATGATGAAACCTTCTCGCCTGTTGCCGACGTTAGAGCTATTAGGATCGTCATAGCCATAGCAGCGTACTATGACTATGAGATTTGGCAAATGGATGTCAAAACTGCTTTCTTAAATGGACACCTCGATGAAGATGTCTATATGGTTCAGCCTGAGGGATTTGTAAGTACAAAGCACCCTAAGAAAGTATGTAAGCTTCAAAGGTCCATTTATGGACTAAAGCAGGCATCCAGAAGTTGGAACAAAAGATTCGATGAGGAAGTCAAAATGTTTGGTTTTACTCAGAATCCCGACGAGCCATGTGTATATACGAGAGCTAGTGGGAGCATTGTCGTCTTCCTAATCCTATATGTCGATGACATATTACTCATAGGAAATAACATTCCAATGCTACAAGATGTAAAATCCTGGCTTGGGAAGTGCTTCGCTATGAAGGATCTTGGGGAGGCGGCATACATACTTGGTATAAAGATCTATCGGGATAGATCTAAGCGGTTAATCGGACTAAGTCAAAGTGCGTACATTGATAAGATTCTAAAACAGTTTAGAATGGATGCTTCCAAACGTGGAAACCTCCCTATGCAACACAATGTACACTTGAGTAAGACTCAAGGACCGTCCTCACCTGATGAGATGAAACGTATGCGTGATGTCCCCTATGCCTCGGCAGTAGGGTCAATCATGTATGTTGTACGGTGCACACGACCTGATGTAGCGTTCTCTCAGAACCTTACAAGCCGGTACCAACAGAATCCAGGTGAGAGTCACTGGACTGCTGTTAAGAACATACTGAAGTATCTTAGGAATACTAAATATATGTTTCTTGTCTATGGTGGTGGAAGTCAAGATGAACTAAGCGTCACTTGTTATTCTGATGCTAGTTTTGAGACTGATAGAGATGATTCCAAATCTCAAACGGGGTATGTTTTCGTTTTGAACGGAGGCGCTGTTGATTGGAAGAGTGCAAAGCAGAGCACTATCGCTATGTCTTCTACAGAAGCTGAATACATTGCAACTACTGAAGCTGCAATGGAAGCTGTTTGGATGAGGAAATTCATTTCTGGGCTTGGAGTTGTCCCCAGCAATGAAAGATCTATGGATATGTACTGTGACAACACAGGTGCTATCATCATTGCCAACGAACCCGGTGTTCAGAAAGGCGCCAGACATTATCGGAGGAAGCTTCACTACATTAGAGATGCGATCCTAATGGGAGATGTACGCTTGCTCAAAGTTCATACAGATGACAACTTAGCTGATCCTTTCACGAAGCCAATGTCATGTACCAAACATATAGAGCATGCTAGAAACATTGGGCTTCGACCAGCTAGTAGTTTCATGTAATTTGTTTTAGTATTTGGATAATGGAACATTGAGCAGTTTTTATTGGAATAAATTGATATATTTGATATGATCGTTTTTATATGAATATCTATTGTGTTCTATATTTGCATGTTTACATCCATGAATATCTATTGTGTTTTATATTCTAAATTGTCCATTGTCATATTAATAATATGAGAATATTATTAAGACAAATCTGAGGGCATTGATGACATTATCTTAGTATGACTAAAGATAATGAAATCAAACTCACATGTCGTTCATAAGGATGCATGATTGGACTGACCCAACCTATGAGAAATCACTTCCTGGATTTATGTCACAAGTGATTCTCACAAAGGCTTTGTCACTTATCCTCTGACTTGAGATGCAAGTTGGTTTGTGTATGTAGAGGGGCAAACTTTGATGTGGTTAAACGCTGATCTGAATAAGGCTGCTATAACAACCATTATCGGGTTTATCATTAAGCATATGACAGACACGTGCAGTCAATAAAGAATTTGTTCCTCCACGTATGTGGATTAGATACTACTGGGCCCCTCGATGATTTTGAATAGATGTATGTGTGGCCACACCCAAAAGGTAATCAAGATGAATCTTGCATAGTTTTGGTAATCTATTTCATTATATAGACCGAGAAACAGAATCGTTGAAGTTTTAGATTGACATTGATCCTTGTCTAAAATTCAACATAGTATCAGCAACAAAAGGATAACTGATTGAAAAACTTTGAACAAAGACTTTATGAAACTCCTCATGTACTCCTAGGGGCATTGGCGGGTTGCTAGACTCTAACCTTTGCTTGTATAACTACTTGTTGTTATCACGCGCGCAAGTGGGAGTTGTTGGAATATGCTTCACGTGTATAACATATAGTTATATGGCTAGTTGTATGTGAGCCTAAAGGGTCACACACTTACACACTAAACACCTTGTTATATGTAATGTAATTAGTGTAATTATATTATATATATAATAATGTAAGTAATTCATTAAGTAATTAAGTTTAAATTGTTTAAACTTAAGTTATCTAGTGGAATTAATTGAAAGAAAGAAAAGACAAGGGGCTAAGTGGATATTTTCTAAACTTATTTAGGGTATATAAAGCTTAGATTAGGGAGCAAGAAATTAACCCTAATTCCTCCCTCCCTCTTGATTTCGGGCATGAGCTATACCCTCTAGGGTTCTTGGTTTTGCCTCTTTCAAGCTTGCATTTGGACTAGCATCTTCAAGGGTGTTCTAGCTATAGTGTGGTGTGGACTAGCTTTGGAGGAATTCCCTATTGGAGTTCTTGGTTTCGGCTTCTCATCCTCTCCATCCGAATTCATTGATCAAAGGCAACTAGGGTATGAATTGTTCATCCTTTCTCTTTGATTTCATTAATAGTTTAATTGTATTTATCAATATTAGATCCGGTTATGGTGATTATATTTTTCCGCTGCGTTTTGGTTCTTGTTTTAACCTAAAATCACCATTAGATATGGCCCAAAAATTTTCCTTCGTCCATGCCGAAGGAGAACTTTTTAGGATTTAGTTTCATGTTAATCCTTTGCAACTGCAACAGGGTTTCTTCCACGTCTCTTAGCAAGTCGTCATTCGTCTTGCTCTTTATGACCATATCATCTACGTAGACCTCCAAGTTCCTCCCGATTTGATTCTGGAAAGCTTTGTCCACTAGTCGTTGGTATGTGGCTCCGGCATTACGTAAGCCGAACGGCATTTTCACATAACAGAAGGTACCCTTCTCCGTATGGAAGGAGGTTTTTTCCTCATCTTCTCGTGCCATTTGAACTTGATGGTATCCCTTGTAGGCATCTAGGAATGACTTCCATTGGTATCCCCCAAGGATTCCACCTTCTGTTCAATTTCCGGGAGGGGATAACTATCCTTCGGACATGCTCTGTTTAGGTCTTTAAAATCTACACACATACGCATCGATCCGTCTCCTTTTTTGACCAGGACCGGATTTGCTATCCATTCCGGATATTGAGTACTTCGCAGGACTCCTGCAGCAACTAAGTCGATCACTTCCTTATTGACCACCTCATTTCGATGCTTAGCCATGATCCGTTTCGACTGTTTGACCGGAGGGAAAACCGGATTTAAGCTTAAGTGATGTTCCGCAACCTCTCTTGAGATTCCGGTCATGTCTTTAGGTTCCCATGCGAACACATGCTTGTACCTTCTCAAAAGGTCTCCTAATTTTCTCTGTAGTTCTCGGGGAAGCTTTTCCCCAATCTGGACCTTAGTGTCTGGGTACTTGGAATTGACCACGAGCTGGATCTCGTTCTGCTCCGTCCAACTATCTTGGTGTGTGATAGTGTTGCATTCTAAAGGGGGCATGGGCATGCTCCGTACAGTGATGACACCGTGTTCCGAAGCGAATTTGAGCAGACCGTGAATGGTTGACGGAACCGCTTGAAGCTGCTACATACCGGTTCTGCCCAAGATGGCATTGTATCTTGAGGGTGCTTCAATAATGATAAATTCTGCCAGGATGGTTTTGCAGTCATTCCTTTCCCAATCGGCCAGTGTAAGGGGGAGGTATATCTTCCCCTTAGGCCACGCCGACTGTCCTGCAAATCCTACAACCATCCCCAAAGCAGGTTTCAACAAAGACTTAACACCAGGAGGAAACTTCTCGAAACAATGGATGTACATGATGTTAGCCGAGCTTCCTGAATCGACATAGATCCAACGTACCATGGTTTTAGCGATTACCCCAAAAATGACTAGGGGTTCCGTTCCCACATATCCTTCCGGAACGGGCTCCCCCCTTCCGAACTCCACTATTCCCCTGTACCTTTTTCCCAAAGAAGGGGCCGATGACTCCCCTTCCAGAGCGAAGATCTCAGTGTTGTACGCTACTTCGTCCTTCTTGGTCGGAGGTTCTGCCTTCGCAACTTCCGTTTTTCCTCCCTTAGCCTCCTTATCCCTTTTGTAGCTTTCGCAAGAGGCCGTTGAGTGTCCCATGATCTTGTGAAAGTCACAATAGGCATTGGGGTCCCTAGGGTACCGCTTCCTAGTCCCTCTCGCCTCCAGCCTGCGGGCTTCATAAATGGAATAGGTCTCTTGTCTGGACGGGCCATATCGTTCTTGCGGAGATCTTCCTTTTTGAGGTCTTTTTTGGTACGAAGGCTTTCCTCCGTACCCACCTCGGAACATTCCTTTCGCTCTTCCGTCGTTTCTGTGGGAGCTGGAACCAATCGTTCCTTTCTTTTCCTGCGCCTCAAACCTTAGTTTTTCCGCACTTTCTTCCTCTTGCTTTAACACTTTATTCACCGCATTGATCATATCGTCAGCTTTGACAAAATCTCTTTTTGATAGCTCCCTAAACAACTCTCCTTCACGGAGACCATATGTGAAGGCCGCTATTATCAAGGAATCTTCCCGGACAGGCATTTTCCGGCTCTGCTCATTGAATCTCTTAAAATACGATTTGTTCGACTCCCCTTCTCGCTGTCTGCATGCCATTATGGATTGAGACTTTTGCTGATACTTCTTTTGTTGTATGAAGCTGTGACTGAACTGCGTAACGAGCTCCTCAAAGTTAGCAATGCTTTTCTGAGGCAAACTAGATAACCAATACCGAGTTGAACCTTCCAAGGTTCCTGCGAAATAGAGACACCATAGTTTCTGGTCCATCGGTATCATCTTTACAGCCCAGCGGAAGCTAGCTACATGATCATCCGGATCCCCGGTACCATCGTACGATTTGACTTTAGGACCTTTGAGTCTTGGGGGGATCGGCATCTCGTTAATATCGTCAGTGAAAGGAGATCGGAAACTCCGGGGTGCCGGAAGGCGATGCTGAGTGGATCCTTCCGACCTCTTTGGCGTTCGTCCCATCTGTCTTTCTGGAGTTCGCTCTCTTCGCCTTTCGGGAGTTCGTTCCCTCCGTCTTTCGGGAGTTCGCTCTCTCCTTGGCTTCGTGCCTGAACCGAAGGAGTTTTTTCCTTATAAACTTCTTCCGCGGACTCCTCTTCTTCAGAGTCCCCACTGGAAAAAGTTAAGACCCTTCCAACTCCGCTCACTCCTTCCGTCACCCTTTTCTTACTTTTCTCCAAATCTCGTAACTTGCGGAATTTACAAAAGAGATTGAACTCCCGGATTTCTTCTTCCGTCGGGTCATCCTTCCTGGATCCAGGAGGGGGAGGACATGTTGCGACGTTGACGACGGCTGATGCGGGTAAGGGGGGGGTGGGACCACCTCCTACCGACATCGGAGGTTGGCCTCCCACCTCCGGAGTCGAAACGAGGACCATTTCGTTCTGGGTCCCACGGATGGCGCCAAATGTTGCGTCCTGATTTCGAGAGCTTCAATATCTTCAGGGAGGCCTGCGGTTTCCCATTGACGATTTTATTTTGGTTCTGCTTCAAGATTTGGGTATTCATATCGCCCAACTTGTCCCCAATTCTTTCCGAAAGATCATCGGTTTCATCCTACTCTGTCGTGGCTTAAACATCCCTCCTTCTGCGAAGTTGTTTCGCCATTTTTACATTGTTACTAGTCGCGGTGATTGGGCTATATTTGCCCTTCGGCCTGGTCAGAGTGAGCGAATCACCGGACTGAGGGATTCGATTCACGACTGGAAGTTTCAGTTTGTTTACGTGAACCGCTCCGCTTTTCGTGGCGTTTCCCTATCCTGGGGGAAAGTAGTTGGCCGTCCTTCCGATCCGGCCCCAGAGTTGTCTGACCAGGAAGCCGAGTACATAACGAGTCTTACTGGCTGCCCAAGTAGAGTGGGAAGATCCGGATGAGGTGCTCCTTGGAATGGCTGATTTAAGCCCCTTTTATGCGTCTAGGGGTATTCGTCCGTTATGGAAACTGCACGGAGAGGTTATTCCGCTCCTTCATCGTTTAAGGATGCCCAAAGGCTCTTATCCGGAGAACGCCGTGTCCGTAGACGACGGAGGGCTCACTCCTATCAACGTTCCTGTTATCGAGAATGTTAGTTTCGAGAAAACTCTATCTGTTGATTCTGCTGAAAAAGATGCTGCCATTGGTAGGAATGTGGAAGAGATTAGCTCCCCGGTTACGTCCGTTGGACCCGACTTCACTACCGAGGGGACAATGATCCCTGATTCTCAAACCGAAAACCCTATTCCCCCTAGGGTTCGTTCTATCAGTACTCTAACAACTACACCGAAGGGGCTCCGTCAAAAGAGAAGGAGGGGAGATGCTGCTTCCCCTTCCCAGAAGCGGCCCAAAGTTACATCAGAAGGTATAACATCATGCTTTTGCTATATGTTTGTTATGCGTACGTTTTATTAATAACCCACGCTTTCTTTGTCTTAAGTTCGATAGGTCAAACATTTGCCTCTGAAGCTCCTGTGCCGACAGGACGGGTACCTTTGCCTCCTCCACCCGCATCTTCCAGAACATCTGCGTTAATTGTTTCTTCCGCACCCGTTACTGCAATTCCTCAGTCCTCTTCCTCCAGAGGGCCTATCATTCTGCGACGACTTCCTCCTGCTCGTCCAACTTCTTCCGCTGTTGCTCGCTTTAGCAGTCGTTTGTTTAGTTCTTTCGTTCAATCTGTCGCTCCGGAGCAGGGCTCGTTATCTCCACAATCCGCTAAAAGTCAATCAAACATCCCTAACCCTGCTTTCTCTGGTACGTAAAGGCTAGCGTGTGTATATATGTTTTTTTTTTTTTTGTTTTTTTTTTTTTGATATTTTATGCCTCTTTCTCTTTTTTTGCAGGAGGTTTTGCTCGTTTTGCTGGTTCTTCATCCGTTGCTGTTACTAGCTTGCCCTTGAAAGGGTCGAAAGAAAAACTGGAAGGTCTAGATCCACCCACCATCCCGTCTTCCCTTCCTTTCGGATTTACAACCGCTCCTGCTGTGTCAAAGGTCCCGGAGCCTGGGGCCCCGTTCATGAAAGAAGTTATGACACTTACTCCTGAAGACGCCATTCTTAGGGCTAAAGCGGGATTGTTGAGCACCGTTGACCTGTTAACCGACCTCCAGGCTCAGAGAGCTCGACAGGAGCAAGCCTCTCAAAGTTATTATGCTGAGTTCACCCGACTATCTGAACTAATGAAGACTGCAAAAGATCTATTTGAACGAGAAAAACTTGAGAAGAACCAGCTTGCTGGATCCGTCAATAACCTCTCCGATGAAAATGAAAACCTAGGTCGTTCCCTGAAGACGAAAGATGTGCGATTATCAGAACTGGAAGACCAGGCTTCATCCTCTGCCGCTCGTATCGCCGAACTGGAAGCTTCTCTTGTTGAGAAGGACCTTCAACTATCGGAGACCCAACGTCCGTTTGTTGAGACGGAAGCAGGTACTGAACTGCTTAAAAGGGAGATAGCTGAGGGTCGTGAAGATATGCGTTGGGTTCTTCAGAAAGGGATCCCCGGAGCTTTTGAATCACTCCTTTCTTCCGATGAGTTCGTGAATCGTAATACTGCCCTCCAGGAAGAAAGTCTGAAATATGGGCGTTATCAAGGGTGCATAGACACCCAAAGAGCCTACCCTGATCTTCTTGGGAACGTTAGCCTCATTCATGACCACCCTCAAGCCCAGGAAAAGATAATGAGCCTTTTTGAAGATCTGGTGGCGCCTGACTATGATCTCATTCGTTCTTTTGAAGAAGGCGTTGTAAGTTTTGAAGATTTGAAGATGCTAGTTGCTAGACTTCCTTCTGGAGCAGAAGGGATAGGGGAGAGTTCGGCTCGCCCCTCCTAGTGTGTGCCTCAAGAAGGCCTTTTGTTCGCTCCTTTGTGGTTTCCTTTTGTAATGTTTGCCCTTAGGGCTTGATGTGTTTTGTAACTCTCTTTTGTAATGTGAATGCGTTTCGTTTAAAGTTTGTTTCATATTTCTGTCTATTATTATTTCGTGTTGTCATTCGTCGTTTCACAAATATGTTTTGTTACTTACTTAAAAAGGCGTCCCTAATTAAGGAAGTTACGAACGAGTGAATTCTTCGTTATTCGTTGTGGTTCCGGTTTTCGTCCGGAAGTGGACTCATGGTACCTTCCGGTTATCCATGGAACCCTTTCATAGCTATGATCATATGCATGCAACTTTGCTATATGTTTTCGTTATTTATCGTTTTATTCGTTTATCGACTGTGCCATGTGTTCGAACAACTATTAATGACAAAATATCCTGCACTTGGCAGGTTCATTCGATTTGCTTCTTACAAAATGTGCCCCTTAATATCCTAGCAATGTAGGGGGCTTTTAGACACGTTCGACTATATTAACTAGAAATGGAACCTTCGCAGGTTCCTCATGTTCCACGTTCGGGGGACTAGGCTTCCGTCAATCGTTTCCAACACGTACGATCCGTCCCGTCTTGCTTCCTTGATACGATACGGGCCTTCCCAGTTTGGGCACAGCTTGCCTGGTTTTACTTGTAAGCTTGCCTCATTCTTCCGTAGCACTAGATCTCCGACCCTACATGCCAATCCTCGAACTCTTTTGTTGTAGTACCTTTCCGTTAACACCTTGTACGCTGCCTACCGAGTTGCTGCGTTTGCCCGCCGCTCTTCGACCAAGTCTAGGTTGTGCCGAAGAGCTTCTTCGTTACCTTCTAAACGAAAGTTGTTTACCCTTGGGGAATTTAACATTGTTTCCAAAGGGATCACCGCTTCCGTTCCATATACCAAGCTATATGGGGTTTCCCCTGTGGCACTCCTTGCCGTCGTTCGATACGCCCATAGGACACTTTGCAGCTCATCCACCCATCCTCCTTTTGTCTGATTCAATCGCTTCTTGATCCCCTTGACTATCGTTTTATTTGTAACTTCCGTCTGACCATTTGCTTGGGGATGTGCGACGGACGTAAAATTTTGACGGATGGACATTTTAGCACACCATTCTTTGAAAGGATTATTGGAAAATTGCTTTCCGTTATCACTGATGATCGTGTGAGGGAGGCCAAACCTGCATACAATCTGGTGCCAAACGAATTTTACAATGTTAGAACCTGATATACACGCCAACGCCTTCGCCTCCACCCACTTTGTAAAATAATCAACCGCCACCACAAGGAACTGGACTCCCCTGACTGCTCTTGGGAAAGGACCTACAATGTCAATTCCCCATTGGCAGAACGGCCATGGACTTGTGATACTCGTTAAGTTTACTACGGGCGTTCAGGGGACGTCTGAGTACATCTGGCATTGTTTATACTTCTTGACATATTCCCTCACATCGGCCGACATGCTTGGCCAAAAATACCCTGACCGGAAGAGTTTCTGCGTGAGTGTTCTAGGACCGAAATGCGATCCACACAGACCTTCATGAACGTCCTTCACGGCCATTACCCCTTCCGTTTTACTCAAACATTTAAACCATGGGGTTGAATAGCCTTTCCTGTATAGGGTTCCCTCTTTAACCATATACCTCCCAGCATTAATTCGAATTTTTCTGGCCTCCTTCATATCTTCCGGGAGCGTTCCCTCCTAAAGATACTTCCACATTCCATAGGTCCAACAATTTTCCTCCGGACCTATCTGCATTACTTCGTCATGCCCTTCTTCAATGCTTCTTTCTGCAAGTACTTCTACTAGCACCTTTTTTGTTAAGTGAGAGAACAGCATAGACGCTAGCTTGCTTAAAGCATCTGCCTCCTTGTTCCTTGTTCTAGGAACTTGAGTAATTTCGAATTTCTCGAATTCCAGGATTACTTTGTTGGTCTTTGTCAAGTATTTCTTCATATGGGCCTCTTTAGCTTCGTACAGCCCCTTGACTTGATTTACCACCAGCATTGAATCCGTAAAAGCCTTCATTCTGCTAATTTCCAAGCTTTTCGCAAGATTCAAACCTGCCAACAATGCTTCGTATTCGGCTTCATTGTTTGAGCACTTGAAGCCGAACCTCAGGGCATATGTTACCCTTTCATCATTTGGCCCTGTCAAGACCACTCCTGCTCCGCAAACTTCAACGCTTGGTGCTCCGTCCGTGTACATGTGCCAGCACAAACCGGACGGAGCATTTTCGGACGAGGGCTCTGTGTTTCCTCTGCCAAAGACACGCTATTTTCTTCCGGCATTTCCACCAAAAAATCTGCCAACGCCTGACCCTTTATGCTTTGTCTTGGACAGAAAGTGATGTCATGCTCTCCTAACTCAATTGCCCATTTCGTCAGTCTACCCGAACGCTCCGGTCGCAATAGGATGGTCTTGATAGGTTGGTTGGTGAACACCGTTATTGGATGTGCCTGAAAGTATCTCTTCAATCGTCTAGCTGAGTATACCAGGGCTAATATCAATTTTTCGATCATTGAATAATTCAACTCCGCATTCTGTAAAGCGCGACTGACGAAGTAGATAGGCACTTGTTTTTTGTCTCGTTCGGCTATGAGTACGGAACTAACGGCCTCCGCGTTTGTTGATAAATACACGATTAGGGGCTCTCCAGCTATCGGGCTGGTCATGGCAGGGAGGGTTCTGAGATGGAGCTTTAAGTCGACGAAGGCCTTCTCGGCTTCATCCGTCCATTCCACTATCCCTTTCTTCGTACATCCGTGTAAAGCCATGAAGAACGGGATGGATTTTTCTGCTGACTTAGCTAAGTATCGACCCAACGCTGCTAACTTTTCATTAAGGCTCTGTACATCTTTCATCGTACGGGGAGTCTTCATTTTTAACAGACTTTCTACCTTCTCCGGATTGCCTCGAATTCCAGATGTGGTGACGATATTGTTGGAATATGCTTCACGTGTATAACATATAGTTATATGGCTAGTTGTATGTGAGCATAAAGGGTCACACACTTACACACTAAACACCTTGTTATATATAATGTAATTAGTGTAATTATATTATATATATAATAATGTAAGTAATTCATTAAGTAATTAAGTTTAAATTGTTTAAACTTAAGTTATCTAGTGGAATTAATTGAAAGAAAGAAAAGACAAGGGGCTAAGTGGATATTCTCTAAACTTATTTAGGGTATATAAAGCTTAGATTAGGGAGCAAGAAATTAACCCTAATTCCTCCCTCCCTCTTGATTTCGGGCGTGAGCTATACCCTCTAGTGTTCTTGGTTTTGCCTCTTTCAAGCTTGCATTTGGACTAGCATCTTCAAGGGTGTTCTAGCTATAGTGTGGTGTGGACTAGCTTTGGAGGAATTACCTATTGGAGTTCTCGGTTTCGGCTTCTCATCCTCTCCATCCGAATTCATTGATCAAAGGCAACTAGGGTATGAATTGTTCATCCTTTCTCTTTGATTTCATTAATAGTTTAATTGTATTTATCAATATTAGATCCGGTTATGGTGATTATATTTTTCCGCTGCGTTTTGGTTCTTGTTTTAACCTAAAATCACCATTAGTGGTATCACGAGTCATTATATTGATAATATAATTAACTTGTTTTTGTAAAAGTAGCAAAAAAAATCGATTTTTGGTGTTTTTAAACCCTAGCCGATCGGAAATTTTAAAGAACCCTAGGGTTCTTATTTTTTCGACTTTTTAAAATAGCAAGGGTTAAAAATTTGATTTTTAGTAACCCTACATGCTACTTGTTACCAAAACCCTAATCAAAAATTAATCTAGTTATTGTTTTTTTGATTATTTGGCTTGGATTTTACGTTTTATTTACTTTTTTGTTGATATGGCAAAACATGTATTTTTGCCATATCTCAAGCCAAAAACTTATCAATTGTTGATTGTTTGTGCAAACCGATGAAAGCCTAGACCTTGTGATGAATGTATTGTTGTTTGGTTGTTGGATTGTTTGGGAAAAGCCGTGTTTTTTGGCTTAATTGTTGTAATTTTCTTTCATTTTTTCCTTTATGTTTGGTGCCATTTTTTTGGGGCAATTTCAATGTAAAAGTAATTAGAATAGTTGTATTTTATTTCTTTGTATTATTGTAAATTGTTGACCAAAGATGAAGAAACAATGAAGAAAAAACAACAATTTTCGGCACCTCCTGCGCAGCTGCACGAAAACAGACTTTCCCGGAGATTGGAAAATCCGTTGGACCTGAAACCACCGCCAAAAGTTCCGTAACTCAGAGACCTACAACTTTCCAGAAGGCCGGGAAGACTAACGAAGATTTCTTCAGTGACTTTTCGGGCTTCCAAGGCTGCTGGAATTTTCTGGCAGATTCATTTTTTCATAAGTTTGGGTTCTACTTGCTCAAGAATGTCTTGGAGCAAGTGGGAGCCCATTGGGTTTATGTAGGCCCGTTTGGGTTCATGTTGGCCCGTCCCTTAGATTGACCCTTCGGTCCGTCGTGATGACTCACGTGACCGAACCTAGGATTTCATCGGTCGAGGTTTGCACAAAATTTGTTGCATGTTTTATATTTTGTTTGTGGTTGTTTTCTTTTCTATTAGATACAAGTAGTAAAACAATTAAAAATGGTTTTTAGACACAAACATTAAAACATCCAAACTCGTAATCATCGATGATTACTAGCTAATCATTGATGATTAAACTTTAATCTAAAAGTTGTTTTGAGATTAAACCAAGTTTAAATATGATTTGAAACTTACCACTTCATAATCGCTAAAAGTTTTTACCGTTTATTACAAGACTTATGAAGTGGTATGAATGAAGTACATGATTCATTCATATCTTAATAAAATTTTATTAAATTAAAATTTAACATACCTTAAATTTAAGTCACGCCGTC
Source organism: Calendula officinalis (assembly GCA_963853835.1). Taxonomy (NCBI): domain Eukaryota; kingdom Viridiplantae; phylum Streptophyta; class Magnoliopsida; order Asterales; family Asteraceae; genus Calendula; species Calendula officinalis. The sequence goes on from OY970832.1 coordinate 21,500,596, forward strand.
CAATCGATTGTAGATCACTTGCTTCTATTTTTGAATTCACGTGAGACGTGGTTCGAATCTAGATCCGAGGTCATTATTCTCTACGCGTGAGACCTAGAGCTATTTTGACATGATTTCATATTGGATGACTTAATCGAGTTAACGGTGAGACCTTGACTCGAGGCGACGATGCGACAAACATGCCACTTGACCCTAGATGCTTGTTCACTAGGTGCCATGAAGTCCCATACCTCTAAGAGTTGCACTTGTAATGCAATTGTTGAACGTCACCTACCTATTGGATCTATCACCTCTAGCAGATCAACTGATGCGGTGATAGAAGCTCAATGAGATCTTAGCTTTTAATTAAAATTAATTGGGTAGTTAATTGATTAAAAGAAATTATTATCGAAAATACTAATTAATGAATTTTGATATTTTGTAGATGACTTCTACTAATCAAACCCTAACTCACACCACCATTCGTTCCGTTCTCGAAAAAGAGAAACTTGATGGAACGAACTTTGTGGATTGGGCTCGTAACCTAAGGATTGTCCTTAGGGCCGAGCACAAGTACCACCATTTGGAGGAGGCGTTGCCCCCTGCCCCTGCTGCTACCGCCACCCCTACTGTTCGTGCGGCCTATACCAAAAGGTTTAACGAACAACAAGAGGTCGCCGCGCTCATGCTGGTGAGCATGATCCCTGAGATTCAAAAGAATCTCGAGGACCTCACAGCATTCGATATGATGGATGAACTTAAAACATCATACCAAAAGCAAGCTGATCAGGAACTCTTTGACACGGTCAAAGCCTTCCATGCTTGCAAGCAGGAGGAGGGACAGTCTGTTAGCTCTTATCTCTTGAAGATGAAGAGTTACCTAGACCAGATGGAGAAACTTGGCTACCCTATGCCTCATATCCTTGGAATTGGGTTAATTCTCACTTCACTACACAAGGACTATGCGCCGTTTGTCATGACTTATCATATGCATAGTATGGGGAAGACTTTCGCCGAATTACATGCTATGCTGAAACAAACTGAAGCTGGGCTACCCAAGAAAACTCCAACCCCTACTGTCCTTGCCATAAGGCAAGGAAAGATCCAAAAACCAAAAACCGCAAGTAGTTGCTAAGGGCCAAGGCAAGGGAAAGCAAGTTTACAAGCCCAAGCCAAAGGTTCCCCCACCTACTCATAAGGAGCATCCTGCTAAGGATCTTGCTTGCCATCACTGCGGTGAAACAGGCCACTGGAGGAGGAATTGTCCTGCCTACCTGGCGGAGTTGATGAAGAACAAAGCCAACAAGATTGGCACATTAGGTATCTTCACAATAGAACTATATGCTTTCCCTAAGAAATCATGGGTATATGACACTGGTTGTGGAACTCACATTTGTAATACCATGCAGGGTCTAAGGGGAAGTAGAAAGCTAAACCATGGAGCTTTGGACTTGTACGTGGGCAATGGAATGCGTGCACCGGTCGAAGCTATAGGAAGCTATGATTTAATCCTTCCTAATGGTTTAATTATTGTATTAGACAATTGTCACTATGCGCCTAGTATAACTAGGGTATAGTATCGCTTTCATGTTTGTGGAATACTGGTTTTATTCACACTTTTACAGATTATGGTATTTCGGTTTCAAAGGATAATATTTTTTATTTTAATGCTATTCCTTGTGATGGTATCTTTGAGATTGATATGCATGATCGTGTAACAAACAGTAGTTCTATTTATACTTGTAGCGACAAGAAATCCAAGAAGAATTTGGATTCTACTTACCTATGGCATTGTCGCCTTTGCCATGTTAACAAGAAACGTGTTTTAAAATTACAAAAGGATGGACTTATAAAATCAGATGATTATGAATCGTTTGATAAATGTGTTTCTTGTATAACTGGCAAAATGGCGCGCAAACCTTTCTCCCATGTAGGCGAAAGGGCCAACGATCTACTTGGACTCATACATACCGATGTATGTGGCCCTTTTAGAAGTCGAACTAGGGAAGGTGCTACCTACTTCATTACTTTCACTGACGACTTTAGTCGTTATGGTTATGTTTACTTGATTAAACATAAACATGAAACCTTTGAAACGTTCAAAGCTTTCCAAAATGAAGTAGAAAATCAACTCGGCAAGAAGATAAAAGCTCCCCGGTCCGATCGAGGAGGAGAGTACATGAGCCATGAGTTTCAAGACCATCTTAAGAATTGTGGGATTGTCTCACAATTCACTCCCCCTTATACACCACAGCATAATGGTGTATCAGAGAGGAGAAATCATACCTTGCTTGACATGGTCCGATCGATGATGAGTCCTACCACTCTGCCTCTATCCTTTTGGGGTTATGCACTCAAATCGGCTGCTCGAATACTGAATATGGTTCCCACTAAAAAGGTTGAAAAGACACCATATGAGATATGGCATGGGAAAGTCCCAAACTTGTCTTACTTGAAGGTCTGGGGTTGTGAGGCTCTCGTGAAACGAGACACACCGAACAAACTTGAACCCAGAGCTGTCAAGTGCATCTTTATAGGATACCCTGAGGAAACGATGGGTTACTATTTCTACTACCCACCTGAGCAAAAGGTTATTATTGCTCGTTATGCTGAGTTTCTTGAGAGAAATCTCATTTCACAAGAAGCAAGTGGGAGTACCATCGACTTTGACGAGATTCCAAGCGATGAAGATGCACAACCTACTGCAGATACTAGCGAACATCAAGATGAGGCTGAACATGAAAATGTTCCTGTTGCACCTCAAAATGATGAAGTCCCCGTTCGAAGGTCCGCAAGGACACCTCATGCACCTGAACGATATGGATTCCATGTCGATGCTGAGGAGCTAAGTTTAGGGGATCATAATGAACCCCCTAACTATCGAGCTGCATTATCAGATTCTGAATCTGACAAATGGCTTGATGCTATGAACGCAGAAATGCAATCCATGAAAGATAACAAAGTATGGACTTTGGTTGATCTTCCTCCCAACAGTAAGACTGTTGGCAGCAAGTGGCTCTTCAATAAGAAGACCGACATGGATGGCAATGTACACACCTATAAAGCTCGGTTGGTGGAAAAAGGTTACACTCAAACCTACGGGATTGACTATGATGAAACCTTCTCGCCTGTTGCCGACGTTAGAGCTATTAGGATCGTCATAGCCATAGCAGCGTACTATGACTATGAGATTTGGCAAATGGATGTCAAAACTGCTTTCTTAAATGGACACCTCGATGAAGATGTCTATATGGTTCAGCCTGAGGGATTTGTAAGTACAAAGCACCCTAAGAAAGTATGTAAGCTTCAAAGGTCCATTTATGGACTAAAGCAGGCATCCAGAAGTTGGAACAAAAGATTCGATGAGGAAGTCAAAATGTTTGGTTTTACTCAGAATCCCGACGAGCCATGTGTATATACGAGAGCTAGTGGGAGCATTGTCGTCTTCCTAATCCTATATGTCGATGACATATTACTCATAGGAGATAACATTCCAATGCTACAAGATGTAAAATCCTGGCTTGGGAAGTGCTTCGCTATGAAGGATCTTGGGGAGGCGGCATACATACTTGGTATAAAGATCTACCGCGATAGATCTAAGCGGTTAATCGGACTAAGTCAAAGTGCGTACATTGATAAGATTCTAAAACGGTTTAGAATGGATGCTTCCAAACGTGGAAACCTCCCTATGCAACACAATGTACACTTGAGTAAGACTCAAGGACCGTCCTCACCTGATGAGATGAAACGTATGCGTGATGTCCCCTATGCCTCGGCAGTAGGGTCAATCATGTATGCTGTACGGTGCACACGACCTGATGTAGCGTTCTCTCAGAACCTTACAAGCCGGTACCAACAGAATCCAGGTGAGAGTCACTGGACTGCTGTTAAGAACATACTGAAGTATCTTAGGAATACTAAATATATGTTTCTTGTCTATGGTGGTGGAAGTCAAGATGAACTAAGCGTCACTTGTTATTCTGATGCTAGTTTTGAGACTGATAGAGATGATTCCAAATCTCAAACGGGGTATGTTTTCGTTTTGAACGGAGGCGCTGTTGATTGGAAGAGTGCAAAGCAGAGAACTATCGCTATGTCTTCTACAGAAGCTGAATACATTGCAACTACTGAAGCTGCAATGGAAGCTGTTTGGATGAGGAAATTCATTTATGGGCTTGGAGTTGTCCCCAGCAATGAAAGATCTATGGATATGTACTGTGACAACACAGGTGCTATCATCATTGCCAACGAACCCGGTGTTCAGAAAGGCGCCAGACATTATCGGAGGAAGCTTCACTATATTAGAGATGCGATCCTAATGGGAGATGTACGCTTGCTTAAAGTTCATACAGATGACAACTTAGCTGATCCTTTCACGAAGCCAATGTCATGTACCAAACATATAGAGCATGCTAGAAACATTGGCTTCGACCAGCTAGTAGTTTCATGTAATCTGTTTTAGTATTTGGATAATGGAACATTGAGCAGTTTTTATTGGAATAAATTGATATATTTGATATGATCGTTTTTATATGAATATCTACTGTGTTCTATATTTGCATGTTTACATCCATGAATATCTATTGTGTTTTATATTCTAAATTGTCCATTGTCATATTAATAATATGAGAATATTATTAAGACAAATCTGAGGGCATTGATGACATTATCTTAGTATGACTAAAGATAATGAAATCAAACTCACATGTCGTTCATAAGGATGCATGATTGGACTGACCCAACCTATGAGAAATCACTTCCTGGATTTATGTCACAAGTGATTCTCACAAAGGCTTTGTCACTTATCCTCTGACTTGAGATGCAAGTTGGTTTGTGTATGTAGAGGGGCAAACTTTGATGTGGTTAAACGCTGATCTGAATAAGGCTGCTATAACAACCATTATCGGGTTTATCATTAAGCATATGAAAGACACGTGCAGTCAATAAAGAATTTGTTCCTCCACGTATGTGGATTAGATACTACTGGGCCCCTCGATGATTTTGAATAGATGTATGTGTGGCCACACCCAAAAGGTAATCAAGATGAATCTTGATTAGTTTTGGTAATCTATTTCATTATATAGACCGAGAAACAGAATCGTTGAAGTTTTAGATTGACATTGATCCTTGTCTAAAATTCAACATAGTATCAGCAACAAAAGGATAACTGATTGAAAAACTTTGAACAAAGACTTTATGAAACTCCTCATGTACTCCTAGGAGCATTGGCGGGTTTCTAGACTCTAACCTTTGCTTGTATAACTACTTGTTGTTATCACGCGCGCAAGTGGGAGCTGTTGGAATATGCTTCACGTGTATAACATATAGTTATATGGCTAGTTGTATGTGAGCCTAAAGGGTCACACACTTACACACTAAACACCTTGTTATATGTAATGTAATTAGTGTAATTATATTATATATATAATAATGTAAGTAATTCATTAAGTAATTAAGTTTAAATTGTTTAAACTTAAGTTATCTAGTGGAATTAATTGAAAGAAAGAAAAGACAAGGGGCTAAGTGGATATTCTCTAAACTTATTTAGGTATATAAAGCTTAGATTAGGGAGCAAGAAATTAACCCTAATTCCTCCCTCCCTCTTGATTTCGGCCGTGAGCTATACCCTCTAGGGTTCTTGGTTTTGCCTCTTTCAAACTTTCATTTGGACTAGCATCTTCAAGGGTGTTCTAGCTATAGTGTGGTGTGGACTAGCTTTGGAGGAATTCCCTATTGGAGTTCTTGGTTTCGGCTTCTCATCCTCTCCATCCGAATTCATTGATCAAAGGCAACTAGGGTATGAATTGTTCATCCTTTCTCTTTGATTTCATTAATAGTTTAATTGTATTTATCAATATTAGATCCGGTTATGGTGATTATATTTTTCCGCTACGTTTTGGTTCTTGTTTTAACCTAAAATCACCATTAGATATGGCCCAAAAATTTTCCTTCGTCCATGCCGAAGGAGCACTTTTTAGGATTTAGTTTCATGTTAATCCTTTGCAACTGCAACAGGGTTTCTTCCACGTCTCTTAGCAAGTCGTCATTCGTCTTGCTCTTTATGACCATATCATCTACGTAGACCTCCAAGTTCCTCCCGATTTGATTCTGGAAAGCTTTGTCCACTAGTCGTTGGTATGTGGCTCCGGCATTACGTAAGCCGAACGGCATTTTCACATAACAGAAGGTACCCTTCTCCGTATGGAAGGAGGTTTTTTCCTCATCTTCTCGTGCCATTTGAACTTGATGGTATCCCTTGTAGGCATCTAGGAACGACTTCCATTGGTATCCCCCAAGGATTCCACCTTCTGTTCAATTTCCGGGAGGGGATAACTATCCTTCGGACATGCTCTGTTTAGGTCTTTAAAATCTACACACATACGCATCGATCCGTCTCCTTTTTTGACCAGGACCGGATTTGCTATCCATTCCGGATATTGAGTTCTTCGCAGGACTCCTGCAGCAACTAAGTCGATCACTTCCTTATTGACCACCTCATTTCGATGCTTAGCCATGATCCGTTTCGACTGTTTGACCGGGGGGAAAACCGGATTTAAGCTTAAGCGATGTTCCGCAACCTCTCTTGAGATTCCGGTCATGTCTTTAGGTTCCCATGCGAACACATGCTTGTACCTTCTCAAAAGGTCTCCTAATTTTCTCTGTAGTTCTCGGGGAAGCTTTTCCCCAATCTGGACCTTAGTGTCTGGGTACTTGGAATTGACCACCAGCTGGATCTCGTTCTGATCCGTCCAACTATCTTGGTGTGTGATAGTGTTGCATCATAAAGGGGGCATGGGCATGCTCCGTACAGTGATGACACCGTGTTCCGAAGGGAATTTGAGCAGACCGTGAATGGTTGACGGAACCGCTTGAAGCTGCCACATACCGGTTCTGCCCAAGATGGCATTGTATCTTGAGGGTGCTTCAATAATGATAAATTCTGCCAGGATGGTTTTGCAGTCATTCCTTTCCCAATCGGCCAGTGTAAGGGGGAGGTATATCTTCCCCTTAGGCCACGCCGACTGTCCTGCAAATCCTACAACCGTCCCCAAAGCAGGTTTCAACAAAGACTTAACACCAGGAGGAAACTTCTCGAAACAATGGATGTACATGATGTTAGCCGAGCTTCCTGAATCGACATAGATCCGACGTACCATGGTTTTAGCGATTACCCCAAAAATGACTAGGGGTTCCGTTCCCACATATCCTTCCGGAACGGGCTCCCCCCTTCCGAACTCCACTATTCCCCTGTACCTTTTTCCCAAAGAAGGGGCCGATGACTCCCCTTCCAGAGCGAAGATCTCAGTGTTGTACGCTACTTCGTCCTTCTTGGTCGGAGGTTCTGCCTTCGCAACTTCTGTTTTTCCTCCCTTAGCCTCCTTATCCCTTTTGTAGCTTTCGCAAGCGGCCGTTGAGTGTCCCATGATCTTGTGAAAGTCACAATAGGCATTGGGGTCCCTAGGGTACCGCTTCCTAGTCCCTCTCGCCTCCAGCCTGCGGGCTTCATAAATGGAATAGGTCTCTTGTCTGGACGGGCCATATCGTTCTTGCGGAGATCTTCCTTTTTGAGGTCTTTTTTGGTACGAATGCTTTCCTCCGTACCCACCTCGGAACATTCCTTTCGCTCTTCCGTCGTTTCTGTGGGAGCTGGAACCAATCGTTCCTTTCTTTTCCTGCGCCTCAAACCTTAGTTTTTCCGCACTTTCTTCCTCTTGCTTTAACACTTTATTCACCGCATTGATCATATCGTCAGCTTTGACAAAATCTCTTTTTGATAGCTCCCTAAACAACTCTCCTTCACGGAGACCATATGTGAAGGCCGCTATTATCAAGGAATCTTCCCGGACAGGCATTTTCCGGCTCTGCTCATTGAATCTCTTAAAATACGATTTGTTCGACCCCCCTTCTCGCTGTCTGCATGCCATTATGGATTGAGACTTTTTCTGATACTTCTTTTGTTGTATGAAGCTGTGACTGAACTGCGTAACGAGCTCCTCAAAGTTAGCAATGCTTTTCTGAGGCAAACTAGATAACCAATACCGAGCTGAGCCTTCCAAGGTTCCTGCGAAATAGAGACACCATAGTTTCTGGTCCATCGGTATCATCTTTACAGCCCAGCGGAAGCTAGCTACATGATCATCCGGATCCCCGGTACCATCGTACGATTTGACTTTAGGACCTTTGAGTCTTGGGGGATCGGCATCTCGTTAATATCGTCAGTGAAAGGAGATCGGAAACTCCGGGGTGCCGGAAGGCGATGCTGAGTGGATCCTTCCGACCTTTTTGGCGTTCGTCCCTTCTGTCTTTCTGGAGTTCGCTCTCTTCGCCTTTCGGGAGTTCGTTCCCTCCGTCTTTCGGGAGTTCGCTCTCTCCTTCCACGCCCCGATTCTTGGCTTCGTGCCTGAACCGAAGGAGTTTTTTCCTTATAAACTTCTTTCGCGGACTCCTCTTCTTCAGAGTCCCCACTGGAAAAAGTTAAGACCCTTCCAACTCCGCTCACTCCTTCCGTCACCCTTTTCTTACTTTTCTCCAAATCTCGTAACTTGCGGAATTTACAAAAGAGATTGAACTCCCGGATTTCTTCTTCCGTCGGGTCATCCTTCCTGGATCCAGGAGGGGGAGGACATGTTGCGACGTTGACGACGGCTGATGCGGGTAAGGGGGTGGGACCACCTCCTACCGACATCGGAGGTTGGCCTCCCACCTCCGGAGTCGAAACGAGGACCATTTCGTTCTGGGTCCCACGGATGGCGCCAAATGTTGCGTCCTGATTTCGAGAGCTTCGGACCGAATGATCTCCTGCGAGAGATACCTGAAATCACTAGCAACCCTAAGTCAGAAGTCCTCCGGAAAGGGATTCCGGGAGGACACTCCGATGCTTAAGTAAGTAAGTATGATCGACGTAGGGTCTTATACGAGCGAAAGGGAAGAAACGTAGGTGAGAGTAATAAATGACAAGTATTGAATGTCTCCTTAATCGAGATTTACCTTCTATTTATGGGGTCGCACGATCGAGCGGGAAAGGAGGATAAGCCTTGGAAGCGGGAAAATAAGATTTGGCCTTTGGTCCGTATCTTCCATTATCCTTCGGTCCTTCACTTATTACCTGCTTGTATCCATTGGATCATGACGCATGTCAGCGTCAGGCCTTACCTTCATTAAATGCGAGCGTGGCTCTAGAATGGCTTTCCCTTGAAACCCGGACACGCTTAACAGCTTTGGGACTTGTAACCTAATGATGGCTACACTCGAATCCTTCCTTCAGATGGTTCATGGTTCGTTCCGTCTGTACAAGATATCCGGGCGTCCGGATGCAGGGAGGTTCGTACCATACCTCATTAGAGGGTAATTATAGAAGTAATATAAAAAACTTAGTAAGTTGTTATAAAGTCATTTATGAAAATAATGAATTACTTTAGGATAAAATAATACATAACTTTTGTTGATATTTATTTTAAGACAAGAGAGCATGATATTATATAAACGTTATCATAATTTTCATAAAATAACAAATTGAAGTTTTTTAATCGAAGGGAAAGCTGGTGAACAACCGACAACCGAAGCGGTGCAAGAGGTTTCCATCTTTCTACTTTGCGTATGCGCATACGTATTTCAGCCCCTAGCTTCTTCCCCAAGTTAATTACTTCATTGATGAAGTATATTTCTCTATTAATATATGATGATTGTGTTCTTAAATTATTTTTGTTCAGAAATATTAAATATTATTCGAAGTATTTAGTTTTATTCTGGTGCTCGTATAGGATTTATGAGTAACATGTAAGAGCTTTTAGTAATTAAAATTATACTAAATAGCTTTTTTTTTTCTTTCTAGCAACCTTGTTCCGACCAATTTTACGAGTTAACTAATTTCAAAGTAACCATCCGCTTTGCACGTAGTTTGAAGTTAAAGCATGTAAACCTTCATTCATGGCTACATGAGTAAATGTTTTTTTTAACTCCTACAAATTGACTTTGAGATTTTAAAGATCAAATTCTATCGACTAGTACATCACTAGCTACCGTTTGGTTAATATATTACATAGTTGTATGCTTATATTTTGGTAATATGGATATGTTATTATTTTAATACAACTCGGAACCTGTCTCATATTTCAATGTTGTCAATCCCAATTACGTACGCAAAGTACAACTTATTCTGCATATCATGCAACTCTAAACACCATTAATTATATTAACGTCCAACAACTCAGCAGTACTGCAGTAGTATTTATATAACTCATTGATCAGTGATATATTATCTCCAAATTAAACCTGAAATTAGGTGTTACTAATTGAATCAGATTATTGAAATATGGTTGATGAAGTGAAGTTGTATGCCATTGGAGGAAGTCCATTTGTTTGCAGAGTGAAAATTGCTTTGGATCTCAAGGGAATCAAATACGAAAACTTGGAACAAGCTGATCTCAACAACATGAGTGCTGACGTGTTCAAGTACAATCCTGTTCATAAGAAGGTACCAGTGCTCCTACACAACGAAAAGCCCATTTCAGAGTCACTTGTGATCGTTGAGTACATCGATGATGTCTGGAAAGGATTTCCGATTTTGCCTCAGGATCCTTATGAAAAGGCTGTTGCTCGTTTTTGGGCCAAATTTATCGATGATAAGGTAATTATTTCGTTGTCTATACTCTGACTTTTAGTGACTTGCGTCATCTACACATTAAATAACGCAACTTGCACATTAACTCAACGTTATGTAATTTGTGTACAAATATATTTAAAAACGATTTCACATATTAATCACTCTAAGGAGCTACTTGTTTCGTCATTTGATGATTGTTGTTTGTTTGACCTGAATCGGTAATTAAAATGTGGCTAATATATATGGGTATGAATAAGTAAGATCTAAGGTATAGTTTGAATTGGTATGCTATGTATTTTGTTGTGATTATATATAAGTTTGGTCATCATTAACAATATCATCAGATTTTTAACCAAAAAATTAAAAAATAGTTTAGAGGGTTAAGATGACCATTTTCATCATTCAGATGTGTGACCAAATAACAATTTATTATTCAGATATATACTTAGATAGAGCCTCTATATCATCCAAATCTCTGCAGATATTACTCTGAATCTCTAACACTTCGTATATATCGCCAAGTCGCCTACTATAACCTCAAACTAAGAGTGAATTACATAAATTGTCCCTTGACTATGTCTACTTTACTATTTAATAATATAACTGTTAGAATATACTAGAATATTATGTATTAATGTATTATTGATTTAATCAATCAAGTAAATATGGTAGGCTCTAATGACTAGCATAATCGTAGGCTAGTATTATGGTATCTTTGGTGTATATATTGATTATTAGTGAAATGAACAAGGAACGGATTATCTTCTTTTATGGTATCAGAGCCATATTGGCATCTCTCAATCTTTTTCTTTCTTGGTTCTTCCGCTCACTGTTTTCCTTTCGACAAATCATAATAGGCGAATTCTTCCTTCCACAACATTAATCTGTTCAAAGTTTTCTTCTTCCTTTCAAGCTTTCTCCATGGCAACCGACTACCCTACCAACACTGTTAACACCCAAAACAGTCGATGCCGTTTTCAAACTTCTTCAAATTTTGCGATAATCACACCCGCCGCCGATGCCGTTAGAGGTCAGAATTCCGGCTCCAACTATTGCAGTCGTGATACTGTTTTCAGGGGAGGCTGCCGTGATAAAAACGGCTGCCGTAGTAGTACCGGCGGTAGGCCGTCTGGCAGCAGCAACCATGGCGGAAATTCAAGTGCAAATAATCGGCGATATGGGGGTAGGGGAAATCACATGTTGAACGCCTACTCTCCTTGGGCCCCATGGTTGGCGTCTAGTGGAAATTGGAACATCCCTCCTCCTTGGGCTATTCCTCCATTCCCTTACCCAACAAGTACTTGGGCCAAACAATATTTTGCAACAGCAAACAATTCGCAAAGGAGTGAGGGAATATTGGGCAGGGATCAAAAATCGGCCCAACAGGCCTACACTTCTGGGGCCAGTTCTGAGTATACAATGTGTCACAACCAACCAACATCGCCTTGGGTAATGGACACCGGAGCTTCATCTCATGTTACCGCCGACAAAAGTACACTCTCTTCTTTTTATAATTCCAACAAAACTAACGGTATTTTCGTTGGCAATGGTCAATCTATTCATATACTCGGGTATGGTCACACTAAAATGCAACATCCATATTCACAGTTGGCTTTAAAAAATGTTTTATATGCACCTCATATTATTAAAAACTTAATATCAGTCCGGAAATTCACCACTGATAATTTTGTTTCCGTGGAATTTGACCCTTTTGGATTTTCTGTGAAGGATTTTCAGACAGGGAAACGTATCATGAGATGTGATAGTAAAGGCGATCTTTACCCGGTTACCTTCAAGTCGCCGGTTCAACATTGTAGTTTTGCAGTTTTGAATTCTTCCTTATGGCACGATCGGTTGGGTCATCCGGGTCTACCGGTTTTTGAGGCTTTAAGGCGCAATAAAAGTATTGACTGCGGTCCAAATAAAAATTTATCCATATGTCGTTCATGCGTTTCTGGTAAACATATTAAGTTACCATTTCATATGTCTCCCAATAAAACACTATTTCCTTTTGACATTATACATTGCGATTTATGGACTTCACCGGCTTTAAGTAATGCGGGGTTTAGATATTATATTGTGTTTTTGGATGATTTTACTAACTTTGTTTGGACTTATCCTTTGGCTAGGAAATCAGATGTTTTCTCTATTTTTGAGAAATTTCATGCTTTTATTCGTACTCAGTTTGAACGAAATATTAAAAATTTGCAATGTGATAATGGCAAGGAGTTTGATAATCAAAATGTTCGCAATTTTTGTCACAAACATGGCATTGATCTTCGGTTTTCTTGCCCATATACATCATCACAAAATGGTAAAGCGGAACGCAAAATCCGATCTTTAAACAATGTCATCCGCACTCTTCTATCCCATGCATCGGTTCCACAATCTTTTTGGCCATATGCTCTAAACATGGCCACATATCTCCAAAATGTGTTACCAAGTAAAGTTCTTAACTTTAATACTCCTCTTTCTATTTTATATCAAAAGCGGCCGGATTTATCGCATTTACGGGTGTTTGGGGCTTTATGTTATCCGCTTTTACCAACAACCACTATTCACAAACTTCAATCGCGGTCAAAACCGTGTGTTTTTTTGGGTTTCCCGGATAACCACCGCGGGTATCGGTGCTATGACATGCTTTCCAAGAAAATTATTGTGTGTCGTCACGTTATTTTTGATGAAACTATTTTCCCTTTTGCGTGTCTTTATAAACCTCCACAATATGATTTTCTAGATAGTGGTCCCAATCGCTATATTAAAACTCACATGCAACAACCAATATTAAACCAACAACCACTATCACCAACATCAACCCCACCCTCACCAAATAATTTCGTCCCACCCACACCAAATATTTCCGTCCCACCCTCACCTAATATCCCAATGGCCCAAATTGAGCCCATCCCAAACCCACCAGCCGAGCCCATGCCGGTCAATCCACCTGCGACCGCACCTTCTTCTCAACCTACGGTTCATACTGAACCTCCTCCATTCTCCACAAAACCAGTCACACGAAGTCAAATGGGGATTTTTAAACCTAAAACTCCTTTTAATTTACACACCCAACATAATCCCTCACCCATTCCAAAAAACCCGGTCGCCGCTCTTCGGGACCCAAATTGGAAAATGGCCATGGATGACGAATACAAAGCTCTCATTCAAAATGAGACTTGGGTTTTGGTACCACGTCCACAAAATGTTAATGTTATGCGATGTATGTGGATTTTATCTCATAAAGTTCGTGCAGATGGTACTTTTGAAAGGCATAAAGCTCGTCTCGTAGGTGATGGCAAAACTCAACGAGTTGGTATTGATTGTGGGGAAACCTTTAGTCCCGTAGTCAAACCAGCAACCATTCGAACCGTTCTCAGTCTCGCGATATCCAATTCATGGCCAATACGCCAACTTGATGTCAAAAATGCTTTTCTTCATGGCAAATTAAATGAAACGGTATACATGCACCAACCATTAGGTTTTCGGGATCCAACCCACCCCGACCATGTTTGTTTACTCAAAAAGTCTTTATATGGCTTAAAACAAGCCCCAAGGGCTTGGTACACTCGCTTTGCGGACTATGTTAAAACTTTTGGTTTTACTAATAGTGTATCGGATAACTCGTTGTTTATTTTTAGACAGGGCAACCATACGGCGTACCTTCTTTTGTATGTCGATGATATTATTCTTACTGCCTCGAGTGATCAACTTCTAAACAAAATCATCTCCATCCTTGGATCGGAATTCGCAATGAAAGATTTAGGCACATTGAACTCTTTTTTGGGTATTTCGGTCACACATCACTCGCATGGTTTGTTCTTGTCTCAATCGCACTATGCTGCGGACATTATTGCTCGGGCAGGTATGTCAAATTGCAAACCATCGGCGACCCCGGTTGACACTAAACCAAAGTTGAGTGCCACCTCTAGTCCCAAATATTCGGATCCCACACTATACCGCAGTTTGGCGGGTGCTCTTCAGTACCTTACGTTCACCCGCCCGGATATTTCTTTTGCGGTTCAACAAGTGTGTTTATTCATGCATGACCCACGTGACGTACACATGGCTGCGTTAAAACGAATTTTACGGTATATTCACGGTACTTTACAACATGGTTTAACTTTGTATAAAACCAACACCTCAACTCTTGTGTCGTATACCGATGCCGATTGGGGTGGTTGTCCGGATACTCGACGATCCACATCTGGGTACTGTGTTTACATGGGTGACAACTTGATTTCCTGGTCCGCTAAACGCCAGCCGACATTATCCAGATCAAGTGCCGAGGCGGAATACCGTGGCGTTGCAAATGTAGTCGCCGAGTCTTGCTGGTTACGTAATTTACTGCTCGAACTCCATTGTCCCATCCAAAAAGCGACTATTGTGTACTGTGACAACGTCAGTGCCATTTACTTGTCAGGAAATCCAGTTCAACATCAACGAACAAAGCACATCGAGATGGATATTCATTTTGTTCGGGAAAAAGTCGCACGAGGACTTGTTCGAGTTTTACATGTGCCATCACGATATCAGATTGCTGACATATTCACCAAAAGCTTACCACTTATTCTATTTCAAGACTTTCGGAACAGTCTTAACATTGGTCCTTCTCCCGTTACGACTGCGGGGGAGTGTTAGAATATACTAGAATATTATGTATTAATGTATTATTGATTTAATCAATCAAGTAAATATGGTAGGCTCTAATGACTAGCATAATCGTAGGCTAGTATTATGGTATCTTTGGTGTATATATTGATTATTAGTGAAATGAACAAGGAACGGATTATCTTCTTTTAATAACAAGAACTGATTATACATTATACGGTTTCTTTAGGTTATTCCATCAGCAATGAAGGTCTTTGCCAGCCATGGAGATGAGCAGGCAATAGCAGAAGCTTGTGAGCAACTGCAAATACTAGAAAATGAACTAACAGTCAAAGGTAACAAGTTTTTTGGAGGTGACAACATTAACCTGATTGATATTTCTGCTGATTTCATTGCTTATTGGCTTGGAGTAATCGAAGAAGCTAGCGAAATAAAGTTTGTCACAAAAGACAAGTTCCCAAAGATAACAGATTGGGCTGATAACTTTGTCAATTGTGACGTTGTCAAGAAAATATTACCTCCAAGAGCACACTTGCTTGAATTTTTCAAGAAGCAGTTTGGTAAGGTGTAATTAGGGGTGTCCATCGGGTTGTCGGGTCGTGTTATGGATTTTATTGGGTCAGGCCCGTACTTCGGGTTAGAGGTAACAAAAACCTAACCCGACCCGATAAGAAATCCGGTAGGTTGGGTTTGTGTGCTTATGCATGATTTGGAGTTTATGTGTGAACATCCGTTAATATTGCAATAAGTAGTAGCTTTTATCTGCTGATGTTGTCTTGTAATATGTAGCAAGTTTTCCTTATGTTGAGCATTTCCTATGTTGTGATATGCAAGGTTATTTTCTATTAAGAGTAATGGCATTTGTTCCTACTATTTCTTCATATCCATTTTGATCATGACAAGTATCAAAATCAAGGGATAATATAATGAAATAGAATTAGTGAATGACAATTGACAAGTTTAGAAATGAGTAAACATATATATGGTTAGGAAAAAAATGTAGGAAAAAATATTATTTCCCTTCTGTTAGTTAAAGGGTGCATATTTCTTATCTCTATTATATATAAAACATTTACGATATTTTCATAGATAGTAACGTAATACTTCAAATTCAATACACTTGCTATTTTTGAATTTATTAGGTAACCCAGTTATATATAATTGTCACCTTTTTTTCATAAAATAAAAAGAGGTTTCAATTGAGAGCAAGGTAAGTATATAAAATAAAACAATAAGTTGGTGAACAACTTCAATTGTTCAACTTCTCTATCTTAGTATTTCTACTTAGCGGTAGGGTTATTCAAAATTGGATATTCGTATTTTTGGATATTCAAATTTCAGATAATAGATTTTTGTTATCCGAATCCAGTATGCGGAAAAAAAAAACAAATTATTAAAATATTTTCAGATATTTTTTGAATATATTTCGGCTATTTTAAGATATCTTTCGAATATTTCATACTCCCTAAGAGAAGTATGGTCAAAACCCTTCCACAATTGTGAGGGCATGATTTGTATATATATTGAAGATTACAACACACATTCCTTTAATTAAGGAAGTGATAAAAGGAAACAAAATAAATGATAAATACAATTATATACTATCAATATTATCAATTAATATTCCCCTTCAATCGAAAAGGTGGCGGTCCAAGACGTAACATCCTACGAAATGTCTCAAATTGAGCACGCGGAAGACTTTTGGTGAAGATATCCGCCACTAGAAGATTGGTAGGGACAAACTTTGTAACGAGTTTGTCCGAGTTGACTAGTTCACGTATGAAGTGATAATCCAAATCAATATGCTTTGCTCTCTTATGTGCAACTGGATTTTGAGTCATAAATAAGGCACTTTTATTATCACAAAGGAGCGTCGGATGATACGGCGGTAACGCATGAAGTTCACGCAATAAGTGAGTAATCCACACTAATTCTGCGACAGTGTTAGCCATAGCTCGATATTCAGATTCACAACTCGAGCGAGAGATAGTTGGTTGTTTCTTAGCACTCCAAGAAATGAGATTTCCACCTAAATAAAGCGAGTAACCATATGTGGATCTACGTGTATCTAAACAACGAGCCCAATCCGCATCAGAATATCCAAGAATATTATTGTTTTTCGGTTGCTTATATGTGAGACCAAAGGAAATGGTGCCTTTGACGTAACGCAGAATACGTTTCACGGATTGAAAATGATCAATTGTTGGAGCTTGTAAGAATTGTGAAACCTGATTAACAGCATATGATAAATCAGGTCTAGTGATGGTTAAGTACTGAAGAGCACCAACAAGAGAGCGATAATAAGTCGGGTCCGAGTAGGGAATACCGTCCTTTGTGAAGGATATATGCGGAGACAACGGGGTATGAGCTGGTTTAGCATCAAAAAGGTGGGCTCTTTTAAGAATATCGGATGCATATTTAGCTTGAGTTAGAAACAAACCATCTTGTGTGTGAAGAACTTCAAGACCTAGAAAATAGTTGAGAGAACCAAGGTCTTTGATAGCGAATTCGTTGTTAAGTGCCGTGATAAATGTAGAAATATGAGACTCATTATTTCCCGTGAGAATAAGATCGTCAACATAAACCAATAAATACATAATACACGAAGCATTCTTGTATACGAACAAGGATGTGTCGGCTCGACTACATGTGAAACCATAAGAAACAAGAAACGTGCTTAAACGTTGAAACCATGCACGTGGCGCTTGTTTTAAGCCATAAAGCACTTTGGAAAGTTTGCAAACATGGGTAGGATGTTTGGGGTCCACAAAACCCGGTGGTTGCTCCATAAATACGGTTTCACTTAGGTTGCCATTAAGAAATGCATTTTTGACATCAAGTTGATGTAACTTCCAGTTATTTAGCACTGCCAATGATAGGACAATGCGAACAGTTGTTGCCTTCACGACCGGGCTAAAGGTGTGAGAGAAGTCAAGGCCCGATATTTGAGTGTAGCCTTGAGCAACAAGTCGAGCCTTGTAGCGGTCTACATTTCCATCCGATTTGTATTTTACACGATATACCCATTTGGAACCTACAATATTAGTAGAATGAGGTCGGGGAACCAATGTCCAAGTTTGATTGTCATGAAGAGCTTTGAGTTCTTCAAGCATTGCTGTAACCCACTTTTGATCCTTAGAGGCAGTTTTGAAATTACGGGGTTCTAGTTCAGCGGAAAGAGCAACATGAAGTGGGTTGGTGGCAAGTGATGCAAGGTTAGCAATGTGTTTGGGTTTAAATATTCCTGATTTCGATCTAGTACACATAGGATGTGAAGTAGAGGGAACAGTGGGTTGAGGTCCAACGTTGGGAACAGTGGTAGTATTTTGGGGACCACTGGTGGATTGGTTTGTGGGTTGGGCCGAGGGAGTGGGAATATTTAATGGAGCAGGGGCGGGTTGGGCCGGAGGTAAATCTGGACCAGGAGGTGGGTTCGGTGTTGTGGGAGATTGGGCCTGAGAGATTTCTAGGTTGGGTTGGGCCATAGGAGTTTCGGTATTATGGGATGGACAAAGGTCACAAGGTAAGTGAGAGAGCTAATGCAATCGAAATCAAGCTAATCCATGGTAATTTGATCAAAGTTGAAGAATCAAATGTGTGTTTGTGTGTGTGTTCTTGAGAGAGAATGGAGGGAAGGAAGATAGCTTTTAAAATGGTAATTCAATAAAAGTGAGGGAAAGCTTACATCATTAGTCATCCCAAGGGTATTTATACCCTAACCTATAAAATAGTCTAATTAAGGCTAATTACATCAATTAAGCTCAAAACTAGTCCTAACAATCTCCCCCTTTTTGAGCTTTAGCACTTCATCCCATTCTTCCTTCTTCAATTTCTTCTTTTGGCCCGTTATGAGATTCGTTTACACTCATATGTGCTTCAAAATGTTTTGCTATTCAATGTTTACATCTGATTAGCTTGAGAAAAAATTGAGATTTCAAACACTCAACGGAAATATTTTTGTTTCGTTGAATCTGTCGGTGTAAGAAAGTCCTAAAACTGGTTTCCTAAGGATTTGAAAGATCTGGATATGGAATATCAGTTTGGTAAGGATTTGTCTGGGATTTTCAGAGATTGGAGATTTTGTGGTAGAGGTTTTTTGTGAGGATAGGATAATGATGTTTTGGAATTTAAAAAGAATGATTTGTACGGTTAAGTTTTTAATTGAATTGGTTGATTCGAATTTTGGAAAGAATGATTTGTACGGTTAAGTTTTTAATTGTATTGGTTGTAATTTTGTGTTTTTAGAAAGAATGATTTGTACATTTAAGATTTAAATATGTGATTGTTTCGAATGTTGGAAACAATGATTTGTACAGTTAAAGTTTTGGACAGATGTGGTTGAGATTTTGAGAGAGATTTCTGTATTCTTCTTCACTTGATTTTCTGTTTAATATATTGATTCTCACTTGACTTTGCATTTGATCTAAGTACATGAGTTATGAATTTTCTTCTTTGATGGGATGTTTGTGGTTCTTTTTGATGTTGTTCAGTTATAAATCCGATATTTGAACTATTTCTTGCTCTTTTTCTCCCCCTCATGAGAATCATGACCAGGGTCCTCATGATAAAGCTGAATAGTTGCGTTTTGGAAACGGGGAGAGGAAATTGTGTGTCGGTGTAAATCGAGAGCCAAGACAGGATAGTTACGAAAAATTGTTTTGATCTAAAAATTTTGGAGAAAAATATTTGAAAAATGACGAATAACAATGTTAATAATCACGTGAAGTCATAAACAGATGCAATATTTACTGAAGAACTTCAGTAAAGAGATCGTTTACGGATATGACGACCACGATGATTAAAGACATGGTTAATCAAATATTTGAGATTTAAAAGAGATCAATTTGTTGTACACAAAAATCATTTGAGTGTAAGGTGAATACATCTGATTAGTCCAAAAGTCACGGACGTATACTACTTACAAAGATGCAATTTTCGCTGAAATACTTCAGAGAAAAGATCGACGAGTATACAAGACTGAGAACTAAAAAGACAATTAATAGGTAGTCCAGTAGGCATTGATGTATACTACTTACAAAGATGCAATTTTCACTGAATGACTTCGGAGAAAAGATCGACGGGTATACAAGACTACGAACTCAGGAATGTCACAATGTTGTACACCTTTTGAGAATGGGGAAAAATATGGAATATTTCTTAAGTCCCCAATGAAGTATAGTTTTAAAAATGATTTTGAAATGATAGTAAATGTTTGAGATTTGAAAAATCATTTAAAAAGTTTATGTGCAAAATCAGGTATGTGAAAAATGGAGCCGCAACGCAAGAGACGAAAATTTATCATAAACAGATGCAATCTTTACTAATCGAGATTAGTAAAGAGATCGTTTACGAATATGACAAAAATTTGTATCCTACGTTGTGAACACATCATTGTGAGCACAAAGTGAGATAAAAAATTTTGGAATGTTGAGCATCACTGATTAAGAAAGAATTTATGAGAATGTGATGTCAACAACTCAATATGAGTAAAAAGATATTTGTAATTTAGTATCGATTTTGAAAAATGAAAATTGTATATAAAAGGAGAAAAATTTTGATTTACAATTAAAAAAAATTTTAACAATGAAGGAACACAAAGGTAGCAATGAAAAATAAGAGAATTTGCAATAAACAGATGCAATCAGTACCAACCTAGACTGGTAAAGAGATCATTTACGAATATTGCAAAAGCTAATACTCAACATTGATAACCTTGTGTGATTGTCAATATGTAAGAGGTTGAAAAACTGTTTGAGGTAAAAAAAAAATTATTATCAAGATAGAATAAGAAAATTTGTAATAAACAGATGCAATCCGTACCAACTGAGATTGGTAATGAGATCGTTTACGGATATTACAAAAATTGATACCCCATATTGATAATTCTAAAAAAATTGAAAGGAGCATCGAAACAGTATGTAGCGTTTATAAAAAGGATGCTCCCCCTCGATAGTTGAATTTCAAAAATCATAAAGCAGTTATGCTCCCCCTTGACATATGAATGTCTAATTTCTCCCCCTTGACAAGTGAAAATAGAAATTCTTCCCCTCAACCAATTAGGATATTAAAGAACGGGTTTCAATCAGATGTACTTGAAAGCCATTGCGTTGAAGCGCGGGTTATACACTGACGTGTGCATAAGCCATTATACGTTGAAAAGCGAGTTATACACCGAATTGTGTATAAGTCATTCTCCTGCAAAAACAAATCAAACAACTTTTGGTACCCATTTTGTTTTGGGTCCGATGGTGTTAGTGTTTGAGTGAAACCATTTATAAGTTGAATCAATTTGATTTACAGATTTGGAATTCCAAGAAAGACTGAAACTTGATGTTTCACTTTCAAATAATTTCCGGGGAATTATTTGAGATTGTGGAGTTTTAGGAACCCATTTTGCTTTTAAGATCGTTGGTGTTTTAGGAGATGTTTTTGGCACTTGATGAAAAGTTGATATTGGTGCAAATGAAAGTAAATCTTTTCTTGAATATTTCAAAGATTTAGTTTTGGAAAAGATTTTCTTTGAAGAAATAAAATGTTTCAACACGGTTGATGGTTTGGTGTTATCCATCTGAGAATGCTCAAGTCTAGAAGAGAAACCTAATTTATTTGGAGTTTTAGGTGCGGAATTTCCTCTAATAACTTGTTTGAGAGCATTTAAATTCTTATCAGAGTTTGGTGGAACCGTGGATCTCCTAGGCTTAGGCTTGGTAGAGGAACTTATTTGAGATTTCGGTTTAGGTTTAGAATTTCCTCTATTTACCTTGGATTGTTTGATTGTATATAAATCACGATATGCCATTACAGGAGAAAACATTCTTGAGTTTTTACATTTATTCTTTGCAGTTAAAGGAGAATCTAAGTTCATTGATGCACTAGGCTTCTTAAGTTTTTGAAGATGAGATGATTTAGATTCCTTAAATTGATGACTTCTTCTATCTCCATCAGGGTTGTGTGAATTTGAAACTTTGGTGCAAAGTGAACAACCACTTGTGGAAGTGCTAGAAATGGGTGACTCAATTTGGTAACAGGTTTTTGTAGAGATATTAAAGAAGCTTCTAAATTTTGAATTTGCATTGTTAACTTTAATTTCTCTTCATCAAAAGATTTATGTGTGTTCTTCATTTTTACTTTCTAATTCATAAATTTTAGTTTGAAAAACAGATTTTTCGTTGTCAAAAGCCTGATGTGTTCTATCGATTTCTGTTTCCATTTGATAAATTTTCTTTTCTAGAAGTAGATTTGGCACATAAATCTTTGGTTCTGTTGTTTGTTGAAGAACCACATCACCTGTCATATGTCCTCTTTGAACAAGCAATTATTCAAGACGTTTGATATTGGAATTCAATTTATGATTCTCATTTTTAAGTGTCTGAATCATATTTTGTTTTCTTTTCAATTCGTTTAATGAAATGATTTTCTGTTCATGTAAGTCCTCTGTTAATTCTTTGATTTGAGAGTTTAAAGATTTAAACTGTTTTTCATTTTCGTCAAATTCTTGTTGTTTACGTTGCAAATAATTTTTAGTACCTTGATATTCATACCATTTCTTAGTATATTTTTTGTGATTGTGATCATGCCTAGCCGTCAATTCTGATACTTAAGTTCGTAAATCCAGATTCTCTTGTTTGAAATTTTTAATTTGTTTAATGTTCATTTTCATTTTGCAAATCATTTAAACATTTTTGAAATTGATTATTTAAATTTTGTTCATTTAAAAGATTTTGTTTTAAAGAATCAACTTGAGATATCTGATTTTTAACAAAAAAAAGTATCAGTACTAATGGAATTATCAGAATTTGACAAGAGAGAACTGATTACCTCGTTTTCCTTGGTGGCATTTGCATTGAATCTATCAGAAACCTCAGCATTTTCTTTTGGCATACAGCACAAATTTGCTACTTGTTCTTCATCTCCAGCTAATAACACTTTTTCAGTCTCAATTTATTTAGCCATCAACATCTTACGTTTAAAATACTCTGAATCACGAACGATTGATTTCTTTGTAGCATTCAAAGGTGTGATGATTGGCTTTTCAGTTGAGATTTTAGCAGATGGAGCAGATTTAAAGTTGGATGAAGATCTCAGATGGTTGTTTGTAGGCTTTGAATTATATTTCTTCTAATAGTTTGAAATAAATGACATAGAATGTAGTACTTCTTGAAGGTCTTTTTCCATATCATCAAAATCTTGTGCATGTTTTTCCATTTTTGCGATTATTAAGGTTGATTGAATTCTCGGGTTGATAAGTAGAAAATCTCGTGTTTTAAAAATGTAAAAGTTTGAGCCGAGAAGTGTAAAAAGTTTTAGGTTAGGGAAAAAAAATTCTTGTATCTAAAATTTTGCTTTAGTATGAGTTACGACCGAGAGGGGAAAAAAAATTTAATTTGAAAATTTTTCAAAAAGATCTCATATGACAAAAGACACTTTAAATATGGCCTAGATTTTCGAATTGGTTAAAAACGACGATCGGGTTAGAAACTGGGGCTAAACGAAGTTTGAAAATTGACCGAAAAATCACAAAAACGTGAATAAAGTGTCTAAAACAAGGGTTTTTGGACCGAGAAGTCGGGTAAACCGCCTATGGCTATTTATCACGTCGTAGCTTTCGTTTTGAGCTTCGATTTGGTTACTCGTGGGCGTTAAACGGACACCCGAGCTGAAAGTTATGATCGTTTTAGTATAACCCCTTTTGTCACACAATCTTGAGTTGGGTCGAGAAGTTTGTTCGGGCCGAAGTCCTTGAGCCGAACTCTTGGAGCCGAACACTTTGAGCCGAACTGTTGTATGGGCCGAAGATGGTGTTCGGGCCGAAATCTTAATGGGCCGAAGACTTTGAAGTTCGGGCCGAAGTCTTAATGGGCCGTAGTCTTAATGGGCCGAAGACTTTGAATTTTATCTTCGGGCCGAACACTTATGGGCCGAACACTAAATGGGCCGAACAGTGGAAGTTCGGGCCGAACTAGTTCTTGACGCCGAAGACATTGACGGACGAACACATCTCGTCTTTTTCTTCACTTTTTCGATCTGATTTCGCTTAATACTCAACCAAATTCTATGATTCCAATCACAATATGCTCGAAATTGCTTTTCTAGTCCTTTGATCCGATCTTATATCCCAAAACATAAGACATTTGATCGGATTTTTGATTTCTGTTGAGTTTTTGAACTTTTCTAGTTTTTCACTAAAATCATCAAATTGAGATGAATTGTTGACGGATTTGACTGAAATTTGATTCTATTCTTATTATAATCACTGCAGAAACATAAATCTTCAATCAAATCTTCAATTCGAAACAAAAAATTTGTAGATTAAAATCACAGAGAACGAACGAACATGAACTTCAAAATTTTCAGATCTGAACCGAATTAGCTCGAATTTGGATCCACTCACAGAGAGTTTTTGCTCTGATACCAATTGAGAGAGCTAATGCAATCGAAATCAAGCTAATCCATGGTGATTTGATCAAAGTTGAAGAATCAAGTGTGTGTTTGTGTGTGTGTTCTTGAGAGAGAATGGAGAGAAGGAAGATAGCTTTCAAAATGGTAATTCAATAAAAGTGAGGGAAAGCTTACATCATTAGTCATCCCAAGGGTATTTATACCCTAACCTCTAAACTAGTCTAATTAAGGCTAATTATATCAGTTAAGCTCAAAACTAGTCCTAACACTAAGGAATTTTTAGTGACTGGTATAGGTGTAGTTTGCGGTATTGGATCAATATTTGGAATTTGGACAGTAGGTATATCATGCAAAAAGGAGGTAAGTTCTAGATTTTTAGTTTGTGAAGATGAAGGACTACCTTTAAATGGAAACACCTCTTCGTTAAAACGGGCATGCCGGGTTATAAATATGTGTGAAGTAAGAAGATCAAGGCACCGATAACCTTTGTATTGCGTACTATAACCGGGAAACACGCATGAGATACTTCGCGGGGCAAGTTTGTGAGGTGAATAATCCCGTAAATATGGGAATACTTGGCAACCATAAGTGCAAAAATTTGCATAATTTGGAAGTTTGCCAAAAATGACTTCAAATGGAGACTTTTGCTCCAAAACGGGTGTTGGCACTCTATTAATAATAAACGTTGCGGATGAAAAAGCTTCAACCCAATAAGAAGCCGGGATACTTGCGTTAAATAGCATTGCAAGACCGGTCTCCACAATGTGACGATGTTTACGCTCCGCTCGACCGTTTTGTTGTGGAGTATACGGGCATGAGAACCGATGCAAAGTACCGTTATTTTCAAATATTTTATGAACGGTATGATTTATAAATTCCGTGCCTCCATCACTTTGAAATACCTTGATCTTGCGAGAACACATTGTTTGAACAAGGTTAATAAAGGTAGGTAAAACGGTGTAAATACCCGTTTTAGTTTTGAGCGGGTAGTGAAGGATTTATGTGCACAGTTAGTCAACCTATGATGATACATCCATGCCTACGAAACACTTAAGGGTCACACCGGTGAGTGCATGTAATACGAGCAAGATAAGCAATGATACAACGAAGAGGAGTGATTCATAATAGCCATTATAAATCAAGTTAAGTATTAAGTCAAGTTTGACTTATTACTAGATTAGTTTAACTAACTAATTAATACAAGTGTTTGTACATTTACTAGCTAAGTAAATATACAATGTGTTAATTATAGTTCATCCATAATATGATTTAAAGCTATTAAATCATATAGTTTTGGATAATATTATTGTCTAATTAATTATTAAAAGTATTAAATACAAGTATATATTTTGTATATGTAATATACACGAAATATATATAAGTGTATAATACTAGACATTTAATAATTAAGTGTAACAATAATAACTAGTGAAACTATAAGGGTTTAAAGTGTAAGAGATAAGTTTAATTAAGAGATTAATCTTAATTAAACTAGGAGGACTTAAATGAAACTTATTCTATTATATATAGAAGGCTTAAGGTTTCATTTAAAGTTAATCATTCCCTTGTTTTACACACTTTGGCCAAAACCCTAGCCCATCCTCCCCCTATTCGGCCGAACTAAGAGCATCACCAAGTTCTTGGTGTTCTTCGTTCTTCGTTCTTCATGTTCTTCGTGTTCTTCAAGTCTTGAAGATTCGAAGATCAAGTTCATTGCTTAGATCAACTCGAAGATCGCTCGATTTGTTCATTATCAGTGGATCTATCTTAAGCAAACAACAAGGTATGTTTCGAGAAAACCCTTTTCTCCCTTCTCCCTCTTGGACGATTTCGACCAAAGAACCCTAGGGTTCTTTGGTGATGGTCGACCGAAACACACAAGCATTGTGTGTGTTCGGGTTTTTCGTACAAGGTTTCTTCATTGTTAATCTAATCTAGATTTCCAAGATCACAATCCTTTAGGGTTTAAGGATTAGGTTTAATCTCAGTTCCGCATTTTGGAATTAAATCAGCTAGTTGGTTTTAACCGGTCAAGAACAAGTTCATGTTCTTGGTCAGTATGGTTCGAACCAAGTGACTAGGAGGTTGACCCAAGTGGTCAATCAGTATCAGTGAAACCCTTCAGGTAGAGCCATGTAAACCTGGAATGATCATCAATAAAGATAACATAATAACGGTATCCATCCTTAGAACAAATTGGGGAGGGACCCCACAAATCACAATGAATTAAATCTAAAGGATGTAATGCACGCGAAGTATTATTAATAAAAGGCAACCGTGTACTTTTAGCAAGTTGACACGGAGTGCAAACAATAGGTTTTGGTAACAACGAAGAAACAGACAAAAAACCTAACTTATGTAAAAGTGAAATAACATCAAAAGAGACATGACCCAAACGGGAATGCCATAATTCATAAGACTCCTTTTTGAGGTGTTTGGTAGCAACAAACGCTTGATGTGCATCTCGAAGCACATAAAGACCATTCTCACATAAACCACTAGCAAGGACCCTTTTGGTTTTTCGATCCTGAATATTGAAAAAAGGTTGAGAAAACAAAACATCAACAGGATGGTCAGTGGTTAGTTTACTCACAGAAAGCAATTTCTTGGTAAGATATGGAATAACGAGAACATTTTTCAAAGAAATATCCTTATTAATGTGAGATAATCTCGTATGTGTAATAGGTAGAGAGTTACCGTTACCAAATAAAACTTGAGTGATACCTTTATAGGGAGCCGTTTGATGAAGAGTGTCACAAGACGAAGTCATGTGATCCGTAGCTCCCGAGTCAACATGCCAATCGGGAGTGTGGGAATTTACGTGACATTGAGCGTGGAATGCCTTGACTAAGGCATCATAAGTGGTCGGGGCATTAGAGGCATAGCTAGCAAGGTTGGGACATGATGATGCATAGTGTCCAGAGGTTCGGCATAGCTGATAGTGAGGAGGCCGACGAGCAGAATTGCCATTATTGCGACCCCGTCCTCGAGAGTTGTGTCCACGATAACTATAATTTGATCTGCCACGAGTGGAGGAGTGTGCATGGTTGTATTGTTGAGCTTGGAATGCTACTGTAGAGGTACTGCCATGCAAAGAAAGCAAGAAAAGCTCATGGCTTTCTGCTTGCGAGACAAGGTCTCGATATTTAGGTGCGGGTTTACTCGCACGTACAGCAGTAGAGAAGGTCTCGTAGGACGGAACCAAGCCACGGAGGAACCAATGCACTTTGTCAATTTCATCTACGGGATGCCCGATAGCGGACAGTTGGTCACATAAGGTTTTAAACTTTCGAGAAAATTCAGTGATCGTTTCAGTACCTTTGTTGAGTTATCGAAGAGCGTCACGGAGAGAATGAACGCGTTCAACTGAGGCGTTACTTTAAGCAGCCTCGAGTGCAATCCAGATTTCTCGAGCAGAATTGAGACCAAGAACTTCTGCGGCGGCTTCTTCGGTTAACGAGGATTGCAATAGGATAACCACACGTTGATCTGTTTCAGACCACACCAAGGCGGCAGGATTTTCAGTCACTTTGTCTTCGAAAGTGATGATGGACGACGGGGCTGTAGAAGTATCGTCAATGTGTCCAATTAATTTTTGATAGGTGAAGATGGGCAAGATGTTGTTGCGCCAAAGTAAATAATTCGAAGAAGAAAGCTTAATACTCATCATATGTAAGAGAGTATTCATGGAAAAAAGTGTATCACTTGAAGAAGATGAAGAAGCCATGATGAGGCGGCCGATTAGGGTTCCAGGAGAAAGACGGAAATTTTATTGAGGAGGGGAGGAGATTAGGCTGATACCATGAGAGAAGTATGGTCAAAACCCTTGCACAATTGTGAGGGCATGATTTGTATATATATTGAAGATTACAACACACATTCCTTTAATTAAGGAAGTGATAAAAGGAAACAAAATAAATGATAAATACAATTATATACTATCAATATTATCAATTAATACTCCCTCCGTCCCTAAATAAAGTTCTTATTTGTCCTCCAAGTTGTATCCCTAAATAAAGTTCTCATTTCTCAAACTTATGGGTCCCACTTAATATAATAATATTATTACCAATACTTTCACCATCAACTATCTCCTAAAACACTTTCTCTCTCCAATCAAACTTTATATTTTAATCAAAAGTAATACCAAATACCTCACCATTAACTATCTCCTAAAAAGTTGTGTCCAAGAGAAATGATAACTTTATTTAGGGACGGAGGGAGTATACTTCCTCCGTATCAAAATAAGTGACACAAATTGACTTACACGTTTTTTGAGGTAAAAGATTAAAGTAGATGTTAAAATAGATTAAAGTACATAATTAGTGGAGAAGGGGTCCCACTTTTCTTGAATAAAGTGATATTAATGAATTTTAAAAGTAAAAATAAGGGTATAAGGGTAATTTCATTGTATTAAAGTGGATAGTTAGTGGGTATGGGTCCCATTATTTTTACCAAATAAGGAAAATTTTTAAAGTGTGTTACTTATTTTGATACACCCCAAAATGGAAAGTGTGTCACTTATTTTGATACGGAGGAAGTATTAGATATCTAAAAATTTGAAAGCATAATCCGGATCATATATTCCGCCCCTTTAGGATATCAGATATTTTTTTCCAGATAACTAGTTGGATATTTTTAAACACTCATACTTTGTGCATTTGTTAACATAGGATAAATTCCGCCCCTTGTGAAAGTTGCATCCTCCATGTTTAGTACCTGGAATTTATATCAACTTTCATGATTAGTCATTCAATTTTTTAACTCTTGATCATAAGCTGCTTCTTCTTTTTTGGCCAAAAAGAATTGTATCAAACAACTAATTATAAGATGCTTAAATGACTGCAAAAACAAAGCATTTGAATCTTATTTTCAAAAAAACCTTTACTTTTATAATGGTTTCCTCCGAAGTAACCTAGCTAACTGTTGTTGTGGACGTTTCCAAACCTTCTGCTGGTTGTCTGATAAATGTTTATCTGAGGAAGAGATTGAACTCGTGACCTATATATAGAAGATCATTTCGGGCATACTTACCGCTACACCATCACCATATGGTTAAATAATTTGAAGCTATGTTTACCAAAAAGAATTGTAAAAATAATTCATGCAGGCCTAATAAAATGATCGAGACAGATGGAAAAAATAAAAAAAAACGGATATTAGAAAATAAAAATTAGTTTATACATATATTCAGTTCAATTGATTAACTAAAGATGCTTTTCACATGTAAATAGTAATACTTGGACAAAATTTGTAGGTTATTTTTATAGATAATTTTTTTAAATAATATAAATTTCATTAAAAAACTAATTGATGCATTGACGACCATATTCTGAGCAATATGCGCGGGCCATCTCTCCATATTTAATGTTGCAAAATCCCAACTAATCTCGCATATTGTACAGCTTTTCAGAGCTAGCTTGGGATCCAACTGATTTCAAACCTGAAATTGAATTAAAAATGGCGGATGAAGTGAAGTTGTACGCTGATGCATTAAGTCTATACGTTTGCAGAGTGAAAATCGCGTTGAATCTCAAAGGAATCAAGTACGAGAACATTGAAGAAGATCTGAACAACAAGAGTGCCGACCTTTTGAAGTACAATCCAGTTCATAAAAAGGTACCTGTGCTGGTTCACAATGGGAATCCAATATCGAAATCACTTTTGATCATTGAGTACATTGATGATGTATGGAATGGAATTCAGATTTTGCCTAAGGATCCTTATGAGAAGTCTGTTGCTCGATTTTGGGCCAAATTCATCGATGATAAGGTAATAATTAGTTTCATGGAGTTTTTGGAGATGTTAAGTCAACAGTAAATTAAAATTATTCACGTGGTCATTTGAATTTTACGATTTTGTCCCAAAACCTTTTTTTTCGTGACTTTTGTCCAAGGTTCTAAAAGGCGCGCCATGGCGGCGCCAAGGCGTGAGGCGCGGCGTCGACGTTACGAAACAGATCATGGCGGCTGTGCTAGGCGTGGCGTGAGATAAGGCGTGATAAGGCGCGATAAGGCGTGCCTTATGGCGAGTTTTCTTGAAGGCGGCTGTAAAAAATGAATTTTTTAAAAAAAAAATTGAACATATATAATTATAAATTTAAATGTAACCTTTTTTATGAGCTTTATATATGAATTGTTATCTAAATCAATAGATTTATAAAAAAATTTAATTTAATATACGTATATATATAAATTATATAAAAAATTTGCCGCCATAAGCGACGCCTTGAAAAACGCCATGGCCCGCCATGACTCGCCTTTGCTGAGGCTTGATGGTGCCGCCACGCTACGCCTTACGCTTTCTAGAACCTTGCTTTTGTCCCTATGGTTTCTAATTTCTTGGATTTTTGTCTGTTCGTCTAACTCCGTGTAAATGGGACCATTAGGTTGCCTCACGTGCTTGGCACATGAGGGCATTTTGGTCATTTTCACTTTTATCATGATGCCTATGATCTGTACAAATATACTAACTGATTTTTGCATTATATGGTTTATTTAGTGTGCTCCTGCAATTATCAATCTTTTTCGCAGCAACGGAGAGCAACAGGCTGTTGCAGAAGCATGTGATCAATTGCAAATACTAGAAAACGAACTGGAAGTCAAAAGTAAGAAGTTTTTTGGAGGTGATGACATTAACCTTGTTGATATTACTGCTGATTTTTTGGCCTATTGGGTTGGAGCATTAGAGGAAGTAACCGGAATAACTGTCATCACAGAAGACAAGTTTCCAAAAATAACTGAATGGTCTGACAACTTCATTAACTGTAAAGTTGTCAGGGAAATCTTACCTCCAAGAGAACACCTTTCATTTTTCAAGAAATGGTCTGGCAAGGAGTAATAATTGTAAACTTGATTGTTTTATTAGAAATGTGTGCTTTTGAATTTAAAGTTGGAGTGTATAACATCCGTCGATGTTTCAATAAGGTCGAAGTTGAAGCTTTTGTGCATAACATCCATCCATGTTGCAAATAACTTGTAATAAGCAACTCTGTGTGCTTATTGAATCGGGTTTTTAATTTGTAAAATATGTCGATGTTGTTTCTGTAATATGCAGTTAAGGTGTCTTCGATATTTTTCCTTTTATATACCTACATTAATGTTCGATTAGGTTTGTTATGTGATCTCTATCTATGGCTAAATGTTCCTTCATATCGTTTTTTTTTTTTTTTTGTTGAAAAGGCAAAGTTTTGACAGAAATAAATACCGCACAATGTCTTTAACAAGACCTGAACTCACAACATTTTGGTGGGCATATATGTGGCACCACGTGATTGGTCTGCATAATTTATTTGTTGACTGCAAATATTTTTTGACAAGTGGTGTCTTCTTGTTGGTTAATATAAATCCCGCTGGCCTCGCAACCATTTCCGCGGGATTTAGGGCGCCCATGATCAACGAGAAATATGAGGATTTGACCATATGGGATAAGTTGGCAACTTGGCATGGAATCACTACAACGACAAAATGAAAATTGTCACTATTCTATGTTTAGCGACCATTTTTAAAAACTGTGGGTAAAATTTTATATTTAATGACATTTTATTATGATAAACTGTGTCACAAAAGGGTAAAATAATATACTTTCACACTTCTTTTGTCTCACCATATATGAATCTTTACCTACTTTTTACTCACATTTTTTTTCTTGCATATTAAAACCCTTTGTGACTGAATTATTTATGTGTGACTTTTTTTTTACCTTTAGTAACATCTTTACTTTTAGTGACACCATTTTGCAATTTATCCTTCTTTGGTAATATAAGATAGCTTTGAATCAACCATGTAGTTATGATCAAGTTAAATTAAACTAAAAGGACCAAACTCAGGAAACCGTAAACAACATCCCACCCATCTGGTCGCCTCATCTTCTCCGGTCAACCACCAAACCACAACCTTCTCCCGACGACTCCTGCAACTACTTAACACACACCTAGGTCGACCTGTAAAAAACACATAGACAAATATCCATAAACCGAGATCGATACTTTATGGGCTCCCAATGATTTTTCGCGCGGTTCCGATTATAAACACCCATATCGATCATTTACGGTTTTAATCACAGAGAAAACAATTCGCCAAAATAATGTTGTTTTCATTCAAATCATTGTTTCTAGCTAATGCTGTACGTTTTATTTCACTGGGTGGTTTTAGTCTGGAAAAGGCATGCCTTCGAACCCGGATTCTACCCAAAAGCATGATTTGGTATATTGCAGTTTCCGGGTTCCGTCACATCCAATTAGATCCGTCCTTTCTGGTAAGTGACAATTCAGAATATTTAGAAAAAAAGGGACATATAGGTAACATATATATATGTGTGTGAGAGAGAAAGAGAACTGCATGGAGATGGGGTTTAGTCTAGAAAAAACTATTTCATATATGACATAAAGGCTAAGTCATGTCAGTCCTTCGTAAAGTCGACAATTAATTTCAGGCACTGACATTATGGTGGACAAGAGATGAAGTATGAGACTATGTGAGTGTTAGATTATGTGGAAGGGGACGGTCGTGACCTCTGTATCCATTTCATTCGTCTTCATTCCTCCCCTTACACAGAGCCATAGCTTGATGCGTCACGAATCGTGTTTGGTCGCCTACAGAACCGTGCCAAATTTTCAAAGGAGAAGGATTGATTTCAAAGGAAAATTAAAGGGGTTGGTACTGCTAAGTGGGTTTTGTCGGGGTTTGCTATGGATTTGGTCAAAAGAAAAAAGCTGATATGCCGCTAATATGTCATGAGTGGCCAAACTGAGTTTGATCACCCCTTAAGCATAGTCTTAAGTACCCTCACCGACAAATCAGTATTCTTTTTGAGGTATTTTGTGTGTAAGTGGTATTTTAGTGATGAGTAAAAGGGTAATTAGATTTTGAATGTGAAATATTGATTTGACATTGATGTAGCCTTAAAGTGGCATTTTGGCTCAATCCATGGTGCCTAACACTCTAAGAGGCTCCCTTGCCCCTCTCCGTCGATGACGTGCCCCCCCCCCCCCCCCCCCCCCGACACTATTGACTCGATGTGTCCCGAGCTACATTTGGTCGCCTATGCGACCGTTGCCGGTCCATCTTTTCTTCTTCCTTTTCTCTGCCTTCTTTTCTTCTTCTCCATTATTTCTTTCTTTCTTATTTCATTAAATAATATAAATTTATTAATTAATAACATTTTGATTTTTATAAATTAATATTATTTTTAGGAGTATATTATAAATATTAATAAAATTTTAAACTTTATATATTAATACTATATTATATATTATAAATATTAATATATGTTTGGAAACAGGTTTGGTCACCCTTACGTGTGTTTTGTCGCGGCTTCTTATATGTTTGATTAGGAGAGAGAAAGTTAATGTGGCGCTGATTTGACAGGAATGACCAAATTGGGTTTAGCCACCCTTATGCATAAGGGTGACATCGGTCTGAAAATCGAACCGAACCGATAGCACCGAAAATCGATAAGACGAAAATTCGAAAACCGAACCGATTATATTTAATCGGTTTCGGTTTGGTTTCGGTTCAGTTTTCGATCCCAGAACCGATTTGGACCGATAAACTAGATCAATATTTGATATTGTGCAAAGAACTTCATGGAATGTTTTTTAATCCAATGTAATATTATATGTATGAATGTATCTTGTACTAGATTATTAATAACCTTGTATATCACATAATTTATATATCACATTAATGTATCTTTACTATATTTCCATGTAGTTCTTAAATCGGATATTGTGTATATCACATGAGTGTTACTTGCAGGCCCGTCTCTGAGGCTGGGCGGGCTGGGCGATCGCCCCAGGCCTCACAATTTTAAGGGCCCCAAATTTGTAGTACATTTTATAATAGACTAGGCCCTTTTTTAAGTCAAAAAATCTTATTTATAAAAAATATAGATCCAATAGACATAGTCCATTATGTACTCAGCCCAAGAGGCTAAAACCCAAATAATTAATGCCAGCTAACGTTCAAAAGGCGTCCATAACATGAATCGTCTTCACAATTGACATTCCTAAAACATCAGAATCCTAATCGTCTCTTTGATTTCTCCTGTTTCTCCTTTCATCTCGCAATTGAAGCTTTCTTTCTCCTTCCAATAATCCAATCTATACGATTTAAGCATTCAAGTTCAAGAATTAAGTTCAAAGATTCGTCTATTTACTGATTCATAGAGGTTTGGTTTCTTTCTCTTTACAAATACAGTTATTATGTCCTCATTTTCTTCTGTTATTTAGCTGAAAGTTCCTTACTTACATAGTTCCATTAAGTACCTATTGATACTGCTTGATTGACTTTAGACATTATGTAGTTTTATTTGCACATAAACTGTTTGATAAAATGCCTGAATAACTATTTTATGTTTTACAGTCTACAAACTTGCATTTGGCGTTGGCAATTTGGTCTTGCAATTTGAAAAGTTGAGGGGAAAAGTAACGAAAGGCTATCATAGATTCACAGACTATCAGGTGCTTTCGTTCCTTTCATCCTTTTTATTGTAAATTGTAGTTTACAATGGTGCCTAGAAAACATTTAAGCGGGAACGAAAAAAGGAAAAAAAGACAAAAAAACGAACAACTAATGCAATCTCAAAGAGGATCCATGGATAAATTTGTTAAAACAACATGCTCATCTAGTGCGTTAGATAATAATCCAACAAATGACAATAATCCGACAAATGTTAATCTACAAAATGAGAATCTTAATGCAACAAATGAAAATGATGTTACAAACGAGAATGATAATGCAACAAATGAGAATGATAATGCAACAAACTATAATGATAATGAAACAAATGAGAATCTTAATGCAACAAATGAAAATGATGCCACAAATGAGAATGATAATGCAACAAATGAGAACGATAATGCAACAACTGATAATCAATTTATTCCTCCTTTTGATATATATGATCCTATAAATTGGGATAAACTTGATAATAAACTAAGGGATATATTAATTGAAAAAGGGCCAATAAGAGAATTCAACATAGTGTTTCCAAAAGATAAAGATTCTAGACAATTTTCCTATGTTTCTTATACTAGAAAATTGAGTAATGGTGAAAGTAGTGATCGAAAATGGTTAGTATACTCAAAACAAGTAGATAAAGTTTACTGTTTTTGTTGTAAATTATTTAAACCTAATAACTACAAAATTGCTATAGCAAATGACGGATTTAATGATTGGAAGCATCTTTCTGAACGACTTAAAGAACATGAAATTAGCATTCAACATATTATTTGCATGAATTCTTGGAATGAACTGAGAATAAGATTGAATAAAAATAAAACTATAGATAAAGATTTTCAAAAATTAGTTGCAAAAGAGAAAGACAGTTGGAAACAAGTTTTAATAAGAATAATTGCTGCCGTCAAATATTTATCTAAATATAATTTAGCTTTTCGAGGGTCTAACGAGAAACTTATGTAATTAATAATGGTAATTTTTTGGGATTAATAGAAATGATGAGCGAATTTGATACTATAATGCAAGATCATGTTAGACGTATAGAAAACCAAGAAATTCATCATCACTATCTTGGCCCTTCAATTCAAAATGAATTAATTTCTATTTTAGCAAACACGGTGAGAAGTTCTATAATTAAGATTATTAAAGAAGCAAAATATTTTTCTGTAATTTTGGATTGTACCCCAGACATAAGTCATCAAGAACAAATGACTTTAATTGTTCGATGTGTGAACTTATCTAATAACAAAATAAACATTGTTGAATACTTTGTAGAATTTTTAAAAGTAGATGACACTTCAGGGTTGGGACTTTTTAATGAATTGTTAAAGGTATTAAAAATGCTTGACCTTAATATTGATGATGTAAGGGGTCAAGGTTATGATAATGGCTCTAATATGAAAGGAAAGCATAAAGGGGTTCAAAAAAGATTGCGTGAAATTAATCCAAAAGCATTATACATGCCATGTGCATGTCATAGTCTAAATCTTACTCTTAGTGATATGGCTCATGTATGTGTCAAAGCTGTTTCATTTTTTGGAGTTTTGCAACGTATATATGTATTATTTTCAAGCTCTACTAAAAGATGGAATATATTAGTTGACAAAGTGCCAAATTTAACCGTAAAGTCATTATGCAATACTCGTTGGGAAAGTAGAATAAAAAGTGTCAAAGCTATTAGGTTCCAAGCTCCTCAAATAAGGTTAGCTTTAAAAGAATTATCTAAATCATGTGATGATGCAAAATCAAAAAGTGAAGCAGAAAGCTTGGTTAGTGCTATAGAAAATTTTGAATTTTTACTTGGTATGGTTATTTGGTATGACATTCTATCTGTTATTAATGCGGTAAGTAAAAAATTGCAAACAACATCTATGTGTATAAATGCTATGATTAATTATATTGAAAGTATGATGAATTATTTTAAAAATTACCGAAATGAAGGATTTGAATCTAGTATGACAACTGCTAAAGATATTGCTTGTCAAATGGATGTAGAACCTACTTTTCCATCAAAACGTCGTGTTATTAGGAAAAAACAATTTGATGAAACTAATGATGAAAATGAAATACAAACTGCTGAAGAGTCTTTTAGAATTGATTACTTTTCAAGGGTTGTGGATATGGCAATATCTTCATTGACTACAAGATTTAAAAAGTTAAAAAAATTTGAAAATATTTTAGGATTTTTATATGATTCAAAAAGTTTGAAGTCACTAAATGATACCGAGCTTAAAAATAAGTGTGCTAATTTTGCAACAACTTTTTCCCATGATAATAAGTGTGACGTGGATTTAAATGATTTTTTTTCAGAATTGAAGGTGTTGCAAATCACTTTGCCAGATAAAACAATGTCAGCTATTGAAATACTAGAGTTTGTTAAAGTTGGAGATTGTTTTCCAAATGTTTTCATTGCATATCGTATTTTACTAACTGTTCCCGTTACTGTGGCATCAGCGGAGAGAAGTTTTTCAAAACTAAAAATACTAAAAAACTATTTGAGATCATCAATGTCACAAGAAAGATTGAATGGTTTGGCCATGTTATGTATCGAAAAAGAAATGTTGGACAATGTTGATCTTGATACCATTATTACTGACTTTGCATCTAGAAATGCTCGTAGAAGCATTTTTAAATAAAATGTACTATTTATTTTGTAGTTCTTATATGTAATATGTAGTTGTTAGGTTGTTTGGCTTTTGTCGCTTTGTCATCTTGCCCCGGGCCTCAAATAAACTTGAAACGGCCCTGGTTACTTGAACCCTTTTATCGGTCCGATCCGGTCTAAAACGATACCGAATGGATCGAAACCGAAATAGTATAATTTCTTAAATCGAAAACCGAACTAAAATCTATTCTTATCGGTCCAGTATCGGTTCGGTTCAGTTTTTTCGGACATTTTGCTCACCCTTACTTATGCATAGTCTGATTGTCTGAAAATACCCTTTGTTATGATTTATCATTTATTATTTTGAATAGCAAATGAACCTTTTTAATCGTTTGATCGATAAATTACAGCAAAATAAGAGGGACTAAATCGACCAAAAACAAAAGTTGTGACTTGAGAATAACTGAATAAGTCCATAGTGGGCACATTATAAAAACCAAGTGCCCTTAAAAACCATTTACATTCAAGAAAAGATAGAAAATAAAGGCAAATTTGTACAATCATACAATTATATTCTTAATAATTTTGATACTATAAATAATTTGAGTGGTTAATATTGTGCATTCACAATAATAAACGATTGTATTAGATAAAAATATATATAGGATAAAATGATTTATCACGGGTTGTATTTATCACGAATTTATCACACTATTAAATACGAAAGGTGAATAAACTATTGAAAAATTAGATTGCATAAGGTTAAAAAGATGCGTGAGTTTTGTGAAGAAGTCAGAGCATTAGGTGTGCTAACATAGGTCGGAATGCCACATTCGCACCACCTATGCGCCACATCATTATTTTACATTCAAAACCCCTAAATACCCCATCTACTAGGGGTGAGCATGAGGCGGTTTGGGGCGGTTTTTAGTTAAAACCAAACCCCGCCCCGAAAGTTCGGGTTTTAAGAATTACACCCCGTTTGGTTTCGGGTTTTTCGGTTTTTCGGGTTTTTCGGTTCGGTTTCGGGTTTTTCGGTTCGGTTTCGGGTTTTTCGGTTTTCCGTTTTCCTTTAAATTTATCGATTTGTTTCCTTAAAAATTAATATTATGATTCAAAATCTCAAACCTTAATGCATTTCGTTATAAATAAAAAACAACTAGTAAGTTTTATATAATGTAATAATAAATTTCAACTAACATAACTTGAATAAGATTAATAATAGAATATTTTTTATTTAAAAGATAATTAAATGTCAAATCTATTTATAAATATAAAAATATTTTTATAAAATTTGAAAGATATATAATGGCGGAGCGGGACGGGGTTTTTGGTCGGGTTTTTCATATGCCCCCAAAAACCGCCCAAACATTCGGGTTTTTCAAAAATCAAAACCGTTGACATCGGTTTTTCAAATGGTTCGGTTTTTTCGGGGCGGTTTTTTCGGGTTTTTCGGTTCGGTTTTTCGGTTTTTATGCTCACCCCTACCATCTACCATCACTAAAATACATCTTACTCACAAAATACCTTAAAAAATACCTCAAAAAACACCCCGTCTCACGCCATACTCGCCAGTGGTCCGGCGCACACCATCACTCGCGTAACGGGCGGTCTGGCGGCGCACATAAAGGCTCGCCAAAACCATGCCACATTGCCCAGATCATTCCCGGCGGAGGGGGTCTCGCCAACACACACCCCCTAAGAATGAAGAAGATGAGAGATTGAGATGCTAAGTTTTACGTTTTAAAATTTTCTTTTTGGGCTTTTAAATTTAAGTTGGGTTACGTATTCTTTTTACACTTTAATTAAAAACTGATTTATTATAAACCTTTGATAATGTGATATTATAAATTATTATTTGGGCTTTTTTTATTAAAGAAAGTAAAATAAAGGGAGCTGATATTTGTAGAGCATATTTTATTTTTGTAGAGCAATTTGATTTGAAAAGACAACTTTACCCTTTCTTTTTTAACTCTTTTAATACCTATTCCTTTCTCTCTCACGTTATCAAACTTCTCTCCTACCATTACTTTCTCTCTCTTCACATCAAAACTCACCTCCAAGTTTTATCCTCTATTTTGACCATCTTTCAAGCCGAACCAAAGAGCACAAAATTAACCATTAAACTCAGCTCATTTTTCTGATCATTGTGGTGCTTGTCTCTAACGGAATCGCCTCCGAATCACGTCGCCGGACACTCGCTGGAGTAATAAAAGTTAGCCGGACCTCTCCTCAAAATCTCACCATTTGATGAATAAAAAAGCTTAAATCTCAGTACGCGAGGCTTTTTACTTTTCTCTTTTATTAATTGTTTGATAATTAAATTACCTTATTTTTTTATTTAAGCAAATCAAGATTCTCAAATGTCTTTCCCAAATGACATATTTCGGTTTGGGCTTATTCCTTCGGGCTCAACTGATGTTATTGTAATATGGTAATTTCTCACTCGAGTACTAAGGCAGACCGCTGAGAGCCTATGAGCGCCGGATTCCGGCTAACTTTATAACTCCGTCGAGTGTCCAGCGGTGCGATTTGGCGGCGATTACGACAGAGGCGAGTACCACAGTGATCCGAAAAAGCATCTGATTTCAATGGTGAATTTTGTGCTCCCTGATTCGGCCTAAAAGGTGGCCGAAATAGAGAGTAAAACTTGGTGGTGACTTTAACAAGAAGAGAGAAAGAAATGGTAGGATACGTTTGAAGAGAGACAGAAACAAATAGGTAGAAGAGGAATCATAAAAATAAGGGTATAGTTGTCTTTTCACAAAAAA
Organism: Calendula officinalis; assembly: GCA_963853835.1. Lineage (NCBI taxonomy): Eukaryota > Viridiplantae > Streptophyta > Magnoliopsida > Asterales > Asteraceae > Calendula > Calendula officinalis. The sequence goes on from OY970832.1 coordinate 21,541,018, forward strand.
GTTCTAAAAAACTAAAAAATGCTCTATAAGGATCATCTCCCTAAAATAAAGAGTGACATGGAAATTAGAATGATGTGGTGGGGTGTAGTGGAGTAAGTATTTCTATAAATTGATGTGGTGTGATTGTTGATGTAACAAATGATGTGACACAATAAATTGTGTGACTAGTGATATCCATATCCACTAAACTAAATAACATTTGAAGAATTTCTTTGCAAAAGCTATTTTACATCAGTGTTAGAGACCTAAATAAATCCAAATCATAACTTTAAATTATGTTAAATGTCATTCATGTGACCTTATTTTTCATTTTTTTTATAAGATACTTGATTAATTATTCAAATAAAATGTTAATAATAGCACATGTATAACGTTCTCATTATAATAATTTTTAACGGATATACTTCATTATTTGTTATATAAAATAAAGTACAGCTTAATAATCCTGCATATACAAGTCGCACCTGATCGAAACTTGGTCTTTTTATTTGAATCCGATCACCAGAAAATGGGGGACGAAGTGAAGTTGTATGACAATGGACGAAGTCCATTCGGTTGCAGAGTGAAAATTGCTTTGAATATGAAAGGAATAAAATACGAAAATCTACAAGAAGATCTCAGCAACAAAAGTGCCGATCTTCTCAAGTACAATCCGGTTTATAAGAAAGTACCGGTGCTTGTGCACAATGGAAATCCGATCTTAGAGTCACTTGTGATCGTTGAGTACATTGATGATGTCTGGAAAGGAGTTCCTATTTTGCCTCAGGATCCTCATGAGAAGGCTGTTGCTCGATTTCTAGCGAAATTTATTGATGATAAGGTGATCATTTTGAATGTGTTAGATTTTTATTAAAAATAGTGGTTTTAATCAGGACTGGTTATGGGAATGGGCCACAAGGCTTACAATGCAATATAAGGTTCAATAATTTTTAAAATGTGAAATTGATAGATAATTTGTAACCATTTTTCAAATTTAACCGAGAGTTTTGCAGATACATTAGTCAAATAGATTGATATAACGATGATGATCAATAGTGTTCAATTTGGATCGACGAGGTCAATCCGATCCAATAGGTCAATCCAATTGGATTTCAGTTTCCAAAACACTACAAAGAAAGTGTCCTTTAGTGACATGATTATTAGATACGCTATGTAAAGTGTGTCAACATATCTAATTTTTCAGCCAAAGTGTCTTTGGGCTAGGGATAAGTTGTTTGCCCTTCATACTTATGGTTGGGTTCACGAAACTCTTTTAAAAAGTGCGGGTAAAATGTCAGTTTTGGGCTTCACCCGTCACTTTCATAAAAAATTTGTGAAGTCAAAATTATGTATCTCTACTCCTTTTTATTTACTTTCGGTGACACTTCTGTTTGTCACTAAACAACAATTTTCTTCCAGTGAAAATACAAAATGCACTTTAATTTTGCAGTCTAAAGATTATACAATGAATCTTCTTGGCCCTTATTTTGGAAATAGAATGAGCATATGGCATAAATCAGACACCATTTTTCAAATACTAGTGCTGCATTAATTATGATACATCTAATTAACTATGATTTTTGTATATCAAGTCGTTGTAGGTAAGTATTCCCGCCTGTCACGCGGGTGACCCGTGTTTGATCCGGGCACTTAATTTTTTAAATTAACACCCATTTGAACCTTTTCCCTTTTACCCAAAAAAAACTATGGTTTTTGTATACAGGCCAGCATTGTCTAATCTATAAATACACATAGATTAAGTAGAACTAATTAATTAAGCTGGTTTAAAAGAGTATTTCCGTTATAGCTCCTTCTCTAGGAAGTTATTAAGGACCTCTTACCACTTCATCACAGCAGAACTAACTGATTTTATATTATATGGTTTCTTTAGTGCATTCCTGCAATTATCAAGGGTCGTCGCAGCAATGGAGAGCAACAGGCAGTTGCAGAAGCCTGTGATCAATTGCATATACTAGAAACCGAACTCAAATTCAGTTTTTTGGAGGTGACAACATTAATCTTGTTGATATTGCTGGAGATTTCATAGCGTATTGGCTTGGAATGATTGAAGAAGCGGCTGAAATAAAGTTTGTCACAGAAGACAAGTTTCCAAAGTTAATTGAATGGGGTGATAACTTCGTCAGCTGTCATGTTGTCAAAGAAATATTACCTTCAAGAGAACACTTGCTTGCACATTACAAGAAGCTTTTTGGTAAGGCGTAACAGGGGCGGACACGTGGTAGTTCATACAATCCCTCAAAATTTTCCGAATAGTGTTAAAAATTTTACAAAAAAAATAATGTAGATAATACCTTTAAAAAAAATATTCAACCAGTGATACCCCTCAGTCTTTTTCCCGGGTACGCCACTGAGTGTGTAATATGTCCATTATGAATGTGTGCTTATAAACATTATGTGTATAATATTCATCGATGTTGTAATAAGCAACACTGTAGGCTTATCAAAGCTGAAGTTTCTATATGTTAACGAGTCGAGTAATTAACGAGCTTTTCGAATTTGTAAATTAGTTCATTTAAAAAAATATGGAATCATGAATGAGTATCGAGCTCGAGCTCGAACACTATATAAATATGAGCTCGAGCCGAATAATTATTAAACGATCCGATCGAGCCCCAATTTCATGATATTCAACTCGACTTGGATCTTTAACACCCCTACCTGTCACCAACTTTGCTACCCTCCACAACCACCATCTTATTCATATCCGTTGCTGACTTATAGCGTGGATACCTTGCTATTGTTAAAAAAAATGTATAACCAAACAACTTTTGCTCGCCAAAAATATAGTTGCATAGATACCCGACACCGTCTTGCGTGGATATCCTACTATTTAATTAATAGATAAAATTAAAAAATAGTCTTTTTCAAAATACATATCCAAAATTTATTTAAATGTACGCAAATAATAATTGATTTTTCAATATTTTGCCCAACAATCATTTTAATTTTAAATTCAGAAATAAAGCATATGCTCCCCTGTTGGCCTGTTCTTTTCGAACTAGGGCTCGGCACTTTCCGTAAGCTTTTTTTCCCCCTGCAACATCAATGGCGAAAGACTCAGATATGAGCAGCTGGACGGATCTTCTACATTCATCTTCGAAGCTTGTTGAACAAGCTGCTCCTTCTGCTCAGTTTCCTCCTCTACAGGTGATTCTCGATTTTATGCTCCCAACATGTATATTGTTCCTCATAATGCATAGTTTTAATTTGTTTTATTCGTGTGCTTTTTCGTGATGTGATATTTTTAGAGAAACTTGGATCAATTAGAGGCGTTGTCAAAGAAGCTCAAGTCGAAAACGCTAAGAACTGAAACTCCCTCTCAATCAATTGCAGCTACAAGGTAGGTTTTGATGACTTCACTTCATTTTATCTGCATTTTATGAAATTGAAAGCGCTACATACTCTGTTACAATGAGTGTTTGTGGATGTAAACCAGTTTTGTCAATGAGGATATCTTGTTTGGCTCGTGTAGAAGATACAAATTGTCTTGACTATAGAAAAATTAAGTAAAAAGAGAATGCATCTTTTCGCCCAAATTCAGAAATGAGTGCATTTGTAGTTATTTATGGTTTTGATCCAGAAATCCAGAATTACTTGCTAATACATGTGTCTTTGAATATTAGGAAACATTATTTTGTGAAGGAGGTCATTTTTGTTTCCTGATCATGGATCTTATTGTTTTATGGTGTTGAATATTAGGACCCAGGACGAAATTTTAGGGGTAGCACAATTTCACTAATCTGAGCCATACTTAATAAAAAATGAACATCTTTTAATGCTATACTCTAAGCATTTAAATTCATTAAACCATTCAACAACAAAATGCTTTAACTTGTTGCCATAAAAGAATTTGATAGGAAAATTATGCCCCTTTGGTTGACAACGTCCTTAAATATGCCCCTACTTATTTCATACGTTTGATTTGGATGATAAATTATAATTTTTGGCCTATCTCGCTGGTTCAAAGGAAGATCATTCAAATAAAAATGTGCTTGAATATGTTTTGTACATGTAGGTTCATTATGTGGTCTTTCACTTTGTGGACTTTTTCTAAAGCTGCGTTTTTTTATAATGACTAGTCCTAACTCCAACAGTTGTAGGCTATTATATATGGCTTATTACATTTGGGTTATTATGTATTGGGCTGTAGGCTAAAAGTTCTATAGTTGTGGGCTGAATCAAAGGGGTAGCACAGGCATTCAAATGCTCCACAGTGGTCCGCCCCTGTTGAGAATTCAAGTACCTTATAAGTAGACATGTTGAAATATGTAATTTGTTATTTAATGTGCAGGTTGCTTGCTCGTGAGGGGATAAATGCTGAGCAACTAGCACGAGATCTTAAATCATTTGAACTGAAGGTATTAGTTAATCAACTTAATATATGTCAGACTAATTTCAGTTGTCCAATGATGTATACCATCATATTTGTAGTGTTACACAAGATAATTATACAATAACAGTCTCTGTGCAAAAGTGTATGTGAAGTTTTGTGTATGATAACTTCCGTTAACATTTGTAACTAATTTTGCTGTAGACAACTTTTGAGGATGTTTTTCCTGCTGAGGCTACAAGCGTTGAGGAATACTTGCAGCAGGTACTTAACCCTTTATTGCATTTCTGGTACAAAAAAAAAAAATGGAAAATCATCATGATTAATATACTATTGTCTGTTATTTTACAATTTCATAATCTCAGGTTCATGAAATGGCAATGGTCTCTGCTGTTCAAGAAGCTCAGAAAGATAATCTCAGAAACTTTAGTGACTACATGATGACAGTCTTAGAGGTTAGTTGCTACAAAAAATCCACATTTCTCGGCAATTATATCATTTAATATATACTAAAAATAAATGATGTTAATCTTGATTACTTATGGCATTTATCTTTTATTTATTTATTTATTTATTTAATTTTCTTCTATATGTCAGGATGACTGGCAAAAGGAAAAACGGGACTTCCTTCACAGTCTAAGCCGCATTTCAACATTGCCAAGAACCAACATAAATGAATCAAGCTTTAGTGCTAACCGTTCAGGGGCAATTTTGTCTTTAACATCTAGTCCTCATATTTCATCTGGTCCTTCTAGTATGGAGCTTGTACCAATAGCAGATAAACCAGCCATTGATAAAAAAGCTGCAGCATATGCTGATGTTGTTAGAACTCTTAATGATGCTAGACAACGGGGTTTAGCATATAAAGTAAGTTTGAAAAAAAAAGGTTCTATTTTCACGTTCTCTCGGTTGTTTGATGATAATTTCAAATTTTCAATAGTAGATTAATATGATAAAAAAGTGTTAATTATGTTTGTATCCTCAATTTTTTACTGACTTTGCGTTTTAACCCTTAAACTCTCTTTGCAATGGTTTTATCTTGTTCTCTTCACCCTATAACTTGGTGGCTTGACACTTTTGTCGACCGCTATCTGTTAAACTAGTCATTTTGTGTTGAGGTGTTTACTTTTTTAGGGTGTATATTGTTTAATCCCTAAACTTTAGGGTTTAGCAGTTTATCACTGAATATATTGTTATATGTATAACTTTTTTCTATTTTTCAGCCAGCTACTGCTTTCAAGAGTGCATATGAAAGTCTAGGTCTGGATTCTTCTGCTGGTAAATCGGTTACCATGGGCAAGATTTGGCATCTAATTCAGGTACACAAACTACTGTGTGATCTTATTCATAAAAGTTGTAGATGCAAAAATACACAGTTTATGTGTGTGCGTGTGTGTGTGTGTGTTATGCAATTTAACTTGTCATGAATTATATCATTACAGACTTTGATGGGTGAGAATTCAAGTCTTCAAAGAAACGTATCAAAGAAAATGTCGCTAATAATTGGTGCAAGGCGACACCTGGAGTGCGGACATGAAAAATATATCATGGAAATGATACAAAGTCATCCAGCACAGGTAATCAAAGATAATAATAATCTGGTTTTTACTTAACTGTTGTTAGTACTTAGTATTTTCATTTAATATTTAAAAAACTTAATTTTTATGGTCATTTATTTCTCTTACTGTAGGCTGCTCTTGGTGGAGTGGTTGGAAATTTGCAAAGAATTCATGCTTTCCTTAGGGTTTGTGATCACTTCTTAATTCAAAATTTATATATCTTGCCCTAATTTTTTTTTTTTTTTTTTTTTTTTTTTTTTTGCAGATTCGTTTGAGAGACTATGGGGTTCTTGATTTTGATGCAGGTGATGCTCGTAGGCAGCCTCCTGTTGATACCACGTGGCAACAGGTGTTTAACAATTGATTTATATCACAAGCATTTTTTGTTACATTATTTCATTAATTAAAACTACTAATATTCTGTCTAAAACAGATCTATTTCTGCTTAAGAACCGGGTATTATGATGATGCAAGAGATGTTGCATCACGATCCCGCGTTTCTCACCAGTTTGCATCACAGGTACTCAGTTTTATCCATCTTTTTTTTTTCTCTCTCCAAACCAACTAATTTCCGTTTGTTTTTTGACAGCTGGCAGAATGGATCACAAATGGAGGCATGGTATCAGTAGAAACTGCTTCAATTGCATCAGAAGAATGTGAAAAAATGTTAAGAATGGGTGATCGAGCAGGCAGGGGTACTTTCGACAAAAAAAAGTTACTTCTATATGCACTCATATCCGGGTCCCGCAGACAGATCGACCGCCTACTCAGAGAACAACCTACACTTTTCAACACAATAGAAGATTTCCTGTGGTTTAAGTTATGTGCTGTTCGAGACACATCAACTGGACCAAATTCTGTTGTTTTAAACGAAGGTTTACCACCTTACAGTTTAGACGATCTACAAGCTTATTTAAACAAATTCGAACCATCTTATTACACTAAAAACGGTAAAGACCCGTTAGTATATCCATATATGTTGTTGTTAAGTATTCAGTTAGTGCCAGCTGTCTTATATCTATCCAAAGATATTGGAGACGACGGTTACAATATTGATGCTGCACATATAGCTATTGTGTTAGCAGACCACGGTGTTTTATCTGATGTTGGCGGGACCGGTCATAAGTTAGGTGTGATGGATGCTTTTGCTGAGTCAGCAAGCATTATTAGACAATACGGGTCGCTTTATTTGAGACATAATAATCTTTCAATGGCTTTGGAATATTATGCACAAGCTGCTGCTACAGTTGGTGGAGGACAGGTGTCATGGTCTGGAAGAGGGAGTTTAGATCAACAAAGACAAAGGAGTTTAATGATGCAACAGCTTTTAATGGAAATATTGTTACGCGATGGTGGAATTTTACTTTTATTGGGCCCACATGGGCCCGGTGAAGAAGGTGAATTGGGTCGGTTTTTGATTGACCGAAAAGAGAGACATCAGTTTTTGATTGAAGCTGCTCGCCAGTGTCAGGAAGCTGGGCTTAATGACAAAGTAAGCTTTGATACTTTTAATTTTGATTTGTTGTTAATGTTATTAAGGATGTTTTTTTATTTATATCTGTTGTTTCAGTCTATTGAAATTCAGAAGAGAATTGGGGCGTTTTCTGCTGCATTGGATACTATAAACAAGAGTCTTTCTGAAGCTATATGTTCTTTATCACGTGGTAGACTGGATGGTGATAGTCAGACAGCTGGACTTATTAATTCTGCAAATGAATTGCTGGAGACCTTTAAATACCATCAGAATGTCAGGTTAGTAAAATGACCAAAATACCCTTGTCTTATTCACATATAAAACTTTTCTGATTTGATTGTGCGTGCAGTCTCCAAGAGAGAGAACATGTGTTAGAGCAGGAAACTTTGTTAAGACAACTTGAGACAATTTTATCCATCCATAATTTGGCAAAACAAGAACATTATTTAGATGCTTTAAGGGAAGTTGCAAAGCTTCCATTTCTTCCATTTGATCCTCGGGCCCCTGATACTGCTGCAACAGACATGTTCCAAAATTTGTCTCCTTATGTTCAAGCTTGTGTTCCGGATCTTCTTAAGGTCTCTCTTCAGTGTATAGATAATGTCAGAGATTCAGATGGTTCACTTCATGCACTCAGAACCAAGGTATGCTGTTCCTCATAAACTTAAGAGCATAATATTGAATCGGACACTTTTGAAATAGTAATAGTTGTGTTACGTATGATTTTAAAAAAACTATATATATTTTTTAGTAAAGCGATCTATGATGTATGCATTAATAAGTATTTCCGTTGTGCAGATTGCCAATTTCCTTGCAAACAATTTGAATCGCAACTGGCCACGTGACTTGTACGAGAGAGTGGCTCGAACCTTGTGAAACTGAAGTTCTCGTGTTCTAGTTCATGATACTTCCTTAGACTCGTGAGATATGTTTTGGTGAGTGAGTTGAGCAAGAAGCTAATATTTTTAGAGTTTTTTATGAAGCTATGAATGTATCATTATAAATTTATAATGGTGCATATGATGCTATATAGTTGTGATTTTACTGCAAATGTCAATTTTAAAAGCTCTGTTTTTGCACAGTTGGACCAGTAAGTATATCACTCTCGTGAAGTCTATCTAATTTATGAGTGTCATTTCGTTATGATAGTTGTAAAAGTTGCTTTGGTACAAATAACGGAATTGGAAGTACGGTCGATATAAACAGGACATTTAGCTATTCGGCTCAAAACTGGACCCTAAATTGTATACAAGCTTAAGATCTTATAGTTTGAAAAACATAATTATAAAATGAGGCTGTTACAAGCTTGATAAAACGAATTCTAGAAAAAGAAAACATAGCCCGATTTTGGACTGGGCTAACCACATCGAGAACCAATTTAGGGAAGTATCTTGAATTAAAGACGTAGAACTAAGAAGTCGATATACCTGGATCAATTTTAGGATAATTATGTATCTCACGTAAATAATCAATTTAGTGATGACCTAGAGTCTGAAATGATCACGAGTTTAATTATCATGGTAAGATTTGGAAATAACCGGGATAACAATTAGGATGTGTACATCACGAGAAAAGTTCCGCCACCTCAGGATAATATGTTATAAGCAATAATATATATTTTAAGAAAATGTACTTAGCTAAATAAGTAAAAGTAAAAGATTTTAGTACCAAAAGGCTTGTAGCAATATAAATTATAAAGTGTTGGAACTTAGAAGGTGTTTCTCATTAACATGTGGTCATGATTTCAAATTATATTACGGACAAAATGTAAATTTGGGATTAGTTTATAGGATGGGTGACTACTTGTAAGAAGAAAAAAAAGATTAAAGTTGAAAGAAAAGGGATTTAAAGTAAGTTGTTAACCATGGTGTATTCTTATTTGTACAACATTCTAAGAAGCTTTGTTCGAATATTTAATGGACAACTCATAATGGATAAAACCTGGGACGGGCCCATAATGATTTATCTTGATGGGCACCACTATTCACTGTGGCAATGTCTATATAAAGCAAATCCTCCTCTGCTCACTTTACAAAAAATATCTGATATGGTTCGTATCCTTTTGAGTTAAGAGAAAAGTTCGGTAAGCACTGTCACCGATATAATACCATAATCCTAGCCTCAAGCTCACTCCCTCCGTTGCTACAGTGCAGAAATGAACGACTATTTGAAGGATTTCGAAGTTCCGGCCAAACATCCGTCGGAAGCGGCCTTGAAGAAGTGGCGTAACGCCGTCTCCTTAGTCAAAAACCATCGCCGGCGTTTTCGTCATGTTGCCGATCTCGAAAAACGATCGATTCTCCAGAATCGACTGAGCAAGATCAAGGTTCCAATCCTTTTAATTCAATCATCCTACACACACACACAATCTCACACGCCTACTCATATACATTCAAATTGATTTTTATGAACTACTCCCTCCGTCCCTAAATAAAGTTCTCATTTCACATTGAATTTTTGTCCCTAAATAAAGTTCCCATTTCACTACTAACTTTCTCCTTAAATATTGTGTCCAACAGAAATGATAACTTATTAAATATTGTGTCCAAGAGAAATGATAACTTTATTTAGGGACGGAGGGAGTATATGACTATGCGCTTTTGGATTAGAAATCGTATGCTTAATCGAACTAAGTTGGAACACCAAAAGTTTTCAAAGTTCACATAAAGTTTTCTAATCGTATGTGCTTTATTACATTTTAAAAAGAAACAATTAAATTTTCTGTTAGTGCGTCATTTGAATATTGTTGAGGTTTTAGATTCAAAATTCACAAATTGTGTATACTTGCCTGTTACATTTTAATATAGAATCAGCTCATTAATTTTCAAAGCCTAAAAGTCAAATTGTGATGAAGGTGATAAAAATTGATGGTTAAAGGTAGGTGAAAAATTATTGTCTCCAAAATGTCGTCATTGAGATTTATATTCAAATATTCCGGCTTAAATCGTAGTTATTGCTCTTTGCATCTATTCGGTTATCGTCGTAATCGCCTACAATATTTACAATACTACTATATACTCAATATAAATGGAATAAAAAAAAATATATACCTACAATAAAAGATATGATACGTTTCAACGACTACAGTAAATGGTGTCGGTTATCATTTATCACTTTAGAAATTCGGTCGGAATTTGGAAACTTAACGCTCATGAAATTGAAACGTTTTTACTTACCAACTTTGCGTGTCCAAAGCGTGTTTACGAGTGTTTGAATCCTTATTGTACACGAAAAAAACGACAACTATAGGAATACACGTAGCCACGTAGGGTGACAATTCCAATCCTCGTGGGAACCAAGGTTGCGTTGTTCGGTTTTTGTTCAATATATAGTTTGTTTAATTTTATTAGATTTAGTTCGAAATTTATATATTAGTTCAAAATTATCAAATTAATTATAATTATTATTCCATATTAGTATTATTTGAAATTAAAATGGAGGTCCGATGGTACTATTAATAGTATGTGAGAATATGAGATTTTGAGATGATCAACTTGCATTTTCCCAAGGAAGATCTCGGAGATAGTGGGCTGCAGCATCGGTGTTTCAGATATCCTTAAATAAGATATTTATTTAAACAAGAAAAAGGAATTAGTTGCTGAAAGCCCCCTAGACTTTGGAGTTGACTTAATATACCCCTAGACTTTAATATTCATACCGAGTGACCTAAATTTCACCTTATCTTTGAAATAGCCTCTGGAGCCTGGAAACCCTTCGTACACGTTGGGTTATATTTAGCGACACACCTCTACTTTCTTGTAGACCCAGGATGCCCCTTAACCTCTACTTCGTTGTATATGTAAACTTAGGGGTGTGTATAAAAATCGGAAAACCGGAACCGAACCGGCACCGAACCGAAACCGGCTTAACCGGTCCGGTTTCCGGTTCTTAGATTTGATCAAAAATAACAAACCGGGTTTATTGGTTCCGGTCCCGGTTCGGTTCCGGTCTTTTCGAGTTTGGAACCGGCATTTAAATACCTATATAGGCTTATGAGTTTTCATGTATATATGTCGAAATAATAGGTATATAGGCTTTTACTAGAAACATATTTAACTTGAATCGACCCGTGAACCCCCGCAAACATCATACTTCATTAAAAATACGCTAAAATATTTAAGTTATATATTTTAAGACGAAAATATACACTGAAAATGTATAATCGGATGGCAAACACAAAAACCGGGTTTACCGGTTCTAAACCCGCTTGAAGACCGAACCGGACTGGACCCGGAACCGGTTTAACCGGTCCGGTTCTCGGTCTTTGAAATTTCCTTTTTTCGGTTCTCAACTTTACCGGTTCCGGTCCGGAACCGAACACACGCCTATGTAAACTATTTACAACTTTTATGCGAACTTTTGTCCAAATCTATAATTATAATAAGGATTTTTTAAGATGTGCCATTGTAGTAATTCTAAATGTCTTTTATGCCTCCTTATTTAATTCATAAAAGCCTTCATTTTTATTTATGGTAAGGATAAAATCGGTATAATACAAAAGTATTAATAACTTATAAATATCATTTTACTCTAATTAAAAAAAATTAGTTTATTAAGTATTTGTTATACTGCGCCGGATACACATTAACAAAACCCATTATAATATCATATCTTTAAGTTATGAAAAATAGCATAATTGTCTCTTCTCTGTTATTTATATATTCTTTAAGATTGAATAAGCGTATTTTTATCAATAAATATGTTTGTCCTATATTCTTCACATCATTAACTATGGGAGATTATACCTTTTGGAAAGAAAACAAGTATTAACATCGCCTTTTGACACAAACTATGCACCAACCCATGTTCTTAAATAAAGAGAGAATCCTTTGGTTTTGAAGTCAAATTAAATATTCTACATTCTATTATTGAAGATTAAATTTTTTCTTGACAAATATGTATCTTCCATGTAAAATATTCTTCTTGAAGTCATGCAGTTACTTCAGTTACGTTAAATAAGTGATATATTTTGATAATTTAGTTCATTTTGTAAAAAGTAATATGACTCACTCGTATTAACTAACTATCTTCTTTAATATAGTGAAATGACTTCTTTTACTATTATTTTTATTTTTAAATATCATTAATCTCACTTTATTCAAAAAGTATGATACCTATCCACTAATGATCCAATATAATTTAATCTAATTTTTCTTACAGTTTTTTGCCTAAAAATTTGTGAAACTAGCAATATACTTCCTCCGTCCTAAAATTATTGTCCACGGATAAAAATCACATAATTTAAAAAAAGTGCATTTATTACACTATTTAACCAATAAAATTTCATCTTTACCACTTAACTATTTTTTAATCGGTGGAATTCTCAAGTTGACCATAATTTTAGGACAAAAATAAAAGATGGACAATAAAAATGAGACAGAGGGATTATCACTTATTCTGAATCTGAGAAAGTATTGGTTTTTTTACCCAAATACCATAAAGTAGATTATTACGTTTTGAAAACGAAATAAGCAGATAATCTATATCATAACGCAATCTCAAACACCCTCTAATGAGTATGTTTGTGAAAAGTAACTTTCTATTAATTGTATTATACTCTGCATTTATTTTGTCACAACAAGGAAGTTATCATATTCGTTGCAAAGTGTTATCTTCAACTTTCATTTGTTGGACAATTGACAATGTTTCAATCTTATCATTAAAAAAATGGAGTGTTAACAAGACTAACCTAAATACTTAGTCATATTGTAGTGGTGTTGGGCCATTAAATTATAAATAGAATACACTTATACACACATCATCTTACACGTGCAGGAGGTCAAAACGCTTCGTCATCTTCCAGAAATGGAAAGGTGGCAACCCTTATTAATATCAATTGTTAATTAGACTGGGTTTAAAGCTTATTTATATAAAGATTTTTTCTAGTATCTGTTCTGAGAGTCTATTATAATAATATTAAATATCTATTTTGTCATTGTGTTCTAAACCTTCAAATTTGGTGTAGTACATAAAATTAATATTCTGTATTTATTAATGTCAAATTACATTACTTAAGCAAAATTGGCTTATTAAATACAGGTTAATTAACCTATGTACCAAGACATGTAGTAGAAAAACCTTTAAATAAATGTATTGTTACTTTATCATCTATACTTTATCTGCTCCGAAATTACTATACTTGTTATGTTATAAAATAATTGTCAAATTTTAAATATTAACTAATCACAAAGGCTTTTAAAATCCAAATAAATTTTATTAATACCATAGATGATTGTACTATTCTGAGTCATATACTATATTTTTAAGTTTTAACAATTGTTTTTTTATTTCTGACATGGTAGCACTGATTCCACCCATTAGTTTATATCTTTGCCTCTTTGGTGTTTTACAAAACATTGTGTTCCAAGAGTTTCTTGGACATTTCGATGACGACTTTGAAAAAGACTTTCAGATTCTGTCATTATTTTGTATAACAACGAAACGAAATTTCATAGAAACTTCCTACAACGCCCCCACCAGATATTGGGAATAATCGACCCTAGGGCCATGCCAGAAGGCTTAAAAGCTGTCCCCATGTTAATTGAAAACTACGTTTTCTATAGAATCATGTATTTGGGAGGTGATAATGATGCAATGGTTCAAAAATAAAGTCCTAAAGTAGAAGTTTTAAGGGGCTTTATTGAAAATACGTACAAACTTCAAGGGCTTGTTTTGCATCTTGACCTCGACTTTAGAACCTTTAGAAACGACTTCAAGATTCAGACTACTTTTTGGATAACAAGGAAATTTCGTAGTACTTTCCTCCCCAAAGATGACTTATCTTATTTTATCTCATTGAAAGCGAAAGAACAGCATATCAGAAAATTTAATATTGTTCATTAAACTATCGGTCACATAATTAATTAAAATAATATACTTCACCTATGGTGTACAGAAAAATGGTTTAATAGTCTGCTGCTTTGTTCCTGCATATATTTGGTTTTTTGCTCTCGTAGCATCTCCACCGTATGGAAGTTATAGTTATCCACATATATTAATTAGTGGTTTTATAAGATATTCAAATTATCATAATTTCAAAGAATAAGCCTCTAATAATGTGGATTGTGCAAAACCGAACACTGTTTATGGGACAAGTAACAAGCAATGAAGCGTACACACAAAATCTGATTAACTGAAATAACAAATGTGACATTTAGATTTCCAGAATATAAATTGATATTCATCCATGAACTTTGTTGATTACCCAACTATTTCAGTTTTTAGGTTGTGGCATTTCGGATACAATTCTTTCAGCATGTCATTATGCTTTTATATCACTAAAAAATTACCTTAACTTCTGCTTAATTATAAACTAACTTCAGTTACTTGGCATCCTCACTGAACAAGACAACATGTTTATACATGCCATTGTTAACATGACATTAACTTTTATAAATTTACCTCTAGCTAACGCTAATCATCTACAATTTCACTTTTTACAGGAAGATTTACGTGTTACCTTTATCGCCATGAGGGCAGCAATGCGCTTTATAGATGGTAATTTTTTTTTTTTTTTTAAATCACCTATGCATAGAGTATTACAAAATCTGCAACCAACTTACTTCAAAATTTTGCTCTATTTCCATGTACAGCTGCTGCAAACCCTCAAAATCCTCATGAACATCATCAACCAAAAGAAATAACACCTTCAGAATTCAGCAAAAATCCAGAAAAACTGGCATCAATGGTTCGTAATTATGACATGAAAACACTACGATCCTTAAACGGAGTTAATGGAATAGCGGAAGCAGTAGACATATCAATTGATCAAGGAGTAAAATCAAGTGATTTATCCACCAGACAAGAAATTTATGGAATCAACAAATACACCGAAAAACCATCTAAAAGTTTTATAATGTTTGTATGGGACGCACTTCATGATTTAACGCTCATAATCCTTATAGTGTGTGCCATTGTTTCAATAGGTGTAGGCCTTGCAACTGAAGGCTGGCCAAATGGAATGTATGATGGATTAGGGATTCTAGTAAGTATTTTATTAGTAGTAATGGTTACAGCTGTCAGTGATTACAAACAGTCGTTGCAGTTTAAAGATCTCGATAAAGAGAAAAAAAAGATTTCGTGTCATGTCACACGTGATGGATGCAGAAAAAAGGTCTCGATTTATGATTTGGTTGTTGGAGATGTTGTTCATTTGTCAATTGGTGATCAGGTACCAGCCGATGGAATATTCATAAATGGGTATAATTTGTTAATTGATGAATCTAGTTTAACGGGTGAAAGTGATTATGTTCATACGGATGAGGAAAGACCGTTTTTATTAGCGGGTACTAAAGTGCAAGATGGGTCGGCTAAAATGCTCGTGACAGCTGTCGGTATGAAAACCGAATGGGGGAAATTAATGGAAACTTTAAGTGAAGAAGGTGAAGACGAGACCCCGTTACAAGTGAAACTAAACGGTGTTGCTACAATCATTGGTAAAATCGGGCTATTGTTTGCCGTGTTGACTTTTCTCGTGTTGGCCGTGAGGTTTCTTGTGGAGAAAGCAATCCGGAACGAGTTCTCGAGTTGGTCGTCTAGTGATGCTTTGAATATGCTGGATTATTTTGCGACAGCTGTCACGATTATAGTGGTTGCGGTCCCGGAAGGGTTACCGTTAGCTGTTACGTTAAGTTTAGCATTTGCTATGAAAAAATTAATGAAGGATAAAGCACTTGTGAGACATTTATCTGCTTGTGAAACAATGGGTTCTTCTACGTGTATTTGTACTGATAAAACGGGAACTTTAACTACAAATCATATGGTTGTTGTTAAAATATGGGTATCGGGTGAAATAAGAGACGTCAGAGATGCTGATGGACGGGTTTTATCTTCAAAATTGTCTGAAACGGTATCAAATGTTCTTTTACAAGGTATATTTGAATGTACAGGTTCTGAAGTTGTTAAGGATAAAAACGGTAAAACATCAATTTTGGGTACCCCTACAGAAACTGCAATTGTACAATACGGGCTCGATACATGTGGCGATTTCGACTCAGTACGTAAGGAGATTAAAATTATAAAAATGGAACCGTTTAATTCGGCTAAAAAGAAAATGTCGGTTATTGTAGCTTTACCAGATGGTAAAACACGTGCTTTTTGCAAAGGTGCATCTGAGATTGTATTAACATTATGTGATAAGGTTATTGATGGTAGTGGAGAAACTGTAGCGTTGACCGAAGAGAAAGTCAAACTTATTACAGATGTTATTAATGGATTTGCAGTTGACGCTCTGAGGACTCTTTGTTTGGCTTATTTGGATGTTGAAGATGGTGAGGGAGATGTGATACCGGAAAACGGTTATACGTTAATTGCGGTTGTTGGGATTAAGGATCCACTTAGACCAGGTGTTAAGGAAGCTGTTGAAACATGTTTGGCTGCTGGTATTACGGTTCGTATGGTTACTGGTGATAATATTAATACGGCTAAAGCTATTGCTAGAGAATGTGGTATTCTTACTGAAGGTGGTTTAACCATTGATGGTCCAGATTTCAGAACCAAAACTACTGAGGAATTGAATGAAATAGTTCCTAGACTTCAGGTAATTGTATGGGTCGGGTTAGTCAACCGGTTTGACCAGTTTCTTTTTTAGTTAAATCTTTTGGTATTTAATTTGACCCGATACAGGTAATGGCGAGATCTTCACCAACAGACAAATATGATCTTGTAAAGCATTTAAGAGGAATGTCTGAAGTTGTTGCAGTTACAGGTGATGGCACAAATGATGCTCCTGCTTTACATGAATCTGATATTGGATTTGCAATGGGTATAGCAGGAACCGAGGTTTGTATTTTTTTTTTTTTAATTATTTATATATTTTAAATTAAAAAAATGTGTATAATTTCTTGCAATTGTGCAGGTAGCAAAAGAACAAGCTGATGTCATCGTGATGGACGATGATTTTGCAACAATTGTAAAAGTCGCCAAATGGGGACGAGCTGTATACATAAACATTCAAAAATTCGTACAGTTTCAGTTAACAGTGAATATTGTTGCACTTATGATCAACTTTGTTTCGGCATGCATCACAGGTGTGTTGACCGTTGACCATTCACCATTGTCTAACATTTGTAATTTTACTCAAAAAATGTATATTTAATTATTTTAAAAATCTCAGGGTCGGCCCCACTGACAGCTGTCCAATTACTTTGGGTCAACCTAATCATGGACACTTTGGGTGCACTGGCACTAGCCACTGAACCACCAAACGATGGTTTGATGGAACGGCCTCCTGTTAAACGTACTGAGAGTTTTATTACCAAGACGATGTGGCGGAATATTATTGGTCAAAGTATTTACCAAATGGCGGTTTTATTTACTCTAAATTTTCTTGGGAAGTCGATTCTGGATTTACATGGGCCGAATGCAACTGCCATCCTTAATACTTTCATTTTCAACACCTTCGTCTTTTGTCAGGTTACACAAGTTTTGATTACCTCACATTACAAGTAAAGTTACATTTAGTGTCACAAATATTAGCTGGGTGTTTTACTCACCTTTTTAAAAAAAGTTGGTAAAAAAAGTCAAATATCTATTACCTAGACTTTTTTGTGTCACTACAGATTTACCGACACTTTTTTATGCGCAGGTGAAACATTTTTCTAAAGAGTAGTAAAAAAGTCCTATTTTTAGCCAATCTTAGTGACTTTTTTTTTCTTCACTTTAGTGACACTTTAAGGTGTCACGAAAATGGCATTAGTTTTAAAAAAGGTGTATGTATTGGCAGGTTTTCAATGAAATAAACAGCCGTGACATGGAAAAGATAAACATATTTCGTGGGATGTTCAGCAGTTGGATCTTCATAGGTGTGATGATTGCAACGGTTGTATTTCAAGTAATCATAGTTGAATTTCTTGGAACATTTGCAAGCACTGTGCCCCTTAACTGGCAACTATGGTTACTGAGCATTGTGATTGGTTTGGTGAGTATGCCAATTGCAGTTGTTATAAAGTGCATCCCTGTTGAAAAACATGTTGTTAGAGAACAACATGACGGTTACGACGTTCTTCCTCATGGTCCCGAACAAGCTTGAACAAACAAAAACACGTATATTTGTTCATGTTTTGTTTTTCTTTCTACCAACATGGGAATAAACAAATATCATCCTTCGGCTTTCCGTTGCTCAATCGGTATTATTGTTTTTTTTGTAATTTGTTACCGCGACTTTTTGGTGATCAAAGGCGTGAAGATTTGAGAGTTTTAAATACATTCGTCTTATTTCCTCGTTTCTTATTTAAATGAATTTGTAAGTTCTCTTTTTGTTCAAATAAAGGATTGTGTGAGTTCTGTTTCTATGCGTTTTGTTATCCATCAGTGAGTGGATTTATCTTCTTATTTTGTTGCCAAAGATTTCGTAGGCATCGTTGTAAAAAGCTAGCAATATTCGTAAAAAACCTGTCAATATAATTAACTACCAATAGTCCAATTCCAATACCATGATAAGAATGATAGCTTATAAAAGGTCGAATACTGATACACTTTAGTAGTATCGTACACAAATCAGTAGAATCAAACGATTGAATGTATTAGAATTGATTAAAGAAGTAACGAATACAGGAACCGAGAGATTACAGTAAACAAACGTAAAGGCTAGAGAGAGAATTATTCTAGGACTAAACTAATCCTAACTTTACCATAAACCAAAACATACCTCTTATTTTCTCAAACACTTTATTTATAGCCCCTAACATATTTCTCCTACCAATTACCCATACTACCCTTCTCCCCTTCTTTCTTTTACCATATGCAAATCGTCTATATGTAAACCGTATCCGATAAGAGGAAAGTGTATCAATACCCCCGTAAAACTTCCACCTTGTCCTCAAGGTGGCAATTAGGAATCTGCACCACAACATCATCCAATATCTCACCACTTGTATCACTTTTTCAATTTCATCTTGTTGATTTTGTGCATAACGAGGAAGACCTGAAGTCATGTTTAAAATGAACTTGTAATCTGCCAACAGCCTTTGTTCACCCATGCTCAACCCTTCATGATCTACCAATCCTTGAGTTTCTAAAAACCCGATATCTACCAATGTCTTTTGACCCGAATTCAAGTCAACGGAAACTTTTGACCCGATTTCAACAGTGTCAGCTGCCATGTCAACTGCCACCACAGCCTCGGGTATATCCTTTCTCGTTTGACTCTCAAATTCCTCAATATCTTGATAAACTAAGACATTGAGCTCTTTTTTTTTACACACATGCCCTGAGATGAACTTTTCATCACATTTAAAACACAACCCTAAGGATTGTTTCATTTGTAATTCCGTATCAGTTAATCTCCGGAAATTATTAGTCAATTTCTCTTTTTCCCCAATCTCTTTGTTCAATTCTGTTTTATTGACCATTGAATCAATAACAGAGTTGTTATTCACCTGAGTACATTTCCAGTCATTTGATCCCGCTAACAGTTTGACTTTATTAATTACACTATTCCTCTTTTCAACTTTAGTAGACAATTCCATAGCAGCACTCAAGTTAATTGGATTCAAAAACAGTACCTCTGATCGAATTAATGGATCCAAACCATTTATGAACTGAGAAAGAAATACCTCTTCAGAAATTCCTTCCAGTGGTGCTGCTAAATTGACATATTCCTGAACATAATCAGCAACGTTTCCATCTTGTTTTAATGCCAGAAACTGCACGTATTGTGTACTGTTTGAATTGGAACCGAATCGATGTAGTAACATCATCTTCATATCTCTCCAATTTCGAATCGGACACCTCTTATTCTCCCATTTAAACATCCGTAATGCATCTCCTTCAAACGCAATTATAGCAAGCTCTAATTGTTCTTCATTAGTCGAACGATTTAACAAAAAATACCTATCAGCTCGAAGAATCCAACTGTCCGGATCCGTTCCATCAAAAATCGGTAACTCTATTGTAAAGTAAGGACAACCATCCGACAAATCGTTATCACAGAATGTACCTCTCGACGGCGATGCCTCAAACGGAGTTGATTTTGGTGTCGATTGATGATTCTGAAACAATTCCTCCAATCGTTTCATCATCAGCTCACTTCGTTCATTCTGAGCTATATTCGATTGAACCAAATCACGTAACTGGAACACTTCTGGTTGAATTGCATTAATCGTCATCTCTACTTCATCTAATCGAGTGTTGCTAGATCAGGTAGTCGTCTTCTAACGAGCACAGAATCGATATAATAAAACAGAATCGAATTTAATTTCTTCCGATTGAATCGAGTGAAACGAATCAAATCACGTAGCTGAAATCCTTCTGATTGAATAGAATGAATCGAAACTTCAATTTCAACAATTAGCACATCTAATTGCTTTGCTGCCGATCAAAACACGTAGGAATTACTTACAAATCAAATGAAGAATCATATGAAGAAACAAAATCGAATTGCACTATGTCTGGTTGAATCACTATGTCCGATTGAATTTCGTTAGTTGAATTTTCAATTTCAATGATTAACTCAGAATCGACACAGAAACAGAATCGACTTCAGAATTAAATTGAGGAATAGAATCGTAAAAGAATAACGTCATATTGAATTGCGTTGATCGATGACTCAATTTCGTCTACTCGAACACTTAATTGCTTAGCGGCAGCCATGGATTACGGATCGAAGGGCTCAATTTCAATCGCCGATAAACTCAGAATCGAAACAGAAACAATCGAAACGGAAACCGAATTGAATTGAGAAACAGAATCGATATTTGATTGAATCAATTCACGATACTACGTCTGATGAATGGCGTTAATTGAAATATCAATTTTAGCAACACGAACTAATTGCTTCGCAGATGGATTACATATCGAAAGTCTCAATTTCAATCGCCGATGAACTAGCAGAATCGAATTAAGAACAGGATCGTGAGATGCTCTGATACCAATTGATACACTTTAGTAGTATCGAACACAAATCTGATAGAACTCTAATCGATTGAACAATAAAATGAAAGGAAATGATCAACTGTAATGGAATTGATGAAGGAAGTAAACGAATACATGAATTACAGGAAACCTAATTAACTAGAGAGAGAATTACACTAGATAAGCTACTCCTAACTTTACCCAAACAAAACATGCCTCACATTATTCTCTAACTTTTTTATTTATAGCAACCCTAACTCACTTCTCCTGTAAAATACCCAGACTACCCTTCCCCCATTCTTTCATCTAACATGTGTAGCCCGTATCTAATGAGGAGGGGAAAGTGTATCAAATACAATACCATGAAACACAAGAACAATCTATGTAATAAGAATAATGAATTTTAACACAATCTAATTTACTGTTTATCAATTACATACCACAAAACAGAATCATAGTGCTCCATCAAAATCGGATATACAAAAATACGTGGACATTCGTAATTATATCAATGAGCTCCAGTCACTAACTGCTGCTGCTGATTCTAAATTTGGTTGATTAATGAGTGGAAAAATCATTGGTGTCTCCTTTTGGCTTCTCCATAAGCAACAACCCCCATAACTGTCATTGTGTAACCACCTATTCCCACAACTGTCACAGGGTTTCTGAATAGGAGTATTGAGATAACAACTGCTACAGCTCCTTTGGCGTTCCCCAGTACCTGATCATTATTTATCAGCGTATTAAAATTATTTAAACCTCATAAATCATTTTATATAAAAAATTAGATTATGATTTCAAGAATTCAGTTGTAGAAAATACATTAATAACTGTTAACAAAAATAAAAGTGAGAGATTTACCTGGAGTGTCAATGCACTTGTGTTTTTAGTGACCAAAAAGTTGGTCAAGTTAGCTGCATAAGCCATTGTTGAATTAATTACAAGCAGTATCCACATGAATCTATGTTTCAATGTGAGGGAAACAGTTACATCTATCACATCTGGTTCCATTACAAGTGCAGCCGGTAATAAAACAACAATTGCAATCGGGGACATATATAGCAACAAATTCATTGAATTCAGTTTTTCCCTGCAAGTCATTTGGTAACTAATTATTATAAATTCATATGCTTTCGTAAACCATTTTAAACAATTCCTATTGGTTTAATATCATGGTTACAGTCATCGTATAGAAATAGATTTTCTTAAATAATTAATTAAAAGTGGAATAAAATTTACCCCTCGGAAGAAAGTAATATGCTTTGAAGAACCGATTTGAAGGCCCTAGCAGCAGTTGCACTTATGCACATAATGAATCCATATAAATGGAAACTTGGCTCACCCTATTTTGTTAAAATCAGAATCATTCATATTTGATCACTTTTGCTTCATTAATAACAAAATTTCAAGATACGTTTATTTAATGAATATTTAACAAAATAAGAGGCTTTTAATTGTACATATGATTCCAAGTATTTGGCTATTACTTATTCGACGTCTAAAATACCCTTTAGCGAATGACAAAATCGATAGCAAACAATTTTAGTTGTGTGTAACCCTAAAGGAAATGCAGATCAAGATCCATGCTTTATCACTCAAAAAGTAGATTTATAGTGGATATACAATTTTTCCCCCAAAGATCAAGATCTCTAAAACTATAATCTAGTACTAATTTAATCAAACAAAATAATTAAATATTCAAGGAAAAAAGAAATACCCCACTGGCAATTACAACACCAGTAACAACAGGAACAAGAGCACCATAAGTAACCCAAGCTTCTCTTTTTAAGGTCATCAGATAAGCAAACATAGCAGTGAAAAACGGCGTCGTTGCACCGACTGCTTGATTAAAAGAAACCGGTAAATATCTTAGAGAAATATTCCCACCGACAACAGACGCACAAAACACAATGCTCAGAGTTGCAATCCTTAAAAACTGTGACCTAGATTTGATCTTCTGCAACGGCACAACTTTAAGAAAAACAATTGAGATGTAACTGAGGATTGCACAAGCTGACATATGACACACTGTGAGAAAAATTGGGAATTTAAACCCATAATTTGAGAGTAATAATTTGTTGAGAAGAAGAACACCGATGTTTGATGAGTACCACAGGATTATGAGTGATGAAATGAAGAAAATTTGTGTGGATGATGACATTTTTGGTGGATCTAGTGAGGAAGAAGGAAATGGGTCATTCGGGTTGAAGCAGAAAATTATGGGTTTTGATTCGGATCTGTTTAGGATTTGTTTGAGATTTATGTTTGCAAAGTGGCGATGTTTGTGCCGTGATGGGATGATGAATCTGTGTCGGGAGACGGTGATGGTGTGGGGATATGTGTGTGTTTGCGGGAGTGAAATACAAGGTGTTTTATGTTGTACGTGTCGCATTTTTAGTTGTTGGGAACTTGGTATCGTTTTTTTATTTTGGTTTTGAGAAGAAGGTGAAAAATTCTATATGTATAAGAGAATGTTAGCATCTAAATATATTTTCTAAACTTATTTAATACAATTGGTTTAAAATATAAGATTTATAAGTAGATGGATCATGGATAAAGTATAACTATCTTCTCCTATATATGAGCCTACATTTGATTTACGTTTGCCAACTCAGCAGTTTGGAGGTCCCTCATTGGTCGAGAATGCCACTTGTAATTCAACCATTGGCCTACGAAATCCTCCTTATATTTTACCTTGAAAATTCCGTGGTATTCTCCTCATGCTGAGTTAACAAACTTCCTCTACAAATTTCACATCCATTGTTTCCGTAAATATTCATATTTCCGCAAATCATGCAATTATATTAGGTAACAAGATCATGCCTACGGAATATTGGGTCTGCCATTTGAAATTTAATAAAAATAAATAAATAACTACAATCCTATTTAGGTAATTTGCGAATCTTTAGAAAAATTTAATAAATTCGTTTGACACAATTGTATGACTTTCCACCTCAACTTTCAATTAAGTTTTAAAATATATATTTTGTCAAATCAATCCTTTAGGTAATTCTTTAGGAATATATATTTTAATTTTCGGAATTTTAGACAAATAATGAACAAATTCTTTTGACACAATCAAATAATGAGCAAATTCCCTTAATTAGTTTGACATAATTTAAAACTATTATTATAATTAAAAATGTTAAAATAGGTTGATATTGTCGATTATCAAAATTCAAATTAAAGGGATATTACCTTAACTACTTGAGGTAAATTATGAAATATTATATGACCTCTTTATATAATTCAAGAAATCTACGAAAATTGATTGTGACAAAGTCCGAACATGCCCTTATAATATATGTGACCCAGATGTCTACATTTGTGCCGCACTAATCGTTGGACTATTTGAAAAGGCATGGTTATTAGTTCTTTCGATAACAAGATGCCCATGTTTTATGTTTAAGTATGCTTTGTTATGACTATTAATAAAAGCCAATGTCAGACGTTGTCACAAGTTGGGTTGTTTCTTCAAAATCCAGTATTCTCACACGGTCAATTGTATGTCGATGTCTCTAGATTTAAGAGCAAGAAATGATTGAAAGTTATTTGTTGCGACCAAGATGACAATTACACTAACTCAATAACAACTTGTCGTATACAAATAAGTTTTATTTCGTCTCTAAATTGTGTGTAACATTTGTGATATGTATCAAACATTTATCATCATTTCAATTATAGATTAATATATGATATCTTAACTTTTTTTTTTTTTAGAATTTTCCTTTTTATTTTATGAAGCATGTCCGCCCATTCGGGCGGGCTATGAAGCTAGTTTAGTATAAAGTAATATAATTTTTAATTTTTTTTATTGAGATTTATTATCTTTTATGGAAATAATTTGGATGATTTCGTTAGTCGAAAAAAAAAACTTGACAAGTCAACAAAAAAGAAACAATCTTTTTATAAACTTTTTTCTCAAAAACACATTTATTAAAGAACTATCAAGACACTAATAAACTATACATAGAGACACACCAGCAAACTGAGATAAGTAGCTCAAGGGGCGTCTCTGAGATTTTGAAGGCTCTGTACGAAAATATGAAAATGATCCCCCTGAATACAAGATTTTTATAAAAAATCAGATTTTCTAATTTTTTTCTATTAAATTATTAAATTGCCTTAAATTTTAATGTCATATATATAAATAAAATTGTGTGCCCTGTGCGCGACTGCACGAGGAGACACCCCTGAGTAGCTCCAAAATGTTTGAAGGATTCAACAAAAGATACAGACATCAATCCTCAACACTCGGTTGCTCCATGAACTTTCACATTTATTTCCCTCCCTCAACTTCTCCTTCCCAAAAATTCCCTGTAACTTCTTCATCAATAACACCTAATTTTGTTTTCATACTGTTGTGATCCTTAATTTACTTGTATAATTAGTGCTAAAGGTGTTTCAGGTTGTTGTAATATCGAAATTATGGTAATGATCGTTGTTTTACCATTTTGCTTTTTTAGGGTTTGGAGTTGGGGGTTATAGTGATTTAATTCATACCTTGCTTTGATTCCTTACAGCTTTCCAGTTTGTTATAATAAACTACATATACCGATTTGCAAAATAGCGGAAAAAGGTTCTAAGTTTACTGGCTATCTGGTCTTACTTGCACTGATGACAACTTCATAACTAAGTCTGGTGCACTGCGAGTTGCTTCAACTGCTTTGGTTGTTCCAGATACATCTCCAAGTAACTCAACCTTTTTATTTCTTCTTTTTTTTTTAATCCAAATCTTTTTCATATACATTTTATTTACATAATGTACTAACTAACTTTTTATGTGTCTAAATATAGCAGCCCTGAATGTGGAAGGGGAAGCAGACAGCTATGATTTCGGTGTTGGTATGTTACATAAAATAAAAAAAGCTGCATATACTACCTGACTGACATTTTAATAAGTGAAAAAAATATGTTACGACAAGTTTAACGCTTTTTTACAAACTCCTGTTTATTTTTCAATTAGGTGCTGGGTTTTATCTTAATGCAACAGTTGAAAAGTGGAAAAACTGGCAGATGTATGACTATGTAGTTAAGGAACTACCAAAACTTCTGAGTGATAATTTCCCAGAGCTTGATACATCAAGAGCATCTATAAGTGGTCATTCTATGGGTGGGCACTTACAATCTATATGAAGAATTTGGATAAATATAAGGTATTTAGATTCTTATATGTGCGAACTCATGGTATTTAATTTAATTTATTAAATTAAAAGATCTAAAAATAATTGAAATATATTATTAATTTGTGTTTTGCAGTCAGTGTCTGCATTTGCACCTATTGAGTGTCCATGGGGCCAGAAACTATTTGGGTGATGATAAGACTGCTTGGGAGGTATATTTATATTTATAATATTAATTTTTACTTTTGGTATAAAAGTAACTCATAGTATATATTATAATATGATGCGACTTGCCTGATATCAAAGTTCAATGATGTTGCAGCTGATTGAGCAGTTGGAATTAACTTAATTTAGAACTAACCTCCAATTATAAAGTGGTTATAATTATTAATTAATTATAAATGAATGATTGTATTTGTTGGTGTGTTAGGGTGATGATGACAAGTTTTTACATGAAAAACAAGTGTTAGCAAACAAGTTTGATGAAGCATGTAGGAAGGCAAAAGCGTATTACTCATGCAGCCAGGATATGATAACTCTTATTATTTCATTGATGATCACATTCGTCATCATGCTCAATCTCTAAACCACATCATCTTGTTTTATTATGCATCAGAAAAGAGTTCACCTCCACCATTGTTGCAGACTTCTCAACTAATCTGATGGTGGTTGGTATGGTAGGTCAAGGGTCGGGAATTGCAAAATTTGATTAACATATGCTAGGATTGCTTTTTAAATTTTTATTTATGCTTATTCTTATCGTGTGAAATCTAGTGTTATTTGTACGATTTAGCAAAAAGAAAACGGTATGTATGTGTGTTGAAGTTGCAACACAATTGCAGTCCCAAAACTAACACCAACTGTTGCATGAAAGTAATCCCGCATTAAATTACTTGTCCCAATATGTGCTCTTTTTGTCACTAACTGCGCGCCATGCTTAACTCTAGGGATACTTATTTCCTGTATTTGTTCTGTTACGGGCCCAGTCGAATTATATATTTTAAATATTCATCTGTATTGTCGATAAAATGCGCCCAGTAAGCTACAAGTATCTTACATTTGCATGCTTCTACTGCGTTTTTAAACATAATTTAAATAAAGAGAATTGGTTAATTATGTTTTAATCTTCATATCATTGATTCAACGTTTTAACCTTTTAACTTTTTTTGACATTGAATTATCTTAAACTTAGGTTGAGCTACTATCCACAGAACACGAGTTTTCAATTACAAAAACCATTTTATACCTTTCAACTCTCTTTTTTTTTTTTTCACAATAGTTTAGTCACTTCACTTATTATATAACTTTTACGTAATTTTTTTTTGTACATTTTATACAATTTGTTCTACCAATTTCTTATAATAATATTAAGTAATAAGAACTAGAGTAATGGTATTTAGGCCTACCATTTACACCTACTCATAGGCCTACTCATTAGATGAAGATACGTGTCAAAATTAAGAGATAATATTATGAGAGAAAATTAGTGTAATACACAGTCATCCTATCAAGTGGGTAGTCCTATGAGTAGGTCTAAATGGTATGACTAAATGTCATTTCTCTAAGAACAATGATTAATGGTGCTATTAAGTTAAAAGATATGTGAGGCATCTGAGATGATTCAGGGTTAAGCCATATATAACGTTAAGAAAAGTTAAAGCTCAAGATAAAATGACTAATTTGACACGTAAGTAAAAAACAAAACTTAAAAAACTTAAAAGGGATTAAAACACTCATTCAACCAATGATTAGGATATAACAAATGTTAAAAAAAAGTACAAAGATTAAAATGCCAAATCAATGAAAGTTTAACGATTAAAACATACTTAACAATAACAAAAATGAAATCAAAATGAAAAAGGGCTGGTTTCATTATTGGTTGTTTGAGTTGGTGAGGGTATGCTTTTATCCGGAGATCAAGTACTGAAATTGGATATGATTTCGTTGACTTTTTATACAAAAGTTAAACCAGGAATAAATACATTTGTTTTATGGAATAACATCAAATCCGACCTTAGCTCAGTTGGTAGAGCGGAGGACTGTAGTTGGTAAAACGGCTGGTATCCTTAGGTCGCTGGTTCGAATCCGGCAGGTCGGAAATCTTTTTTTTTCTTAACATTTTTTATTTACATAAATATGCAACACGTGATTTAAATGGCAAAAATATAGACATCGAATAATATAAATAAAACATTAAAATGCAAATAATAAACTGAAAAAACGAATAAATAATAAACATTTACGTAAAGTAAGAAGTTATGGTTCCATATAAAAAAGAAAAACTCTCTTATTGCTTTATTTCAAAATTTATGCCGAAATACGAACAACAGACCAATTATTATCATCTATTCTCAACCCTACCACTTAAAATAAAAATGAAATAAATAACTGAATAAACATAGTGATGATAATTCCATTCCTCAGATTTGATAGTGAAACCGCTCCACTGTCCTTGGCTTCTGCCGGGGCGGGGGCCCTACAAATTTCCAAAAAATGTATATTAAAATTAAATTAAATAATATATTATTTTTATGTCAAATATAAGAAAGCTTACATTTCTTTGTCTTCAAATTGCGTAACTACTCTTCCATCGAGATCTTGAACAGGCCTTGCGTTTTCTTGAAATTCCTACAAGATTTAACCAAACAATAAATTAAGTATAAACACAGAAAACATATAGTCTTGATCAGAATATTGGAAAATGTTGATTTATACACCACAATTTTATTGCATTCACCGCAACTATTATTTAACATAGTTGTACAGTTAGATGTAATAAAACTTGCATTATGTAGTATATGAGCTAAAAGTTATGGTGTATAAATGAATTCGCATACTGAAATCTGTCTATGTAGAATGAAAATATGACTTACATGATCAAGAGGTTCTTTGAGAATTTTGATTTGGGCCTCGGAAATTGGTTTAACCTTTTCAGCGACGGTCCAAGTCACACCTTCCGAGCATGGAGGAGTTGTGAGAGAACCCAAATATCGGAAATACTTTTGGTTATCGCTCGTTGGGTTACTTGCACTTACTTTCCCCAAATCAACACCCGTGGAACTAACTCCATTAATCTTGCTTGCGATCACCTACGTAAATTAAATTATAGATTAAAATCATACATTTTATAATTTGTGACTTGCATTAGATTCATAAAGCGTTATAAGAGTACGTACATTTTCAATAAAGGGATCAGACGCTCCAATGGCGTAAAGAATGCCGAGAACGGCCAATTGGTCCTTGTCGTTCTTATGGACAAAATGAAGTTCCGCGTCGTGCCTATAAAAAACATAGCGCAAAAATCAGTTAAATTGACAACTAATTATGAGGAAATTAAAATGTGATGAGTTAATTAAGACATGCTACAAATTAAAACACATACTTCTTTCCATCAATAGTGTGCTCGGAAGGTGTATGCCAATGGCATTGAACTAGCTTGTATGTTGAACCATTCACTTCTATGCTTCCGGCATCTCCTTCCCATTCCACCTAGAAAAGAATCAAAACAATTAAATTTGCACACAAGAAGAAAAATAGCTTTTAAAATAATCTGATGATATAGTCTAGTGATAAGGGCTCCTGAATGACTTACTAGAAAAATATTTTACTTTTGGTGATTGTTTTATTTTACTTTAGCGACACTCTTAATTTACGATAAGAGTATCCATAACACATTATTTGTGCACTCATTTACGAATTAGTTAATAGTAATAAGCTTAATTACCGCGATAGCATGGTGTTTGTTAACAAGTTTGGCAGGAGCCTCTTTGTAATTCTTTTTCAAGTCAATTGGTTGATCTTTTGCGGTTTTGGAGTCGATATTAATCGGAGATTGTGATCTCCCACCCGCACAAAGTTTCCACTCCGAAGTAAGAACTCCCCATTTGTCGGGTCCATTTGCAGAATCGTCTTCGTAGCTGAATTCGTGTTCCTCACCTCCATCTAAAAGATAAAAGTTTAAGCCTTTTTAGTCATGCCACCAACAATCTCTCAAATTTACGCCTTTTTCATCGAACAAATTAAGGTTGATGGAGATGGTAAATATGAATAACAGAAGATTTGCCTTTTTAGGTGTAATTTATGGGTATTCAAAAGGATAAAAATAAAGTTACCTTTTTGAAACAAAATTCTAATCTCTTGAAAAAGAGGTGATATATGTACCATAAAAAGTAGTTTAAGTCATAAAGTAGACTGTATAAACATATCAAAACATAGGTTGTGTTGTGTGAAATAGTCGTAACTAATTAAACAATATGTATCATGTCGGTTAATTTTTTTTGGCTTAACTGACGTGATAACGTTATATTTAACATATATACACATATTCTTACATAAAAAATATCATATGTACATACCTGCATTGCATATCACAATGAAAGAAAGCGAAGAAATGACTAGGGTGGTGAATAGAAGAGATAATAACTTAGGGTTAGTCATGGTTGATCAAGATCAATGTAGAATCTATAGAAGAGTGGGTTGCTGTGATTAATTTATGATCTTAGAATTATGCATTTATGGGTATTTATATACATGACAACCAGGTAAATTACCATATCGTCCAGTTCAAATTCAACCTTATTTTTACTAATTTTGGTACATTGTAACTAATTAACTAATTTAAGACAAGCGATTTATTCTCTTTGTGTGACAGACAGTGGTATTGTAGACAAGGAAAGAGTCAGAGTCACTCCTCACCTTTAGGATTTAATTGTTGATCGAGTTAACAAACATATGTTTTCACAGTTACATCTGTCTTTATTTAATATGTACCAGATTAACTTAATATAAATAACTTATTTATAAATGACAAATTAAGTACCTAGTTTGCTTTTTAACCAACATCTAGTGATGAACCTAGCAATAATGATCACTTAAATGATCTCCTGAAAGTCATAAGTTCGATCTCTTCACTAGATAGACATTTACTCGATGGTTAGTGAAAAATTTGGAACCAGTCATGAAACAGTTAGCTCGCGTACATGACGTGAAACGTTCGGCCAACCCGGGGAACCCGTTATAACGAGAATACCTTTTAATGATTTTTTTTTTTGTTTTTTAACCAATTCCACTCAATACATATCAAACGCCTAGCCTAAGTATATTAATGTCCTGTTACATTGGTCTCTCAATGAAACTATCAAATCTCATTTATGTTGTCCAAAAGTAACTATTTCCTGTAATTCTGTAAATAAAATAAATTACCATAAGAAAAGAAAAAAAAAATCAATTGTTCTTTGACTTGTGAATTATTTGTAATACCTCAGTGTCAAAATAAGTCATTTTGAGTTTTACGATTTCTAAGGTAAAAGATATTAAATGATTAAAATGAATAATTAGTGGGTTATGAGTCCTATTTTTTATTTTTGAATAAAGTTATATTAATGATGTTTAAAAGTAAAAGTAAGAATAAAGTGATAATTTCATTATATTACAATAGATAGTTAGTGAAAGATCAGTCGGCACTTTACATACCCAACAAGATAAATTTTAAAGTATACAACTTATTTTGAAAACTATTAAAAACAGAAAATGTATGAATTATTATGATGCAAAGTATTGACAACATGCCGAGTTTAAGGCTTGGACATGTATGGGAACACGGAAATGAATCCCACATTTACCAAAATTTAGTTTAACAATTCACGTTTAGAGATTGTTTAAATGACAATTAGCTCATTGAATTTTAACCGTTTGTTATACCATGATATCTCACATGGTATAAATAACCATCGGTGATGACATAATGGTAAGGATTCCTCAATGATTTCTTAAAGGTTACGGATTTGATCTCTTCATGGGCAAACATTTACCAAAATAGCCAGAAGGATATTTGAAAATAGTTACAACAATAGATAAGTCGCATACATCACGATCGGCTGCGTCAGAAGAGCCCATCATAATAAGAAAACCTTTTAAGATAAAGATATCTCCCATGGTTTAATTACAGCTAATAAGATGACCTTCAAATAAATTAATAGCGTCTAACATAATCCAAATAAAGCATTGAACGAGGAACTGACCGCTAAGACAAATGGATTAAAGTGCGGTTTCATGGTATGCTTTTTTTTATTTATTTCTGGACCAGATTTGACCCTTTTGGTCCCCTAACATGACACAGTAAAAGTCCAAATGGGAATATGACGTTTATAAGTTAATGAATACAATCATACGATACGAACTAATAAATATAGAGTTCATTATATTTTAACCCTCAAACTTACATTTATTTATCATTTTGGCCTAAACTTTGGTTAACTTAGCATCTAACCCCTAAAGTTTTGTTTACATGGTGTTTTAATACTTCTGTTGACTTGTTTAGCAGTCAAACTGCCCAAAGGACATTTTGTGTTGAGGTGTAACTTTTCTTAAAGTTAAATATTATTTCTAAGAGTATACGGTGCAATCACGAAACACACCCCTCGCCGGAATCAAATTGCTGAGGTGGAGGCTTTTTCACCCTCGCCACCACACCGTGTGTGGGGTGAGTGAGGGCCCAAGTCGGACCACTGGCGGAGGCAGCGAGCGAATAGGGAGGAGGGAGAGTGTGTTTTGGGTGTTTTTATTGGGTAAGCGGTATTTTAGTGGGTCCAAAAAATATATTTTAGGTTAAGTTATGGTAGAGGGGTATTTGGGGTTTTGAATGTGAAATGTAAAATAATGATGTGGCGCATAAGTGGCGCGGAGGTGGCACCGACTTGGTGTGACCACACCTAATGCTCTAAGTTTTAACATGTGAATAACCTACGATACCAGGTCATATTGGCTTTTTGAACAAGTTATCTTAATTAAAGGACTAACTCATGCAAAAAATAAAAATAAATAAGAAGTTCAAAAATAAAACCACCAAATTGGTAAGGACTAGTCCTTTTTAAAAATAAAACCACTAAATGGAGCTCATAAATACAACTACTAGTCTTTTTTAAAATGGAATGGTACTCCCGTTATAACTTACAAGGACTACTCCCTTAATGGTACTCCCGTCCCGTTGGATAATACATCACGAAGTTGTCTACCAAAACATGACACACTTTTGCTCTCTATTAATTTTTATTGGCTAAGAAAATTTCATTACCTCCTAGAGTATCTCTTTAGCCTATAAAAGGAATTGGTAGTCATCCTCACGTGATATGCAATCACAACTAATACCTTTTTAATGGCCTAAAATGAGCATTGGAGTGATTTTATAAGGCCTCTAATGGTCTTTCGTTATAATAATTGAATAATAAAAGAAAAAACAAAATGTAGTTGACAAATACAAAAGATAATAACAATACAGTGTTAAAAAATTGTGGTGGAGGACTCAAATACAAGATGTATCTAATGAGTCCCTATTTCACCTTGTATTAACCAACCCCATTTTTTTATTTCTTTTTTGCATTACTAGAAATTTACCAACGGGAATAGGAGCCATTGTAACTCTTTCTCGGGTCTTGCCAATAATAATAGCTCGAGTTACCATACGTCTTTCTTGAATCCTGTGAATATCTGCGCTCAAATGGACAAGTGTAAAAATCAGAGCTTGTGCTACAACTGCCAACATTTATGTTCATGTCATCCCACATTTCTTCCTCAACATCATATTTCGACCTCTGCAAAGTTTACAATCAAAGTCAGAACATTATTATTTATTTATTTTAAGGAAAATGATAATGACAGCCCTTCACTAAGACGTCAAGACACGTATTAAAAAATTGTACAAGAATCAATAACCGCCCCATGCATTTTAGGAAAAAAGTACAAACGCACGTAACCACCTCTTAACAAAACCCTAAGGAAAAAAAGATGAGGACATACCTTGGTGGAATCTGAGAGCACAGCATAAGCTTCTCCAATCATTTTGAAGAGTATGTCAGCATCCCCTTGAATTGATTCAGATATTAACTTCCCATCACTTCTGCCTTCAGCTCTTGCAAATACCTGTCCAGCCTACAACAAATGTTTAACGACTCACAAATATGATGATTTAAAACGCATAGAGTAAGTAAGTAAAACCTTGTCTGGATGATGTTTGAGTGCTGCCTTCCTGTAAGCTTTCTTAACTTCCACTGCACCATCTGAAGCTTTTATTCCCCTGCATATGATAACAACCATTAACTTTCTTTTGCTACTTGCTCACTAGAAAAGGGTTAATTAAAATATAATCCTCAAACTTACAATATTTGGCATTTCTACCCTTAAACTTTTTATCTTGACCAACCCCTACACTTTTGTTGACCTGTTACTAGTCAAACCAGTCATTTTGTGTTGAGATCAAACTTTTTTCTAAGGTTAAATATGCTTTTGTCCTTAAACTTTCACCTATTTTGCATTCTAATCCTACAACTTTAACATGTTCGGCAGTTTAATCCTCAATTTGGTATTTTACAAGGCTTCAAGTAAACCAAATTTTAGGACAAAATTACTGCTTTAAAACGCCAAATTTGAGTATTAAAAACAAAATTAAGGAAATGAAGAAAAAGAAAGAACTTACAGAATGAGATAAAGGTCTAAGGATCTTTGATTTTTTGCTTTTTCTTCAACAGAAGAAAGACGACGTCTAGCTCTCCTTAGATCTTTCACACTGCCATTACCCGATTTTCCTGGTGTGGGAGACTTTCTAGAACTCTCCCCTATTTCAAGAATGGAAATCAGTCTTTGAAGATCGTCAGCTGCATGTTTATAATCTCTTATCATTTCCCATAATGTTGCCCTTCTAGATAGTGCCTGACGAGCAACAATATGTTATGTTAGGAGTAATATAATATAATATAATATAATATAATATTGGGGCACAAAAATAATAATATGGATACCTTTTGGTAAGTTGCATCAAGAGCAATAGCTATACTGCAGTCTCCAATTGCATCACTAATTTCACCCAAAGATTGATGTGCAGCAGCACGATTGCAAAAACAGACAGCTGCAAATGAGTGTGATCCCATACTTTCTGATATTGCAGCACTGTAATGCGCTACTGCTTCTGTATGCTTACCACTCTGAAAGGCCTCATTTCCTGCTTTCTGAAATAAATAATAAAAGAAATATTAAATATAAATATTAGAAATAAGGCCACAAATGTCCAATGTCTCACATACCTTGCAGTGTAAAAGCTGACGTATAGTAACAGCTAAAGAAGCTAATGACTCTTCAGAATCCACAATCTTGTCTTCAGTAGGCCTAAGTTGCTCATGTTTCTCAATTAAGTCAAGAGCTAACTCAAGCCTACCCAAATGAAAATAAGATTTGGACATCAATTTCCATCTCCAGAGCTTTAATGAGTCAGTTGCAAAATTCTTTTCAGCTGATTCTAGGGTTTCTTCACACAGTTGAACCACCTCTTTATGCTTCCCCAACTGTTATATAATTAGGGTAAACCAATAAATAATTAAATATCAATAACTAATCAATGTAGAGAATGAATTAAGTCGTGTAGAATATCACAAACCATTAGAAGAGCGTCTCCTTTCATATTAAGTAATTTCTCTGAATAACAGCTGATGGATAAAGCATTAGCAATTATTCCCAATGCATTAGTTGCCGATTCATATGTTTTCTCTTGCAAAAGCTCTGCAGATTGCTTCATATGATCACTCACTTTCTGCCAATCAAAGCATTTCATGGTTACAAGTTCATAAACTCTTAGCCAATTTTTGCAGTAACATGTTGGGAATATAGTTTAAGAGATAAAAAGATGCATAAAATAAGTAGTTAGTACCTGTGCCTTCCGCAGACCATCAGCAGCTTCAATTGCAATTCTTCTATCTAATACAATGTCAAACTCCAAGCACTTGTTGTAATTGTAGCATGCATCCTCTAGCTCGCCTAGAAGTAAATGACAACTGAAAAACAGGAAAAAACATAAAAGAAATTTCAAATTTAATCCCTTTTATACTTGATAAACAAGAGACACTCAGTAAGCTTACTTTGCAGATCTCAAGTTAGCCTTAACAAAATTGGGATCTAATTTAGCAGTCATACTACAATCCTGTAAGCCTTCCCTCAGTCTTCCAAGTGCCATGCATGCAGCTGCACGATTGCTATAACACAGAAGAAGTGGCTCTATACAAACGCCAGCTGTCACACTATGCTGTATTGAACTAATCCCCTTTGTATAACATATTTCAGCTTCTGATAAATCCCCATTTTTATAAGCTTGGTTTCCCCTGACACAAAACAAAAACAACAAAATATAAGGGTATGCAACGGTTAAATATCAAAATATGGCTAAAATCTAAAACCTTTTTCGCCATTTGTCACATATTTCCTGATCTGAAGCCTTTGTTTGAGATACATTGACTCTGCTTTTTGGAGTTCTAAATTCTGAATTCCGGCCAGTTCTCAATTTATATTTCTTCTGGTGGGGCCGTTGTGTAGATGCCATGTCAGCACTAGCAAATGATGTGGCAGAACATGATGAGACATTTATTGTCTCTGTATTATCAACAGCATCTTCATTAACACCATAAGGAGAGACATCCATTGGTGAACAACCAGAAGATTCTTCAAATGACTGAGCTGCTTCTTTACATAAATTAGAATGACCACTCAATTTTTTCTTGGTTTTTCTTAATTTTCTTTGGGCAACAGGATTTCTGTTACTAAATTCCAACTTCTTACCTAAACCAGGAAACATATCTGATGTGAAGAAAGTTGGTAAATTTATATCTGGTGTATTAAATCCTGTAAATGAAGTCCCAAATCCACCAAATTTACTTTGAAAACTGAAGTTATCAGGTGCTTCATTCTTTAGTTGATCTTGATAACACTGACCACCATCTGAATTCTTCTCATTATTATTTATTGGTTGATTTTCTCCTTTTGGGACTCCTGCATCTGATTCAACAGATGTTTCAGTGTTGACCTTAAAAGTTTCTTCACAAGCTGGCATCTTATTAACCACATCAGTTTTATTAGCAGCCTTGTCACTTCCAAACACAAACACATTATTATAATGGGAACAAGAATCTCCATCAGAATCATTGATCTTATTTGTTGTACTGACTTTTGAGGGCCCATAGATATTTGTTGTCTTTATATCATCAGAGACTTTAGATTCAGGAATGTCACTCAAAGTATTGCCTAAATTACTTCCAAAAACAAAACTGTAATTATTATCGCGAACAGAATCGATATTACTTCCCTTAAAGCTAGATCTTTTTTCATTCTGATTTCCAATATGAGAAACTCCATTATCTTTTCTGTTTGAAAACTTTATTCCATTATCTACATTCCTGTTAACACTGTCACCAGATTTTATTTCAGTAGTACTTGTATTGAAACCTTTCTTCCCCATATCTTCAGTTGCTGTTCCTGAATCTCCAGATGTACCAACTTTCTCTTTCAATTCTTCTTTTTGGTAATTCAAATCCGTCCGTTTATCTCCATGATTGGAAGAGAACACAAAGTCCCCAAATTCAACTTTTCTTCTATCTGCTGTATTACACTCCTCTCTATTGGGGTTATTATTCAAGGGTTTGACATCACCTGATCTACTTGTTCCCAGATTCATTCCTGCTAATGAATTAACCAGATGGGAATCTGCCTCACTACCAGGCCTGTAATCATGCCGAATGTTGCTTGAATTTGAGTTCATTACACCATTGTTCATCTTCAAACCAAACACAAAATCCATACCATCAAGTTTTCCAAACTTATTAAAACCCATCTCACTCACTTTACTAGTGTCTGCTTTTCCACCAACACCAAAAACAAAATTTAAATCACCAGGCTGGAACTTATTTCCATTGTCCTGTACCTCTTCTGTATGACTGTATCCATCGTATTTTTCTAGCTTACTATTATCAGTAGCTCCCATAGTAAATCGCATCACATTAGGATCCAAAAACTCACCAGCACGATGTTGTTCACTATTGACACCACGTTCCTTTTGCCCTAAATTCGAATTTAACACCGAACCACTATTACTCGCATTAAACACGAAACCAGTAGTATTACCTGTACTATTAACAGATTGTGTACTTCCTGCACCGCTACAACTTGATTGTTTCTTCACCTTCGTATATTTCCTCCTCGACGAACGAACAGTAGCCGCCGCCGCAGCAGTAGCAGCGTCATTTGAACAATCAAAATCAAGTTTACTTGAATTCATTAGACCGAAACTATTATTGAACATAACTGAATCAGTATGATGTTTTTGAGCGCTAGGGTTAGGGTTTTGAAAATATTGATGGTGGGTGGATGATGTGGATAGAAATTCTTCGACTGAGGGTGACATGGAAAGGAGGTGTACGATCTCGAAGGTTAACTCCGAAAACAACCGTCGCCGGTGGCGAAGGTGAACGGATGGACGGAGAGTTAATTTAAGTTTAGCTTTCCTTATTTTTCCCACCTGAACATTTTCATTGCTGCTTATAGTTAATAGTTGCTCGGTTTTAAAGAAAGTAAAAGGAGGGAATTATAAAATATTGAGGGGTACAAAATGTTACTCGTATTAGTTATGTACTTACGTTTACGTCGCAAGTAGTAGTGTTATTTTAGTTTATTTTGAAAGGTTTATCGAGATTGACTATTTTAGTTTTTTTTACCAACAAAATAGATATCTCTAAATTATTTTTAAATCTATATTATATTATGTACAATAGTACTCAAACTCATGACCACAAAGAACACATTCAAACACCTTATATCACTAGACTACAAATACCTTGATAAATTAACTATTTTAGTTGACTAAAACACGGGGAAAAGATTGATTTTAGCTTGGCGGAATAGTTGTGCCGTACATAAGTGCTCATCTTAGTTTGCAAGTAGAGGTTCTATTTTGGTAATGGTAAGGATGTTGACTTTTGCAACTGTAATACTGCCTTTTCTTCTTTGATGTTGCTCGATGGTTGTTGATCATGTTTCCGCTTGAAGTCATGTGATGATGGTCGTTTTTTTTGTTGGCATGTTGATTCGAGTCTACATGTTCTTCTTTTCCGGTTTCGATTTTTGGTTGTTGATGTTTTCTTGTTGCTGCCTTTTGCCTTGTTTTTTTGTGAAGATTTGTAGCTGAAGTTTTGGTTGTTTGTTCGTTCCATTTTATTGGCATTTAGGTAGTGTATGGATTATGAGCTCATAGGCCCTAGTCATGTTGTATAATATGGACTCTTTTTCTTTTAATGTATGTGCCTTTCAAAAATAATTTTGTTTTGAATGTCAAATAAAACTTTTTAGTAATGTGCTGGTGGTAAGAGTTGTGACTTCTTTATGAGTCTGATTTCTGAATGGGTAAATATTTATTATATACGCTAGCATTATGACTTATGAGTGAAATACCATTTGAAAAAAGAAAGGTTTTGATGGACAAATAAAAAAATTTAAAAGAAAAGAACATTTTAATGTACTTTAAAATTTAAATCACAAAATTCCTTTATTCATCCTTCCCGTTTTAAAAGCAATGTTATTAACATCCATAAAAACTAGGGTTTTCTTTCAAAGAACAAGGTAAAGAGCTTAAAGTTCAAATATCATCGAATGCTCACACCACACTGCTACTTCACAAATCAATTAAACCGTGGTAAGTTTACATATCCTCTATTCTTAATTTCATCCCAATGTTGTTTAATTTCATCTGTAAACGAATTTTAATTCATGCGAAACCTTACATCAAGCTCGAACACCGCTACCATGGATTATTATCATCATCCTCATTCCAATCATCCCTATTTACAACCACAACTTCAAATTTATTAAATCAACACTCGTTTACAGTCAATTACCTCATCAATTCATGTGGGGTTTCTCCAGAATCTGCAATTATAGCTGCTAAACATATCGATTTACAAAAATCCCCAAATAAAGCAGACTCTGTTATTGCCTTTTTCAACGACCAAGGTTTCACCAAATCACAAGTTTCATATGTAATTTCTAGGCACCCCAAAATCCTAGTATCTAATCCTGAAAAAACCATTTTGCCCTATTTCAAAGTTTTGAATTCTATAGGTCTTTCAGGTAATGATATCACTGAAATTGTAACTGCTAGACCTAAAAGCATATTGCAGAAGAGGTTAGAAGTTACAGCCCTACCAACCTTTAATTACTTAAAAAGCATTTTACTTTCCGATGATTTAGTTTTCAATGCCATTAAGCGGTATCCGTTAACTTTGACTTACGATATACACGTTTATGCTGCTGAAAATATTCGATTTCTTCGAAAATTAGGGGTTCCTAAATCGAATTTAGTAACTATGTTGGCACAACAGCCTAGAACTTTCTTTACATCCATTGATAGATTCAAAAAAGTTGTTAACAATGTGACGGAAATGGGTTTCGACCCAACAAAAACAAGGTTTCTTTGGGCAATTCATGCAATTAGAGCAATGAGTAAATCAACATGGGATACAAAAATGGAGATCTATAAAAAATACGGTTGGTCTGAAGAAGAAATTGTTATAGCATTTGAGAAATACCCGGGTTGTATGATGGCTTCGAGTGATAAAATAACGCGCACTTTGGATTTTCTTGTTAATACAATGGGTTGGGAAAAAAGTTACATTGTTAAGTGGTCGATTGTTATTTGTTTTAGTTTTGAGAAAAGGGTTATTCCTAGGTGTTTAGTTTATCAATATTTAGAGGAAAAGGGGTTGACTGAAAAAGATGATTTTTGTTTTACTAAATGGATGATGTACCCGGAAACAAAATTTCTCAAATGGGTTGTTACAAAGTATGAAGAGGAAGGCCCGCAAGTTGTGAAATTGTATAAGAAGTATTTGGGTGAAGCAGAGACAAATGGGTCGGTTTCTTCTGC
The DNA here is from genome assembly GCA_963853835.1 of Calendula officinalis. Classification (NCBI taxonomy): domain Eukaryota; kingdom Viridiplantae; phylum Streptophyta; class Magnoliopsida; order Asterales; family Asteraceae; genus Calendula; species Calendula officinalis. Next base: position 21,582,083 of record OY970832.1, read on the forward strand.
TATTCAGAAGAGAGAGGTAGTTTGACTTGTGAGATTGTAAGTTTTTGACTTTAAATTTTGGTATGGATTCCCAAAGGTTCTATGATTAACATTTTTGTTGGGTTTTTTTATGACACTATGGCCCAATGATTTGTAATTTGATATGCTTTTGACCAAATGTTCTATAATACACATTTCTGTTGGGTTTTATGACATTATGACTTGTTTCTTGTTTCTGTCATTTGTTCAACTGCAATTTGGACAAAAGGCACAAAAAGGTACAGAATATTCTGAAATTTTCCGTTTGAGGTACTGTATGATGACTTATTTTTACCACTAAAATATATTAAAGTTTATTTTATAACCAAAGTGAGTATATTATGAACAAAATGTAACCTATTTTTTTTTTAAATGGTAAAAAAATACTCATTTGTGGTGGCAAAAAAAATGTTGATACCTTTAACTGACAAAAAATCAGTACCTCAAATGGAATATTTTGTAAAGTTCAGGACCTTTTTATATATTTTGCCCCTATAAATTAGTTATGTTATACAACTGTTCATTCATATACTTGTTCAATGAACATTAGAGCACCGGGTACGGTGCGTTATTGCGTCCGTTATTGGCGCCATTCGGTCGTTATCGAGCCACCGCCGAAGCTTTAACGGGTCGTTATATCGTGCAACGGCTGGAAAATTTCAAAAACAAGTGGTAACGGTCGGATTTTGGGGGGGGGGGGGGGGGGTGACGGTAAAAAAAAAAGTATACTTAATTTTTACCAAAACTTTTATAAATACCAATCTTTTTCACCCAAAATTTATACCATCTTCTCAAATCTTCTTCTCAAATCTTTCACAATGAATAACCCCAACGATTTCATTAATCAATTGATTGCTTACCAAAGCCAGTTCCCGTCAACGGCCTCATCTAGTTCGGCTCCACAATCATCAAACGCACCATTTAGCCAACTGTTTGCAAATCCATTTACCCAACCCTTAACCCCGGAACAACTTGCGTTCTTGCAAATGCAACAACAAATGTTTCAACAAACCGCCCCAAATGAACCAACGTATGAACAACCCGAAACCCCTACCGAACAATTCACGTCGTCTAACGACGTTGTTCCGGACACACAACCCACTTTTCCGAGCCGACACCATCGAACGACCCGCAGGGCCACCACGAAAATCTAAAAGTGCCCGTTCGGACACGTCGGGAAGTGTTTCTAAAAAAGACGAATTCAAGGAAATGGTTGAAACAAATTTAGAGAAAGATCGAGCTTTGAAATCGGAGCACCAAAAGGAAAGATCGAGATACAAGGCGTTGTCATTCCTTGGAATCGACACGACACATATGTCGGAGGAAGATAAAGCGTTGGTCGAGATGGAGAAGGAAAGGATTCGAAACAAATATCGATCTTGATTTCTATGTTTTTTAATTTTTCGTATTTTTTATTTTTCGTATTTTTAATGTATCGTTCGTATTTTTAATGTATCGTTCGTATTTTAATTAATCGTATTTTTAATTTATGTTTTCGTCCTTTAAATATACAAAAAAGAAAAAAAAAACTAAGTGGGACCCCTATAACTTGGCTATAACTTGGCTATAACTAAGCCCCCAAGGAGCCACAATTCCATCTCTTAGTTATAGCCAAGTTATAGGACAAAAAAGGCTATAATATGTCAATAACTTGGCTTCCACACCTTGTGCTCTTATGCTATGCGAGTCGTTATCCCAAGTGATTCATAGATTCAACTCCCATTGTTCAACCCATTGTATATTATTGTCTAGTTAATAGAGTTGTAATTTGTCGGCTACCTTTGTACATGCACCACTAAACTAGTTGTTTTTTTTTATCATTTTATCCATGATATATAACATGGACAATATAGATTGATAAGGGTAAAATGGTCAAAATTATAATGGTGTAAGTGGTGGTATCCTAATCGAATATTGTGTTATCTTTGGCCCTTAACTTGTATGGTTGGTTAGTAATTGAGCTACCTATAATCTGTTGTTTGCATTTATTAGATAGATACCGCACCTAATCTATACCCCAAAATCAGTTACATAAGTAGAGAACCGTATAACCAATTTGTTTAGATTAATTGACCATCAAGGGTTGTCTTGTGGAGTTTGTCTTCAAAAGGTCTTGAGTTCAAGACTTGTTGAGTGCATTCCTCAGGGAAAAAAATGTGGAGGGGTTTATTTCCCAGAAAAAGAGATATGTTCGAGGAATGCATACTGCTCACTTGGATGTCACTGCATATATCAAACAACTAACTTACTAACTTGCCTTTAAAAAAAACAAAAAAAATACAGAACCATATGATTAGGCCATACCCATTTTTCTAAACTCGTCTCACATTTTGACATGTTTAACACCAGCCTGAGATGAGTTATAGAAAGCCCGTGATCAAGTATAACAAGTGAGGTCCATACTCATAGTATTAGACGGGTTATAACGATATGTTTTAAAACTGGCATTACTTGTTAGTCAACATATAACATTTGTAATAAACGCAAAGTTTAATGCTGTAAATAATATTGACTCGATTATTTGTTTCACACACCAAAGTCGCTTATGCTTCGATTCTTTTTGTAGTTTTGTGAAACATTTTCAAAGTTTAACAATTTGTTGCTCGTTTGACTTCTTTCTCAATGTAAAAATATCTTTTATTTATGCAAATAGGTATTCTCATTAAAAAAATTTAAAAAAATGTGTATCAAATTCAAGATGTTAGTTGACTACGATGAGAATTGTATGTAGCTCATTTTAAATATCTCTCACTCACCTTTTGCTAGAGGTTTACTTTGAAGCAGTTTCTCTAAATTTGAGTAGATGTATATAATTGTCTACATCTTATATCTCTCATATCCCTTCTTAGGTATCGTTGTTGTTGTCAATTGAAACAATAATATGTTATTGAGTCGGAGGATAATAGAAAAAGATTTGACGAAAAACTAGCTCAAATTTTCTTTACAATTTGTTTTATCTTTCCCAAAACAATTGCAAAAAAAAAAAAAAAATCGAATGTACGAAAACTTTTTTACTTCCTCATTCCCGTTCAAGTTTTTTTTTTTTTTTTTGAACGGCATGGAGCTTCGGCAAAGCCATCACCCATTCACGTTCAAGTTAATGGACTAAAAATGCACAATACATGTAACACCGCAAATTTAAACCCGATTTTTTTTTTTAAATAACGAAAGCGTAATATCAACCATCATAAACAGTTAATATAAAACAGGCAATTTACAATAAATTTTCCAAAATATTAAAAGTAGTTTGCAGTGTTATAGACACCCACGGCCCGATTACAACTACATCAAATTCAGAGTGTTGGTCAACCATTCCTATAACACCCCTTAACCCGCCTAAAAGATAAACCTGCAAAATAATCAACGAGGTGGGGATTAGCTAACAACTAAGTGAATGAATTTAAACCAATAATAAAATATTAGAATAGCTGATGATGAATCTCATTATCCCAATTAGTTTATTTTGAAGAGTAACGGTGGTTCTGCAGAAGCCTTAAATTATTATTGGCCGAACAATGATAACCGATGGCCATTTACTCAATGACGGTGTGTACCTCCTTAGAACAACCAGTGCTTCTAAGGACGACACACCGTATCATTAGTAAACACATGCCCAGTAGAATGATCCAATTACTGACCTCTTCCCCAATGTGCACTTAATTAATTATCGTTATTAATTATACCGAAGTATGGATTTGCAATAAACATTGCAGCCAAAACTGCACCCAAGAAAGTTCGCGTCGTGAACCTAGAGTTCGCGTCGCGAATTCAAAGTTCACGACCCGCGAACTTCCTCGCGATCCAGCCCCAAATTCTATGTCGAAGGTTCGCGTTCGCGAACCCAAGTTCGCGTCGCGAACACACCCAGACACCAAATCCTGCACCTTTTTACCAAAGTTGCACCTTTTTACCAAAGTAACTAATTTCTGCCCAAATTGTACACCTATTGTTTGAAGGCTAAATCCACTCACCCGAGCACCGCAATTCGTCAAACTCAGTGGTCTTATATTGAGTTTCCTTCCCTTTGCCTGTATTAACAATATAAACCGAGTTAGTAACTCGAAATCGCCAAATAATAATAAATACCAATTTAAGTTCAAAGCCAATATCCCATTCTAATATCTCTACTATTACTTGCATTCTATCAATGATTCAATACCACTCATCTAAGGCTTTTACAAGTCAAAGTTAACCAACCTATTAGCAAGTAATCCTATTTTGACACAAAATACACAAACGGGTCAAAAAATCATAAACTAACTTTGACACTTCCTAATTCATGTCTTGTAAATCTACAATTTCCCAACTTATCATAATTAGACCTCTAAAGCCAAATGTATACCAAACAATTCATTTTTAATCCAATTTTTAGTATTTAGGCCCAAACGGATCAAAATCATGCAATTTCGTCATAACACTCTCAATTTCATAACCTACACATCAGTTAACATTTACATACCATTTTATGACTAACTTGACATCTTAAAATAAAGTCAAACTTCATATTTGACCAAAACCAAGAATCCATAAAATTGACTAGTTTTATGTCTAAAAACCCAATTAGCCAAACACTACTAATTTTGTACCAAAAATCATGTTTTCAAGCTATAAACAATTTCAATTAACACAATTTGATCAAACATAATAATTTAACCCAACACATACACCTTTAAACCTAAAATCAACAATTCAAGAAATTTGTGTTTTAAGTCATCTTCTTTAAAACTCCATTAATGGAGGTTTACATGGAACTCCTTAATTCAAGTTTCTAACCAACAATTAAGCTTACAATATTTAAACGATCAAGTGTAAACATGAAATAAACCATCAATTTCAACTTTCATCAAGAAATCATCAAAAACCTAAAACTACATAAGAACCCTAGTTCAAGAACTAACACTTCAATCCATAATTATGCATCTAGAACATACAAGGGCAGTTATGAACATCATCTAAACCCTAACAATCCATCAATTTCATGTTTTTACCAAAGAACACCAAAACTCAAGAACCCTAACAATTTCTAGCAAGAACACACAAAACAAATGGACATTTAGCATAAACCCTACATTGAGATGATATTGATTTCGAAAATCAGAGCAAGAAAGAAGCTAGAGGAGGTCTTCAACAATGGAGAGCTTCAAAGAAAACCAAATGCATGTATGTTTGTGTGTTTAACGTGACAGAGAAATAAGAAAGGGGTTTAACCCCTTTGACACCTACACTCCCGCATATAACACGTGTGATTACCAAAGGAGAGGTAATTTTATTTAAAACACATTGTAAAATACCTGTTATCTAATTAAACGCTGATAAATTTTTAGGCCTAAACGAACTCTGATTTACACAATGAAAATATATTCGGAACCCCGGTTCAAAAGAGAATCTAGATATATAATTATCACTAAAATACTTCAACATCTCAGTTTTCACTAATTTTAACCTCATGGTTAAAATATAATTAAATTTAGACAAATTAAATAAAATTATATAAATATAAAATAATAGAATATCATTTATCAAAAGTAATAAAATAACAGCCGAGTATGTTACGATGCAAAATAGCCGAGGTGCTATTTGTAACTTTCTGGCGTTGATTTGGTTTGAAAAGCAAATCTAACCGTCTTATCGGAGTCATTCGCCATCGACGAAGAAGTTGACTTGTGGTGACTAAGTGTGTGCAAGGATGGCCGGAGTTCAGGCCTCGGAATCGATCCACCCTTTCATTCCTAAAGATCTCATTCTGCCAGATTATGTACCAATTTTACTCTCTCAATCTACCATTCTCGGTGTTTATGGAGGCGCCTCTGTTCTAGTCATCTTCTTTGTTTGGATCCTCGCCGGTACTCAATTAAATTCTGAGAATTGTATTTTAAATCCATGTTTCAATATCTATTACACTCTTAATCTGTTACTTAAATGTGCATTTTGTTTCTGCTTATCTGCATCCAACTGATATCTTCTGTATTTATACAATTGATGTCTAAATCAGTAAATGTGTATCCTCTGGTTATTCATATACATTCTGTCGATGTACATCTAATAAATCATTTATATTTCTAGGAATGTAAGGTTATTGTATTTGAAGTTTTTGTTGTCAAATTTGGTAGTCTTGGATCAAATGCAATTTAGGAAGTTCTTCAATTTATGCAATTTGTAACACCGACCTTGTTTATTGGACAAAATGCATTTTAGTACTAGAACTTGGATGAGTAACTCTACTAGCCTGGACTATTAAAGGTGCAACATAATACTCTAAACTTGACACAGTGGTCAATTTAATACCTGACTCACTAATTTGGTCTTGTTATTCACATGATTTGATTCTAATATCAATATATTGAGGTGAACGCATATTTTTTAGTCCGTCAAATGATCCAAAGAAAGTAAGCCAAGTAAGAAAACACGATCAAATTAATGAGTCATGGTACTAAATCGACATTTTTGTCAAGTTTAGGGGTACTATGTTGCACCTTTAAAATTCAGGTAGTAGGAGACCTAGTCAGCTTAAGGGTACTAAAATGTATTTTGGCCTTGTTTATTTGGTGTGCTTTAAGTTTAATATCCAGAAAAACTCATGGAGCTGATAATTAACCTGTTTGACATCTGAAGTCAATTTGTAACTCCATTACATGTGAAAAAAATTCAACTATAATCTAACAGAAGCAATTTTTAATGTGATAACAGGGCGGTTTCCTAAAATATCGAAACTCGACAAAGTTCTCATGTGCTGGTGGGTTTTCACTGGCCTAACACATATGATTCTCGAGGGTTATTTTGTTTTCACACCAGAATTTTTCAAGCAGAAGAATCCCACTTACCTTGCAGAAGTTTGTAAGTTCTTGATATACTAAATTTATCAAACTTTATACAATATAAAATATAATATATCTTTTAACAAAAAACAGGGAAAGAATACAGCAAAGGTGACTCGAGATACGTTGGAAGAGATTCTGCAGTAGTTGCTGTTGAAGGAATAACAGCTGTTCTTGAGGGTCCTGCTTGCATTCTAGCAGCGTATGTCTACTTTTTTATACATCATATTTCAGAGTAATTAAGAAGATTTAGTTGCTAATTAACTGTTTTTAACAGGTACGCTATAGCAACAAGGAAGTCGTACAATCACTTACTTCAAATAGCTATTTCTCTTGGACAACTTTATGGGACAGCTGTCTACTTCATAACATCTTACCTAGAAGGAGATAATTTTGCTGCAAGCACATATTTTTATTATTTTTATTACATTGTTATGAATTCATTTTGGGTTTGGATACCTTCCCTCATTGTGATCCGATCATGGAAGAAGATATGTGCAGCAGTACGCTTACAAGACCAGAAAAAGACCAAAACTCGCTAAAAATGCTGGCATTTTGGTAAAGATGTTACTTTGCTGTTATAATTTATAAATTATCCGTCATTTATGGTTTTTTTATTGGTCAGGGATGAATTTGACCTAATTTTATTTAGGCTTTTGCAAAGATAGATGCAAAATTTATTGATTTCTTTATAAGTTTTTATGGCTTATGATACAAAACTCTGTTTGTTTGTTTAGCCGTTTAGGTATTTTGAGGAAAATGCAAGTTAATTAAGCACGTCTAGTATGCTAAACTAGATAATGGACCAAGATAAAGTGATATGAGATAGTCAAAGGGGGTGTTTTGTAATTTAATCGAGTTTATTAACTCAGAACACACTTACCTCTAAAAGTAATATTGCTATTTTGTGACATTTATCCCGTACTTAGTGTATTTGATCATTGTTAAACAGACGCAAGTTAACCACATGTAATTCAAGTATCAACGTAGTTTGAAGTTGCACAATATTATCAAGAGAGACATCATCGATTATTCCAAAATTGCATATGAATGTTTATAGATATGCATACACATTAACAACATATACTACATGATACAACTACACCTACTTTCATCCTAGATCACATACATGTCTATTGTTTATATGAGCACTAATAAAAGGATCAAGATTGCCACTTAAAACATAATTCGGGTCCGCCAATTGAATGCCCGTTTTCACATCTTGAACAAGCTTGTATGGGCTAAACACGTACCTTCGAGTTTCTTGGTTCCAAGGGTCAATAATATTTTCATTTTTTATTTTAATTACATCGGGAATTCCTTGGTCTTTCAATATTACCAACAGTTTTGCTTTCAACCGATTAAGAGCCTTCATCTTGTTAGAAAATTGGTTCCTTTCACCTATTTACAACATTTTTTAGACAAAATACATTGAAGGAACATTTTTGTATTCATTTTAAAAAATTTGTATATTAAACATCGGTTAGCTACCTGACGAGTGAACTGTCACGCCAGTTGGAGAATGTTGAATTTGAACTATCGACCCTTTTCGGCCTCGTTCATCTTCACATAATGAAAGGTAGTTAATTTTCAAGTCCTTTTCGTCAACAACTAATCCATGATTTTCTTCAAGAAATAGAGGTATCACATCAACAGCAGCCGAACTAACCTAAAGTACAAAAATTACAACATTAATTCCAATACAAATCCTACATTATTACTAGTTTCTGCATAAAACATACCTCAGATAAGGAATCAGGATAAGAAGTTATCACTCGGTGAGTACCCTTTTCACCTAAAAAATAACCATACGCGTATTTATGTTCAAATTCAATAATTATTGATTTTGACATACGTTTCTTCTCAACTATCCTTCCGTTTAACCCTTGCTTTTTAGCCCATTTCATGTACATTCCAACAAGTTGTTCGGCCCATATCTGAAAAAAATGTGTGACATTTTTATAATTTACTCAAATAATGAACAAATTCATCTAAGTTTCACACAAATTACCTCGGATCGAATGCCTTCAGATCCCGCTTCTATTATAATGCAAGCTCCCTCAATTTCATATTTTCCATTAAGAAGTTTTGACATTTCATATTTATCCAAAAACTTGCTCACATCTACAGATGCAGTATATGCTTGCTTAAGAAGTGCATAATTAGTTATGTCCATCTCAGCTAATTCTGTGATTAGCTTCGCTTCTTCAACCTAAATAAATCAAAATATAACCAAATATATAAATTATAAGTTAACATGTTATTTTGGTTTGTTAAAAAGATGTTTAGGGTTATAAGAAAAGAAGATTAACCTTGTATGTAATGTCTTTAAGAGCATTAACGACTTTAGCACTATCGGCTAATTTGATAAGAATGTCACTAGACTTTGCGAAATCGTCCCATAAATCATATTCACGGATCATTTCTTCTTGTTTGATTCTTCGTGCTTCTTCAAACCCTAAAGCAGTCAAACCCAACATCTCAGCACGATTAACAGAATCTTCTATCTTCTTTCTCAATGAAAACATACCTACACAAACCACTCAAATCGTTAACAAAATGTTATATCTATTTTTTTGTTTTGTTTTTTTCTTTAGAACGTAAAATTACTTGTATAAGAGAATGAAGCAAGCCTTGTTTAGATTCTGAATCTAATTTTAAGACCATTTTGTATTTAATTACTGTCCTCTGGATATAGTTAGCTTAAAATTCCTATAACTTTGTAATACCATTAAAAATTTATGACATTAAAAAGTAGTTATTTAACCTTAAAACCTCAAAGGATAAATAATTTAAAAAAAACATGGAATTCGTTTTCTGCCTTTATTAAAAAAATTAACAGAGCAGCAGATAAACTGAAGGGCAAGTCAACATGACTCCTACAATTCCCAAACATTTGAACTGTTGAAGTCAAACCTAGTACTTTGCAATTGCAAAATACAAATGAAATTGGCTGCAAATTTTAACATTAATTATTAAACTTAATTCATTTGGCATGAACGGTTTCAATTTTGAACTCCAAAAGTGACCTTTAAGACATGAAACTACAAGTATAGGGTTGTTAGTTTTGCACAAACCGAGTTGTTTGTAGGATTTGCTGATGTGAATATCCATGGGTTGAGAAGAAGCTGCATCTGGCCGCCGTCCACTTCTTATTCCGGCGGTGCATCTCCGTCTCCAACCGCAGTGATGGTGGAAGTGTGCAACTCCAGCCGCCATTTTTGGGTACAATTCAACTTCTAAGGGTTTTTCTGTTTATTTCTATTTGGATAATTCACCGCGGATTTTTTTATTTCTTTCAAAGAGTAACTGAAGCCGGTAGTTATTGAATTTGTCTTTCCGACAACGTTGTTATAATTTTAAGGTAAAAATGCATTTTAGTACTTGAACTATGCAGTCATACAGGTCAGAAAATGAATACAGGTCGAGGTCCTAGATCTGGGATATTGTTCATCTCAGTGAGATATCGGTGGGATATCGGTTTTTTTATACTGTACTGTAAAAATTATATATTATATATATAGTTATATATAAATAGTTAAAGACACATACATAGCATAAAAAGTCCCAAAAGGTCCCAAAAAGTAGTCAATATTGTCTAAACCATAAAAAACTAAACAACAAACATAGCACAAACAGAATTTAATTGCAATCCACAGGTTCGGCATCCGAATCAATATCGTCTAAAGCATCAACTTGTTTTAATGGGCTCAAAAAAACTAGGTTAGATATTATTAAAATTGGTGCCCAAGTCAAGCAACAGATCCAAAAAAAATACAGGAAAAAAACCGAGATCCCAATTTCAAAATATCGGTGAGATCCCGGTCAATATCGCCTATAATTTGATCACATTTTCTCGCTTGACTTACTTTCATTGGGGCTTTTGACAGACTAAAAAATATACGTTCATCTTAATATATTGATATTAGAAGCAAATCTCGTGAGAAAATAAGGTCAAATTAGTGAGTTGGGGTACTAAATCGACCATTTTGTCAAGCTCAGGGTACCATGTTACACCTTTAATAGTTCAGGGTAGTAGATGACTCAGTTTGTAAAGTTCAGGGTACTAAAATATATTTTGACCTAATTTTATTTCTGGACATTCTTTCAGGAGAAATGATATTTAGTCCTACTATTTGTTTATACTCATAATCCTACTTACTTGATAGGTTGACATGTGTACTCCACTATTCTCTTTCATAATATTATCCTTTGATTTTAACACATGTTTTCATCTAATTAGTATAATAAAATGGTAGGACTAAATACCATTACTCTTCTTTTAGGACTATTTTTATTTTTTAGTTTATTTACTGGATAACATAAATATTTCTAAAATATTGAAATGATTAAAATAAGGTGGTTCTATTAGAACAACCCTTAGTATCCATTTGAACAAGTTTGGACAAAAGTTTGACCTTGGAAATTGAACAACACTACATATACCTACTACATTTAAAATAAAAATAGGGATTGCCTATTTGAACACCCCACATATCTATTCAAACACCCTTATAAATAACATTAATTAGGTAATCATTGGTTTATATTAAATATTTTTAATTTGTAAGTTCTAATTTATAGTTTTTATTTTATATTATACTTTTATTTTGTATCTTATAATTTGTAATTTATATTTTATATTTTAAATAAAAAAACAAAATAAGTAAATTGGATAAGTTTTTTTTTAGAAAAATATATGACAAGATTCACTAAAAATATTCAAATATTAATATGAAATTTATTACCATTTAAAATAATTTAAAAAGATGAAAAAATAAAGATTAATAGTTGATAAAAAAATTTATAATTAAAATGTCTAATAGTAGTATATAAAATAAAACTCATAACCACTGTGTTAAGATATATAAACTAGTAAATTTATTAGTTTTTTTAACCTTTTTTTCTACTTGATTGTGTTTGAATTGGTAACTTATTTATTTCGTTAATCTCTAATTTATAAGTAAATTATTGATATTTAATTACTGAATCAGTCAATTTTTAGTTAATCTTTAATAAATCTGTATTTTTCAGTTATTAGTTAAAAAAATTTTTATGATACCAATGTAATTTATTATTCTTAAACATAATTTCCAAGACAAAAAGCATGTGAACTTTGACTAGGGGTGTTTTTTTGGTAGAGATGGGTGTTAAAATAGAAGGACCCATAAAAATATCTATAAAACTGAACATCTCATGCACACGTTTCTTTCTCTTCATCTTATTTTTAAAAGCAGCAAACCATAAAATCCCTATTTCTTGATGTAAATCGTGGGTGAATAACCAAACTTCATCTCTTTCAACCTCACCTGGTGAGTTTCCGTCGCGTAAGCTTTCTGTTGAGGTAGCGGCATCGTTGGATTTCTCTGTTTCGACTTGGTAGCGGTAGGATATGGTGGTGGTTGTGATGGAGAAACAGAGTCAAATACACGGTGGTGGGAGGCGGTGGTGGTAAGCACTGATTTTTGGGTTTTGAAGGAGAAGACTTTGATCTTTGGAAGAGATATATAGGGTTCCGTTCAAAAAAGAAGAAGCTAAAAAGGGTTATATTAATGGGAATTTATTTATGCACCACACTTTTACTTCCTATACCATACTGTACAAGTTTTGCAGCTAACTGTACAAGCATGTCATGCAATAATTGTGGTAGATGGCATAAAAATTATGGTGTGAAAATCAACCCTATAATTAATGGGTAAGTAATTAGTGGGTTGTAGTTAATGGGTAAGTAATTAATGATTAATAATTAGGTAATAATGATTTGTCCGAATAGAAAATTGAGATGTCACAATAGAAAACCCCTTAAAATACTATTAACAAGGAATCACATGCATGGTCACCCGTTGGTTGCTTAGCTTTTGGAAAGAGCTTTTAGCATAGTGGCCGACCTAAGAAAATATCTGAGAGTTACACAATTTTCTCTTCATATTATATTACGAACATAAGAAAAAAATTAGAAAGTACAATTTCATTACATATTTTAAAAAATGTATAAATTACACTTAAAGTTGATCTTTTGGTGCTTTCATTTTCCGAAAACAATTGATTACACTTCCAATCGTAACATCTAAAAGGGGGTCTTTAGATGCGTGAGTGCAAAAAAAAAAAAAAACATCTTTTAACAATTGCAGTTGAAACCTGCAAAACAAAGCTAACTTTACTAACTTGTATACCAAAGGGAAAAATGATGTTTTCATGTTTCCGCCATTAAACGGGAGAGGTCGGCTATTCCATTCAAATTGGGAAATCTACAACATAAGATCATTTGTTACACATTTTGTTCTTAGGATCTACATTAAAAATTCTTAACACTACTTTGTAAATTTTGAGGGTTGCATAGTAGATCCTCTCATGTTTGGCAGGCGAAGGAGGGTTATACGATTGATCGCTATCATGAAGAAGAGAGTAACAACTTAGTAAAGAGACTTGTGCCAACAGTAGTGAGAAAGACATTGGTTGGTCAACCGATGCCATCACTTATTGGCACGTTCCATCACTTCAATTCCGTCGGTTAGATTCATCGGTCAGGGGAAGAGGAGAAAGGCTAACATGGTGGGCCTCTTGTAATTTAATATGTTATTTGGTATTTTGTGTATGTGTATATTTTATAATGGTGGGGCTTAAAAAACTGAAGATAGGGGGTATTGTTGGCATAAGTATGTCAGTTGAACTTAAGTCGGAGTGTGAGCTGCAAAAACTAATGGCGTCAGTTGTCTCAGACCACTGCTAACAGTGACACAACTGACGCTATCAATGTAACACCCGTATTTTTATAACATCGTTTAAAATCATTTAAATACGCTTTTGTCAATAATAGACATGATGTCCAAAATACAGTTTAACAAAAACTTTAAAACCTTTATCAGAGTATACAAAAATACGGTGTCACCAAGTATATCAAAACCATAGACAAGTGTAACGCCCCGAAATTTTTAATAATTAAATAATATTTTTAATAAATTTAAATTGGGTATTAATCATTTTTATTTATTTAATTGCAATAAATGTGTGACGCTTCTTCTAGATGTATTATGTAAATATCAGTAATATTATTAATTATCAAGATCTGATTTAATTACAAATCGTTAGTTGACAATTCGATTGCATGACGTTTTAAATCCCGAGTTTAGCGGATAGCCAGGCCGGCCGGAGGCCAAGGCCAACCCGACTAGATAGTTACTCGACCCAAAAGAGAGGCCCAAAACCGTTCTAAACTTGCATCCGGTTCAGCCTAACTTGATCCCTTGTTCGATTTTTCCTGAGCCCAAGATAGATTAAGCTTAGCCCGATTTTTATAAGGGCTTAAGGCCTAGATTAGAAGGTATTTAATCCTCTAACCCTAATCCCCACTTGGCCGACCTGCAGCCCTCTTTCTCCTCTCTCTCTCGTGTTCTATGGCTGCCAAGGAGGAATGAAACTTAAGCTGGCGGAATCTTCTATTCAGAGTGCGAGTTCTAGTGGGTTTTGTCATCGGTAAGGTTTTCTCCTTTCATTTTCTGTTTTTATGACCGGACCGATTGTTGACCAGCGACCTCTGTTGTCTTTTGGTGGTTTCGGGACTGAGCAGGAGCAATTACCGAGCCCCATACCTGTGCAATTCCCCGAGCAGAAAGTAAACCGAACAGAAGGTTGATCGAGCAGAAAGTTCGCCGAGCAGATTCTGTCTGGCAGGTTCGTGCCTGTTTTTGGATAGGTTAGAGCCGGAATTTGAATTCCCGTCCTTCTCTAATGTTTTAGTTCTCTGAGATAGCTTTCCGTCTCCGCCGATCGTTCGTTAATTGAGTTAACGGTTTGTGAGATACGACCCTTTTTGTAACTGACTGCAGTGCTGAAATACTGCACGAAATTGCCTGTTGCGGGCCTGTTTCGGGACCCTTCGGGGCAGAACCGGGCCGAACTTTATATAGAAGGTTTGTAGGGTCTTAGGTATACTTTATGCTGTAAAAACTTGGTCTCATTTGGTGTACCGAGTGGAAAGTTACGGTCGTCTGATTTTACTTCAAATGGTGTTTTGGGTTATGTTGAAATTCGGGTTTTTGAAATTCTAGTTTTATCAATTTATGAGTCTTTATTTTCGTGGGTTTATTTTCGTGGGTTTAACCGAGAAACGGAAACCGAACCTTAGGGTTCTTGTTTTCCTAAAACCGAATAGTTTTCTTAAATAAAAGACTAGATTAATGGTAAACATGTTTCTGAGGTTAAATGTGAATTTCGGGAATGTCGGGTGTTTCGGAAATAGACGGGTTGATGTCGGGTTTTAAAACGGGTCCTATTCTAATATGCTGATTTTAACAAAATCTGTTTGCTGACTTCGGGTCTGTTTTTACCTCACTTAAAATACGTTTTTGGATTTTTGGCCCGTGCTGGGACCTTGATTTTTGAGTTAGCTTTTCAATGCCGCAACCCTCTCGTCAATCCGAATTACGGTTTAAAAGTTATAGCTAAATTAGTATGCTGCTGTTAGGAAAATGACCTGTGCGACATGCCTGTCTTGCAACACTGTTTTGAAACACTTAGATTCTGTTTTAGCCAGTGAGCGTCTCACAGAGATATGTAGTTCTGGTTGTCTACTTTTCCTGGTAAAAATATGGGATAAATCTACTGCACAGTTTAAGAGTTATAGCAGTTTCCGTGAGACCGACGGGTGCTGCCAGTTTTCTAAATTGAGTCCTTAGAACGGATTGTAATTCGGGTTTCATTTTTATGCTTTTAGGATCATCTAGGAATAACCGAGCAGCGCCTTAGAGTATTGAGGATCCTTTGGAGCTTACGTTTTCTCGAGGTGAGTATTCTCACCGTGTATTCAGTTTTAACGTTGTACATGCATGACTTACGTGTTACATTACTTGCACCATATTTGCTATCTGAGTTATCTGTTATCTGAGTTATCTGTGATCTAGCATCTTGTGTTTTGAGTTTCCGAGTTCTGAGTTTCTGAGTTTTGATTTAAACATTAAACATAATATATCTGACTTGACACCGAAGAGCACTGGTGTCAGATGTTTTGACTTGGCACCGAAGAGTACTGGTGCCAGGCCTTTTTGACTCAACACCGAAGAGTACAGGTGTTGAGGTGGTGTGAGGCGGGTCGAGGTTGATCTCTCGGCCCAAGTCACACTAGCGCGCTATATAAATTAAAATCTGAGTAATAAAATCTGAGAAATAAATCTTAGTAATTAATCGAGTAGATTCTGAGTAGGAGTACACCGATGTGCCCTCATGTGTTGTATGTTATGATTGTTTGCATTTTGAGAATTATTCACTCAGCTTCCCCACCTGACCCAAACTTTCCCCCACATTGTTTCAGGTACCAACAAAGGAAAGGAGAAGGTGGACGGTTGACCGCTGTATCTTTTCATTACTGATGTGGACATCATTTAATATTTTAAAACACTTTACTTTATCTTAACTATTTCCGCAATAAATACGTTTTAAATGTTAAATATTAATATCTGAGATTTATTTATGGGACCTTTTGATTATAATTTTGTTTTCTAAAATTTTAAAAATCTTGTAAATTTTAGGGTGCTACAAGTTGGTATCAGAGCTCTGACTTGAGGGATTTGGATTCACAAGGGGTGGATTCAATCTCAAGTTTGAGTCTCGAGTTTTAAAACGTGAATTGAGCAAAATATTTTCTGAGTAAAGTTTCCACATCAAGCATACAGCATGTCACGTCGACCTCTCGCTTTTCCCCATTGCTGGTAATAATTAATAGTTTTTATTTATCGGAGATGTATGTGTATTCTGAGTATGGATGAATAGAGTAGTCTGAGATTTTTGGGTGTTTATTTTCTAAGTATATTTTTCCGAGTGTTGTTTCTGATTACATCTGTGAAATAAACCCTAAAGGTTATAATAACATACGAAAATTACATGTGAAGCGTACGACTCAATACTATGTATATATAGATATACGAATGCGAGGTTTGATAACTCTGAGTATAATTTAGAGCAAAATTCTGAGTAAAATTCTGGTTTTAATTCCCAGTGTTTAATATATTTATGCATATACCAATACGCATACTAGAGGAATTATAAATTTTAATGAGAATAATAAAAGTTTCCAATTTAGAGGAACACTTAATAGAGTTGAAATGAGATTTTATAATTCTGAGAAATTTTAACCAAATGTGTGATAAATGAATACCAATTTGTAGAATAAAATTCATAAATTATCAAATGAGAATCATGCTTGAGTAATTAAGAAACGGAGAAGTTATTAATATTAATCGAGGAGATATCGAACTAAATTTTTGAGAAATATGTTTAATGAGATAATAAAATGAGTATTGCGTAATGAGAAGATATTGAATCAAGATTAAGCAGCCAAAAATATGGAATTTCAATTTGTGTAAGAATCTATAGGATGTATTAAAGAGAATTATTAAATAGTGTTAAAAGAGAAGTGATTATATTAAACTTATTAAATGAGAAATTAAAAATTCGTGAATACCATGAGTTGTAATAACCGAGAAAATTTCAGGTTGAAAAGTCAACAAATTAATATTTATTTAAGAATCATTAAATTGAAATAAAATGAGAAAACATTATGAGTAAGTGGTTTAAATAGTGGAGTGCAAGACGTCATGTGAATAACGAGTTCAGTGAGAGATTGTTAAGTTAACGCAGAGCTAATAAACGAGCTATATAAGCTTATTAGAATAATTAACCGAGAATGTTGAACTAGAAAATATTAATTGTCGCTCGAGACGGCAATAAATCGGATAAAATTTTGAGAAAGAGTAAATGTTATTCATGGGAAATGACAAATGAGATAACTAAGACGAGAAGATAAAACGATATTCGTATTGTGAAAGTAACAAAGTGGAAATATTTCTATGAATCTGAGTTATCCGAGTATCACGTATGAGACTAAATATACGCATGATTTCTGAGTAATGTTTATGAGGTTTTGAGTAACCACAGCTGAGTGCATATCTGTATTTATCAGATATTGAAAGTAAACTTTTCTTTCTTCTGAGTGTGATTTGTTTGTGGATTATTTTTATATGTGGAAAGTTGTGAACTTTGGGATTGACCCGTGACCAAACAAAGGTAGGTGTCGAAAGTAATAGAAGGGCCCCTATTATCGTACACACCGAACTTTTGGTTGGTTATGGGGAAATTTTGAAGGGAACAATGGACCAATGCTTGTTATTGTGAATTTAGTATGTGTATCCTAATTGTTTGTGTGTCTACATGCTTGCTTGTTTATTTTGGTAGACAATACTAGTTCCAAACTCGAGGACGAGTTTTTCTCCAAGTGGAGTTGAGTAGGGGTAAAAAGGAAAATTGTCAAGAAATAATTATCATTAATTATTATTTATAAATATTATGAGCATGATGCTTATGCAGAGAGATTTGTTGGTATGAATTTAAAGTGCGAATTCTAGATTCACATAATTGATCAAATAAATTATAGGAGTAACTATCAAATCAAGCAGTTGAGAATAATTAAATTTATTCTATGGGTAATTATAGAGTTTACAACAAAATGATAGATCGGGTTTACTGGAGAAATTAATAAATCAAGTTAATTGAGTTGAATGAATATCATGCAAAAGGGAAGTAGTAATACTACAATTATATACAAATAAGACAGTATACTTATTCTTGGGTGGTTATAAATGTGATAATGAGAGATCATTAAATTAAAGTGATGAGAACTTATTAATGAGTCGAATATGAGAAAACTTCTACAATGAAATTTTGAGGAAAGTGAGTTAGAATGAGATCGGTAATTTGCTGGTAATGAGTTATTACTAAAACGAGCTAAATGATAAAATTTTATTTTGATTAATTATGAAGTAATTTTGAGTTATAAGAAATTTACAAATCGAGTTACATAAGCAACTTAATAAAATGAGTCAAAAGAGAAAAGTATTAAATTAACGGGAAGTTTTATTCAAATTTTAGAAGTATTATAAAGTGTTATGAGTTTTGAGGTATTATAAAATTATATGAGAAAACTCTATTTATGAATAATTATTAAACTTGAGATGAGAACAACTATTCAATAAATTGATATTGAACTTAGGAGAAATTTCGAAAAGACGAGAATGTACTGAATTGATGAACCATGAGTAAACCGTAAGATTTAGAATAAAGTGTAACTGCGAATTGAGTAAATGAGAACTAAGGAATTAATTCGTAATTTGAGTAACGAGAAATCATTATAAATAAGAGTATGAAATTTAATTGGAATTTTAGTGGGTAACATGAAATTAATGAGTAGATATGGTCAAAATAATTAAGAGTCATTTTATATTGTGTAAAATCAGTGAAACGGTCTATTGAAGGATCGTTAAACTAGATGAGTGAGAAAACATCTATTAAAAATATTATCGAGAAACCACTAAAGGTAATAGAATGAGAACCTAGTAAAGGGAATTAAATGACAAGATCGTTAATTTGAGCTATTTAAAGGGTTATCAACATCGGTAATATGCAAACCTAATAGAGTAAGGTAACAATATAATGTTAAAGAAGAGTTATTTTGAGAACCAATAACACGGTTGAGAGAGAGTATATCATTCCAAGTATTATAAGCTGGTAAATTGGAACACGCGAGTAGTAATAAGAATGAGTAAAAATGTGATTTATACCTAATGCTATTACTTGTAAATATTATTACCTTATGAGTTTTTACTGAGTTAGAGTTTTGGATTTGCTTCTGAGTTAAGATTTATGAGTTTGCTCCTGAGTTATACATTTGAGTTATACTCCTGAGATATGTTTTGAGTTATTTCTGAGTGGGACTTCTGAGTTATACTTCCAGATCATATTTTGGAGTTATATACCTGAGTATATGAGAATTCTGTGTGATATGTATATTCCCTGTGATTTATTTGCATGGTTTTTATATTAATTGATAATGGTGTAAACCGCTAAATTATTTATTATGCTGTTAACAAACTGTTGACCCATAGAGTAGAGGACCTTCCGAGTCTTTTTGGTGAAAAAAAAAAAAAATTTGTCGATAATGAAATTTTTTACCTGTTGCTAAAATGTGTAAGTGGTCATTTGATGGAGTTGTGCGGGAAGAAAATTTTCCATAAAAAAACTTGTTATCGTCATGAGAGATCCGAGTGTGATTGTGCAAATGGTTTGGATGACCTGGTACTACGTTGAGCATCTGGTATCGTCAACAAATCAATACTAAATTTCCAAGTGGAGTTGAATCGGTGATTCAACGCGACGTTAATCGCTGCGTGCAACAACTGTATCCGAATGCGAGAGTAAGAAGACGCCTTCAGTAGAGTATCGTGGTGTATTTTATGCTCATTATCAACATTTTCTTTGCATACTGAGACCCATAGTGAGCATCCTGACCTTATTTCTTTTAGCCATATCGTTTTGCGCCACTAGAGACGGATAATTGTATGAGCACTTACGTGATCTGGAGTTCATTTCCTATTAAGTAAATTCACCATGAAGAGCTTCTTTCTATTCATAACCTTATCGTTTTTATTCTTCTTTTCCATTTGAGTATGCATGTCGTAGGTCACCCTGATGAATTTCCTTTTCATTCTTAACCTTATCATTTTGTTTTTCTTTCCCCATTTGAGGACGTGTGTCGTTGGCGAGTAGGAATTGAGACGCGAGATTACTACCCTGAGTTTCTTCCGAGCAATGACTTCGGGGACGAAGTCTATTTCAAGTGGAGTTGAGTTGTAACGCCCCGAAATTTTTAATAATTAAATAATATTTTTAATAAATTTAAATTGGATATTAATCATTTTTATTTATTTAATTGCAATAAATGTGTGACGCTTCTTCTAGATGTATTATGTAAATATCAGTAATATTATTAATTACCAAGATCTGATTTAATTACAAATCGTTAGTTGACAATTCGATCGCGTGACGTTTTAAATCCCGAGTTTAGCGGATAGCCAGGCCGGCCGGAGGCCAAGGCCAACCCGACTAGATAGTTACTCGACCCAAAAGAGAGGCCCAAAACCGTTCTAAACTTGCATCCGGTTCAGCCTAACTTGATCCCTTGTTCGATTTTTCCTGAGCCCAAGATAGATTAAGCTTAGCCCGATTTTTATAAGGGCTTAAGGCCTAGATTAGAAGGTATTTAATCCTCTAACCCTAATCCCCACTTGGCCGACCTGCAGCCCTCTTTCTCCTCTCTCTCTCGTGTTCTATAGCTGCCAAGGAGGAATGAAACTTAAGCTGGCGGAATCTTCTAATCAGAGTGCGAGTTCTAGTGGGTTTTGTCATCGGTAAGGTTTTCTCCTTTCATTTTCTGTTTTTCTGACCGGACCGATTGTTAACCAGCGACCTCTGTTGTCTTTTGGTGGTTTCGGGACTGAGCAGGAGCAATTACCGAGCCCCATACCTGTGCAATTCCCCGAGCAGAAAGTAAACCGAGCAGAAGGTTGATCGAGCAGAAAGTTCGCCGAGCAGATTCTGTCTGGCAGGTTCGTGCCTGTTTTTGGATAGGTTAGAGCCGGAATTTGAATTCCCGTCATTCTCTAATGTTTTAGTTCTCTGAGATAGCTTTCCGTCTCCGCCGACCGTTCGTTAATTGAGTTAACGGTTTGTGAGATACGACCCTTTTTGTAACTGACTGCAGTGCTGAAATACTGCACGAAATTGCCTGTTGCGGGCCTGTTTCGGGACCCTTCGGGGCAGAACCGGGCCGAACTTTATATAGAAGGTTTGTAGGGTCTTAGGTATACTTTATGCTGTAAAAATTTGGTCTCATTTGGTGTACCGAGTGGAAAGTTACGGTCGTCTGATTTTACTTCAAATGGTGTTTTGGGTTATGCTGAAATTCGGGTTTTTGAAATTCTAGTTTTATCAATTTATGAGTCTTTATTTTCGTGGGTTTATAGAGCTGTGTTTCGGGTTTAAGGACTGCATTTGTAAGTATTGGGTTGGGTCAAAACCATCTTGATTATAGCTAGACGTTTTATTTAACCGAGAAACGGAAACCGAACCTTAGGGTTCTTGTTTTCCTAAAACCGAATAGTTTTCTTAAATAAAAGACTAGATTAATGGTAAACATGTTTCTGAGGCTAAATGTGAATTTCGGGAATGTCGGGTGTTTCGGAAATAGAAGGGTTGATGTCGGGTTTTAAAACGGGTCCTATTCTAATATGCTTAATTTTAACAAAATCTGTTTGCTGACTTCGGGTCTATTTTTACCTCACTTAAAATACGTTTTTGGATTTTTGTCCCATGCTGGGACCTTGATTTTTGAGTTAGCTTTTCAATGCCGCAACCCTCTCGTCAATCCGAATTACGGTTTAAAAGTTATAGCTAAATTAGTATGCTGCTGTTAGGAAAATGACCTGTGCGACATGCCTGTCTTGCAACACTGTTTTGAAACACTTAGATTCTGTTTTAGCCAGTGACCATCTCACAGAGATATGTAGTTCTGGTTGTCTACTTTTCCTGGTAAAAATATGGGATAAATATACTGCACAGTTTAAGAGTTATAGCAGTTTCCGTGAGACCGACGGGTGCTGCCAGTTTTCTAAATTGAGTCCTTAGAACGGATTGTAATTCGGGTTTCATTTTTATGCTTTCAGGATCATCTAGGAATAACCGAGCAGCGCCTTAGAGTATTGAGGATCCTTTGGAGCTTATGTTTTCTCGAGGTGAGTATTCTCACCGTGTATTCAGTTTTAACGTTGTACATGCATGACTTACGTGTTACATTACTTGCACCATATTTGCTATCTGAGTTATCTGTTATCTGAGTTATCTGTGATCTAGCATCTTGTGTTCTGAGTTTCCGAGTTCTGAGTTTCTGAGTTTTGATTTAAACATTAAACATAATATATCTGACTTGACACCGAAGAGCACTGGTGTCAGATGTTTTGACTTGGCACCGAAGAGTACTGGTGCCAGGCCTTTTTGACTCAACACCGAAGAGTACAGGTGTTGAGGTGGTGTGAGGCGGGTCGAGGTTGATCTCTCGGCCCAAGTCACACTAGCGCGCTATATAAATTAAAATCTGAGTAATAAAATCTGAGAAATAAATCTGAGTAATTAATCGAGTTGATTCTGAGTAGGAGTACACCGATGTGCCCTCATGTGTTGTATGTTATGATTGTTTGCATTTTGAGAATTATTCACTCAGCTTCCCCAGCTGACCCAAACTTTCCCCCACATTGTTTCAGGTACCAGCAAAGGAAAGGAGAAGGTGGACGGTTGACCGCTGTATCTTTTCATTACTGATGTGGACATCATTTAATATTTTAAAACACTTTACTTTATCTTAGCTATTTCCGCAATGAATACGTTTTAAATGTTAAATAGTAATATCTGAGATTTATTTATGGGACCTTTTGATTATAATTTTGTTTTCTAAAATTTTAAAAATCTTGTAAATTTTAGGGTGTTACAACAAGGGATCTACCTACGAGCTCCCGAGCTAAACATATCAAGGCCACTCCTAGTGCAACCTTCTATCGCTTCAAACCTGTACCTGAGTACATAGCCACAAAACCAAACGTAGTACGTGAGACAAAATAGTCTCGTGAGATACATGGATTTTAGACCCCAACAATAGTAATCAATTCATAAGTATATATATATATATATATATATATTACATCAATATCGTCAAGTCACCCTATTGTGACCCTATCGCTTTCTGCTCCTTGGCAGTCACCACCAGTTATTGGAACATCTCCAAATAACCTATCAACTCACATACTTATTAATCGGGGATCCCCCGCCTTAATAAGCCTTATGGTAACGGCAAGAGGGAATCGCCCAATCTACCGTTACCCGACTTCTAGCCGGATCTCGTCCGGTAGCAAGCCTCCTAACACATGATGGTCCATGGGTCGATGCCCATTCCGCCCCATCCAAATTGACCGGGGATCCCCCGAATCACCGCCACACTAATACTTATCATAACTCCTCGAGTTATTTCATCTAAGCACTCGGCTATCTCGTCAATCATCAACCACGTTAGTTATCTAATAATAACTATATATATAGCTAGTTCAACATAAAGAACGTACCTGTATAGTCCCACGGACTCAATCATAAGCAATCCACACATGCTTCTACATCTATGAACCCTAAGAGGTCCATATTCACTTATTTCATAATATACAATTCTTGTCTATCGACACCATAACACTTTTATCTCTTCGTGACTAGAATACACAATTATTACTAGTCACATCATAATCATTTTCATGTATATTCGTTCTTTTCTTTTATTAGTAATTATTACCAATAGATACTCAATACTTATCAAATCATATACATTTGCTTTACTAATACATAATTATTAATAAAGACTCAATATACATTATTTTACTCCATAACTTCATTATTATGGTTCCTTAATAAAGATTTAGTAATTACTTTAGTTCATCATATTTGTTTCCAAATTCATCAATCATACTAGACTTATTCTAGTATCACATTACACCTACTTTCTCATCTTTTCAGTCATATCTTTATCAAAATATTTATTAATAAAGACTCATAAAACATCGTATGTATTTTCAAAAACCATTTTCTATGTACCCAGTTTTAAAAGTCTCAGGTACTCACCTTAGCGATAGCTAATCCATATCGTGTTCATCAACACGAACCCTGGCTTCCCGCCTTTGGAACATCTCCAATCTTTAGGTCCTTGCAACCTATCAACATAATCATCACATTTCTAGTTATCATCCATAACTAGACATCATCTAACATCAACATAATCAACCCCAACCACCAAGTTCATCAACTTGGTGTAGATCCATAAACCCTAGTTTATGGTTACCATTCCCAAATCATAGATCTGACATAACACATAGTTCACACACTTCCTATGTGTGTTTTAGACTCACCATCAACATATTAAGGCGAGGAGCAGTTCGCGCCGCGAACTCCCTTACCCAGGCAGGCTGCAACTTTTGTTGATCGTCTCGACCCGGTTTCGCTCATAACTTTCTCATACGATGTCCAAATGACACGAAACCAATCCCCACGTTCTTTAAACGATTTATCCTTATTTATAATATTATTAAATAATTTATATAACACAAAATTTCGGGTCGTTACAACTATCCACCCCTTAAAAGGGTTCCGTCCTCGGAATCAATTCGAAAATTTCTAATCCACATTCAACCGAGCTTTCCACTCCCAATATATTATGGTTTTTACCATCAAACTTTCCCAATACAATTAAACCAACAACGTGCATTTAAACATTCACTTAACCCTGCTAGCCCCGAACGGTCAAAACCCAATTTTAAACTCATAATACTTAAACGGGTCAAAATTGCATAATTTGACCATAACACTTTAAATCCTTTAATCAAAACCCGCTATACACATAGAACTGTATGACCCAATCATTATAGTCATCTAATCGATCCACACGAACATTGAGTTCTAGCTTCGACCAAGTCGATATAATCCAATATCGTCTAACCTTTGACTTAAGCACAAAGTCAACTATACCTTAACAATTTCTTTATTCACTAGAGATTCCATTAATCATCCTTTCCATTACAATCGACCTTTAATTTTATGATCCATAAATAATCATATACTCGATTCCCAAATTCAATTCTAAACACCCAACGGGTCAAAGTCGCATAATCCGAGTATAATTCTTTTAATTATTCCATTAATCCCTTCACATACATACAACCAATACATTATGCCCTCATCATTCACTAGTCATTCGAAACGAGAGTCAAAGCTCATCCTTAACTAAGTCAACCAATTCACAAATTGACTAATATTGACTTTTGCATAAAGTCAACCATACTTTCCCAAATCAACAAATTCCCTACTCATGGAATATTATTCTCGACTTATCACTTCCAGTTATACCCATTATTGTTTCCTTAACAATTCCCGTTTTTCCAACTTTTAAATTTCTCTCCAAACAAATAGAAAGTCGCGCCTTTACTTAAGGTCACACTAGCATTTACCGTTTCTTAACTTTCATTTGGTTACTTATACCATTACTCCATATTCTTTCAATCATCTTTGTATCACATCGATCATTTTCATGACTTTTCATTCTCAATTATCGGTATTAGATTCTCTACCGCAGCATATTCCACATTTATATACAAATTTTACCATATCCCGGTTATCAATAACAACTTTCTTGCTAAAAGCACCTCCTTTCTCAAAGTCTAAAAGTTGTAAGCATCTCCTACCCATACATGACCTAAATGCAACCCGCATTTCAAACCAAATTTTCACTTACCACAAAATCATAACAATACACATTAACCACATGGTTCTACATTCATCATATATATATATATATATATATATATATATATATATATATATATATATATATATATATATATATATATATATATATATATATATATATATATATATATATATATATATATTATACGGACACAACAATCCATAATTTAACTATCACATCAGGATGATTGGAAAGCCTCCAATCCATCAAGATCTAAACTGTCACAGTGATTGGAACATCTCCAATCACGAAATGGAACCATTGGGATCCGCCCAACCGATTCCACCCCCAAACATCATAGTAGTCGGGGATCCCCCGAACTACCACATTACCTTTTCCCCATTCTATAATGCATACCATACGAGTATACATCTTCTCACTCTCATAATTTTACCACTCTATCTTACACATTTAATCGTCTATTTATTCATCATGCACCTTTGCACCATTCCCATAATATCACATTATTATTTTCTTTCATATTTAACATATTTCCCATTGGACATACTACTTAACATGTCCCATATAACATTACCTTTTTATTATCATATGCCTTCGACGGCCATCACATAATATACATGCATTGTACCCCGCGGGTAAACTATTAAAATCTCCGATTACTATTTACCGTTTCAATTACACATTGACCACCATTAACCGATTCATTTCCTCATTACCAAATTTCCAAATCTTTTGTATTCCATTAACCTTATTTCACCGGCCAACCCGGTTATCTTTGAGTCAACTAACCGACTCCGTTCTACACTCGTGACCCATGACATAGCACCCAATAGCTCAACACCCAATGTTCCACTTTTATACATCGTGAGACTTAGAATTATTCCTTTCCCACCCGTAGTCTCACACTACTATACGTCATATACCGCTATACCATTACTATAACATGTAACCAACAATTATTTTCTCACCCTTAATATCATATTCATCATTACTGTCACAAAGCTTGACATTGCTATATGCCACTTTTTACTCAACCACTTTCGGCAATCAAAATTCGTCATTCCCGATACTTATTCTTTTCCACATATTTTCATTTACGAGTTCTAAGACATCACTAACCCTTAGTCCTTCTTTCCTTTACCGTTCACGTATACTCACATTACATTATTTATCCGGATTCCCGCCGGACATCCAAATTCCATCTTCCAATGTCTCTACTTCTAAAATTCTCATTCCTACTAATAATTCTTACTACGACTTAGTACTTCATTGTACTACTATCCTTTTGTTGAAAACATTTACCAACCTCGTGATTCATCCTTTCATACCACATATTAGTATCGACCCTTATATCCTTACTACATGCGACACACCGGTCTATATCCTTCTCAATACACAGTTTCTATACACATAACAAACCGGTGAGACTATTCCCAAAATAAATCCCCCACATCATACGACTCATCTTCAATTTCTATAAGTACCAATACGTGCAACAACTGAACAATAAAGCCACAATCACAAGATATCACTTTCACCTAAGATCTCCGAGGTGGCATCATGAATCTTCCTCAAGATTCTTTTCCGGGCAAACTTCCCTTTTCAACTCACTCGTGAATTCCTTTCATAAAATCTTGCACCGCGCTCTCTCTCCCAACATTTCATACAACACATCCCGCCGTGTCAACACCTCATCCTCCAATAATGGTGATGCCAAAGTCACCACATCATATTTCCTTCGTTTGCTACTCTCTAGCACTTGCTCAATCTACCGAATCCAGCAAATTGTGACCTCCGACTCAGAACCTCTGAATTACACAACTGTTTTACACGCTATGAAGGCCTTATACAACATCCTTCTATTTCTTCCGGCTAGGTCTTGCTACCTTTTTATGTAGATACTTCCCACTACGGTCTTCGCCATTCGATGACTTTTCCTTCATATGCGTATTGGAATCATTCCACCTACCCCCATTCATTCAATTATCCAAAATCGGGTTCATATCCTCATTCTTAACTCTTCCCAATTTAGTGGAGCTCGTCCACTTTTCTCATTCATTCTTTCGCCATACCAACGTATCGAACAAACAAGATTCAAACGGTCAACTCAAAAGACAAAAACAACACAATTAAATCATATCATGACATTTCTCATAGGGGTCGGCCCTATCATACGAATGCCCTACGGTCTCAAAAGACTACATATTGCACAATTCATAACAACTTTTATAGGTCCCCTAGGTTCAACCCTAAACTTATCATAAAGTCTCAAGGTCAACCTATCGATCTCAAGGAATCTTACATTCCTATTGCTACAGTCTAAGACTAGGATGGACATCCAACCTAATTCACTTAAACTATAGCTCTGATACCAAGTTGTAACACCCGTATTTTTATAACATCGTTTAAAATCATTTAAATACGCTTTTGTCAATAATAGACATGATGTCCAAAATACAGTTTAACAAAAACTTTAAAACCTTTATCAGAGTATACAAAAATACGGTGTCACCAAGTATATCAAAACCACAGACAAGGGATCTACCTACGAGCTCCCGAGCTAAACATATCAAGGCCACTCCTAGTGCAACCTTCTATCGCTTCAAACCTGTTGTAACACCTCATATTTTAAACACAAACATTTGCCCAAAATAAAACATTTTTCATAAATAGAAGAACTATTCCAAAATAGGGATTTACAAAAACCTTTGGTATGAAAATCAGAGTATAAAGTTTGGTGTTACAAAATAGATCAAAACCAAAGCTAAGCATAAATCCAATCTAAAGTTCTTCTATTCTAGGCCCCGCATCTCTATCCATGCGTACCTAAACCTTCGATCCCGAACCTGAGTACATAGCAAAACAAAACAAGGAGTACGTGAGACAAAAACGTCTCGTGAGCTACATGGGTTTAGACCCGATAATAAAAATGAATGTCACATTTCATATAACCAATCAATATACACATATATATCCAACCATCCAGTCTAGTCACCTTAGTGTGACTCTAACAACTTTGCTTACCTAGCAATCACAACTAACGTGGATGAGTCGATGGGAATTCACCCCAACTGCCCCTCACTCCACACCTCATGACCGGGAGTATCCCGTGACATCGCATAACTAACATGGATGAGTCGATGGGAATTCACCCCAACTGCCCCTCACTCCACACCTCATGACCGGGAGTATCCCGTGACATCGCATAACTAACGTGGAAGAGTCGATGGGAATACGCCCAACTGCCCCTCAATCCACAACTCATGATCGGGAGTAGCCCGTATCATCACATCATCTCAATCTCATCATAACCCTATGGTTATGCAAATCTAGCTCTTTGCTAGCACTTTCATCATCATCAAGTTAGTTCAATACTATCATAGGTATAACTAACTATCAACAACTAGTCTACACAATTAAGCAAATAGACCATAACACAAGTAATGAAAATATTTAACAGGGCTATGTACTCAGTAAATTCCACACGTACTCACCTTAGCAATAAAGATGCTCCAACTGTGTTCTTGACACCAAAGCTCTTGCTTCAAAATTTCACCGACTTTCCAAGATGTCACCGAAAGCCTAAACAATGATCATACAATGATCAACATCACAATCTACTATCAATGTGTTCATCTACCTCTAGATAACACCCATCAATCCATTTCCCCCAAATATGGTGATTTACCAAACCCTAGGTTTAACCAACCCTTAAGATTCTTACAAATCTTAACCATACACTTGATTTCCTTATTAATATACCATCTATTAAGTGTATACACCATTTATATCACCATAATCTATAACCCCAAGAACTAGGGTTTTAACCCCAAGCTTCTAAACCCATAGATCTAAAGCTACAACTACAAAGGATTGAAGATATACCTTAAATCTTCAACTAGGAGTGAAGAATCACAAGATTTGATGAAGAAATCGACTCCAAATGATGCTTGACACCCAAAATCGTTCACAAGTTCGAAGAGAGAAAAACTAGGGTTTCACTTGGCAATAAATGAGCCAAATCCCGACTTTAATGCTGCCAGACACAAGTTCACGACGCGACCATAGTTCGCGTCGCGAACTCTCCTTCTACACGCATACTTAGCGATCGTTACCTAGTCGCGAACTACTTAGCGACACATGGCCAAACTCCCTGGAGCAAGTTCCCGATCGGGAACTTATAGTTCGCGTCGCGAACTCCTGATGGCAGCAAGGCTGCACTTTTTCCAACTTGTCTCGACCCGGTTTCGCCCGTAACTTTCTCGTACGGTGCCCAAACGACACGAAACCAATTCCCACATATTTTATATGATTTATCCATAATTATCATATTTTTATACAATTTATTTATTTACAATTTCGGGTCGTTACAACTATCTACCCCTTAAGAAGATTCCGTCCTCGGAATCTCATCATAGTTCACGAAATCCGGGTATCTTTTCCGAATCTCGTCCTTAACTTCCCAAGTCAAATTCGGCCCAAGTGAATGCTTCCACTTGACCAACACCAACTCTATCTCTTTATTCCGAAGCTTCTTTGTCTTCGTTTCTAATATAGCCTCGGGCTCCTCAATCAACCGGTTCGGGCCGTCAACCCGCAACTCTTGCAACGGAATAATATTTTCAACTTCCCCGATAAACTTCTTCAAATAACTCACGTGAAAGGTGTCATGCACACCTTGAAGTTCGGGTGGAAGTTCCAACTTAAAAGCTTGAAGCCCGACCCGTTTCAATATTTTAAACGGTCCAACATACCTTGGACTTAACTTTCCCTTTTTACCAAACCGCATCACACCTTTCCAAGGTGACACTTTCAACATCACCATATCACCGACATCCAAGTCGTATGGTCTTTTCTTTAAGCCCGAATAACTTCGTTGTCTATCTTGGGCGACTTTCATGTTATTTTGTATAATACCAATCTTTTCATTTGTCACTCTCACGATCTCGGGACCCGTGAGTTTCGTCTCTCCCGCTTCCAACCAACAAGATGGAGTTCTACATTTTCTACCATACAACGCCTCATAGGGCGGCATCTTGATAGTCGAGTGATAACTATTATTATACGAGAACTCGACTAACGGTAAATGTTCATCCCATTTACCACCGAAGTCTAACACACACGATCTCAACATGTCTTCAACCGTTTGAATCGTTCTCTCACTTTGACCGTCGGTTTGCGGGTGATAAGCCGTGCTCAACCGCAACTTTGTACCCAACTCTTCTTGTAATGACCGCCAAAATCTCGAGGTAAACCTCGCGTCTCTATCGGACACAATCGATAACGGAACCCCGTGGAGTCGAACCACTTCATCAACATACAACTTAGCCAACTTCTCAAGTGGCAATGTTTCCCGAATTGCTAAAAATAACGCACTTTTGGTCAACCGGTCAACTATGACCCAAATGGCATCGTGACCTCTACTCGTCTTCGGTAAACCTACTATGAAATCCATAGTTATATCTTCCCACTTCCCGGCCGGTACAACTAATGATTGAGCTACCCCATATGGTACTTGATGCTCGGCTTTCACTTGTGCACACGTGGCACACTTAGAGATATACTTGGCCACCCTCGCCTTCATTCCGGGCCACCAATAAACCCGTTTCATATCTTGGTACGTCTTTGTACTTCCCGGGTGAATCGAGTACTTCGATTTGTGCACATCATACAACAACTCTTTTCGGATACCACCGAACTTAGGAACCCAAATACGACCGCCTACGGTCTTCAACCCTTGTGCATTTTCGAGGAAATGTTGGTTCTTACCTAACCGTTCTTGTCTCAACTCGTCTTTTCCCATAACCTCCCGTTGGGCATTCTTGATCCTTTCGATAATGCTCGAGACGACTTCTATACGTGTTAAAATTCCTCGGTTCGGGTTTTCATAAACCTTTCGGCTCAAGGCATCGGCCACCACGTTCGCCTTTCCCGCATGATACACAATCTCACAATCATAATCGGCTATCAACTCGATCCACCTTCTTTGTCGCATATTAAGATCCTTTTGAGTAAACACGTATTGTAGGCTTTTATGATCCGTGTACAACGTACACCGAGTACCATACAAATAATGTCTCCACAACTTCAAGGCAAATATAATCGCCGCCAATTCCAAGTCGTGTGTCGTATACCTTAATTCCGCATTCTTCAATTGTCGCGAGGCATACGCGATCACCTTTCCTCTTTGCATCAACACACAACCGAGCCCTTGATTCGAAGCATCACTATAAACCACAAAATCTTCCATACCATCCGGTAACGTAAGGATCGGCGCGTTACATAACTTTTCTTTTAACAACTTAAACGCCTCTTCTTGCTTCTTCTCCCACACAAACTTCTCACTTTTTCTCGTTAACTTCGTGAGTGGAATCGCGATTCTCGAGAAATCTTGTATAAATCTTCGGTAATAACCGGCTAATCCAAGAAAACTTCTAACCTCGGTAGGAGTCCTCGGAGGCTCCCAATTTGACACCGCTTCAATCTTGGACGGATCAACCTTAATACCATCACACGTCACCACGTGACCTAAGAATTGCACTTCCCGCAACCAAAACTCACACTTTGAAAATTTAGCATACAACTTCTCCCGTTTTAACACATCTAACACAAGTCTCAAATGACCTTCGTGTTCTTCTTCGGTTTTTGAATAAATCAAAATGTCGTCAATAAACACGATCAAAAACTTATCAAGAAACGGTTTACAAACCCGATTCATCAAATCCATAAAAATAGCCGGTGCGTTGGTAAGACCAAACGGCATCACTAGAAATTCATAATGACCATAACGTGTACGGAAAGCCGTCTTCTCGGTATCGCCTTCTTTCACCCGAACTTGGTGATAACCCGACCTCAAATCGATCTTTGAGAAATAACTAGCACCTTGCAATTGGTCGAATAAGTCGTCAATTCTCGGCAACGGGTAACGGTTCTTAATAGTTACCTTATTCAACTCTCGGTAGTCAATACACATTCTCATCGAACCGTCTTTCTTTTTAACAAATAACACCGGTGCACCCCACGGTGACGAACTCGGACGAATAAAACCTTTATCTAACAATTCTTGCAATTGGGTCATCAATTCCCGCATCTCGGTGGGAGCTAAACGATAGGGAGCACGAGCAATCGGCGTCGCCCCCGGAACTAAATCAATTTTAAATTCGACTTGTCTCTCCGGTGGCAAACCGGGCAAATCATCGGGAAATACCTCGGGGAAATCCCGAATAATTTTGACATCATCCATTGACTTCTTTTCTTTCCGACCATCTAATACATATGCAATGAACGATGCACAACCTTTTGATATACTTTTCCTCGCCTTAATAGCGGTAATCACATTAGGCATGTGATGTCGTTTCTCCCCGTATACATACACTTTCTCGTTCTCGGGTGTCCTAATCGACACAATTTTCTTCCCACACAAAATCTTGGCTTGGTGCATACCCAACCAATCCATACCAATAACCACATCAAACGCCCTAATTCCCATGGGCAACAAATCCACCTTAAACTTTCTACCGTCTATCTCTAGTTCACAATTTCTATAAATACATTCAACCATAGACGTTTTCCCGTCGGCTACTTCTATTTCATAAACCTCATCTAACATTTCGGACGGCACATTCAATTTACAACCGAACTCATAAGACACAAACGAATAATTAGAACCCGAATCAAACAAAATATGAGTTGGCAAGGAGTTAATGAATAGAGTACCTGACACCACATCGTGTGCCTCCTTCGCCTCCTCTCGGGTGAGTTGAAAGGATCGTCCCTTCACCTTGGCCGGTTCCACCTTCTTTTGAGCCGTGGACACCATCGACTCGATTCCCTTCTTTGGGCACACATTGCTATAGTGCCCCTTCTCGTGACACGAGAAGCATTCAACATCGGCCAACGACTTGGCCCTACAATCTCGGGCTATGTGCCCCGCCCTTCCACAATTAAAACAAGATTTCGACTCTCCTCGGCACCCGCCGGTATGAGTCTTCCCGCACTTCTTGCACGAGCCAACACTACCTTGCTTAGAGAAGCTCGAGGTGAACTTCCCTTTCTTGAACGAACTAGAGCCGCTCTCGGCTTTCCTTTTCTCGCCCACATGGGCCCTCTCGGCAACACGTGCCACATTCACCTCTTCCACACCCCGGGCGGCACTAATGGCCTCATCTAGTGAAGCCGCCCTCTTCACCTCCAATTGGTAGTCCCACGGTAACCCACTAGCATACCGGACCACCCTCAACCTCTCATCCGAGTAGGTTTTAGCAACAAACGGGAGCAATCCCGTGAATTCCCTCGAATATTCCTCCACCGACATATCACCCTTTTTGAGGGTCACGAACTTTTCGTGCATCTTTTCCAAATCCCTTTCGGGACAAAATTTCTTTTTCAATCTCGCGGTGAACTCGTCCCACGACATCTTCTCAATCACCTCCCTCCCTAGGGTCTCATATACGATGTCCCACCAAACCATCGCATCTTCTTTTAACAGTTGTGACGCATATGTCACCATATCGGCATCCTTACATTTACTACTACCGATCACCCTCTCGGTTTCCCGGATCCATCTCATGGTTACTTTCGGGTCCGAACTACCCGAATACACATTTGGCTTACAAGCCATGAATGATTTAAACGAACAACCTTCTTTCACAACGGGCCTAGCCCTAGCATCACTTTGGCCACCCGTGGAGGACTTCCCTTCCCCGGTGCCACTACCTCCGGTTTTCTCATCCGACTTAGCTTCGGATTCACGGTCTCCACCCGACCTTTCACGGTCTCCAATAATTCGGTGCACTTCCTCGGCCACCGTCCCCTTGATTTGGTCGATAATAGTTTGGAGATCCGCCATGGTCACCGGAGTTCTATTAGCTCCGACCTCCGATTCGTCAACCCGATGCATTGATGGTTGACTTTCTTGCTCATCCACCCTCTCAACAGGAGGTACTTCCTCCTCCCGGTTCTCCGGGGCTTTCCCACTTCTACGAGTGTTCACCATTTCTTTCGATCAAGACTATACGAAAGACATTAAACATTTAGTACCTTGTGTACAACCCATTAGTCGCGTACGACTCAATACTCAAAATCATATCAAATTCATCGGTCCCCTAGGTTCAACCCTAAACTTAATATAAAGTCTCAAGGTCAACCTATGATCTTAAGGAATCTCATATTCCTAATGCTACAGTCTAAGACTAGGATGGTCATCCAACCTAATTCACTTAAACTATAGCTCTGATACCAAGTTGTAACACCTCATATTTTAAACACAAACATTTGCCCAAAATAAAACATTTTTCATAAATAGAAGAACTATTCCAAAATAGGGATTTACAAAAACCTTTGGTATGAAAATCAGAGTATAAAGTTTGGTGTTACAAAATAGATCAAAACCAAAGCTAAGCATAAATCCAATCTAAAGTTCTTCTATTCTAGGCCCCGCATCTCTATCCATGCGTACCTAAACCTTCGATCCCGAACCTGAGTACATAGCAAAACAAAACAAGGAGTACGTGAGACAAAAACGTCTCGTGAGCTACATGGGTTTAGACCCGATAATAAAAATGAATGTCACATTTCATATAACCAATCAATATACACATATATATCCAACCATCCAGTCTAGTCACCTTAGTGTGACTCTAACAACTTTGCTTACCTAGCAATCACAACTAACGTGGATGAGTCGATGGGAATTCACCCCAACTGCCCCTCACTCCACACCTCATGACCGGGAGTATCCCGTGACATCGCATAACTAACATGGATGAGTCGATGGGAATTCACCCCAACTGCCCCTCACTCCACACCTCATGACCGGGAGTATCCCGTGACATCGCATAACTAACGTGGAAGAGTCGATGGGAATACGCCCAACTGCCCCTCAATCCACAACTCATGATCGGGAGTAGCCCGTATCATCACATCATCTCAATCTCATCATAACCCTATGGTTATGCAAATCTAGCTCTTTGCTAGCACTTTCATCATCATCAAGTTAGTTCAATACTATCATAGGTATAACTAACTATCAACTACTAGTCTACACAATTAAGCAAATAGACCATAACACAAGTAATGAAAATATTTAACAGGGCTATGTACTCAGTAAATTCCACACGTACTCACCTTAGCAATAAAGATGCTCCAACTGTGTTCTTGACACCAAAGCTCTTGCTTCAAAATTTCACCGACTTTCCAAGATGTCACCGAAAGCCTAAACAATGATCATACAATGATCAACATCACAATCTACTATCAATGTGTTCATCTACCTCTAGATAACACCCATCAATCCATTTCCCCCAAATATGGTGATTTACCAAACCCTAGGTTTAACCAACCCTTAAGATTCTTACAAATCTTAACCATACACTTGATTTCCTTATTAATATACCATCTATTAAGTGTATACACCATTTATATCACCATAATCTATAACCCCAAGAACTAGGGTTTTAACCCCAAGCTTCTAAACCCATAGATCTAAAGCTACAACTACAAAGGATTGAAGATATACCTTAAATCTTCAACTAGGAGTGAAGAATCACAAGATTTGATGAAGAAATCGACTCCAAATGATGCTTGACACCCAAAATCGTTCACAAGTTCGAAGAGAGAAAAACTAGGGTTTCACTTGGCAATAAATGAGCCAAATCCCGACTTTAATGCTGCCAGACACAAGTTCACGACGCGACCATAGTTCGCGTCGCGAACTCTCCTTCTACACGCATACTTAGCGATCGTTACCTAGTCGCGAACTACTTAGCGACACATGGCCAAACTCCCTGGAGCAAGTTCCCGATCGGGAACTTATAGTTCGCGTCGCGAACTCCTGATGGCAGCAAGGCTGCACTTTTTCCAACTTGTCTCGACCCGGTTTCGCCCGTAACTTTCTCGTACGGTGCCCAAACGACACGAAACCAATTCCCACGTATTTTATATGATTTATCCATAATTATCATATTTTTATACAATTTATTTATTTACAATTTCGGGTCGTTACACCTGTACCTGAGTACATAGCCACAAAAACAAACGTAGTACGTGAGACAAAATAGTCTCGTGAGATACATGGGTTTTAGACCCCAACAATAGTAATCAATTCATAAGTATATATAAACATATATATATATATATATATATATATATATATATATATATATATATATATATATATATATATATATATATATATATTACATCAATATCGTCAAGTCACCCTATTGTGACCCTATCGCTTTCTGCTCCTTGGCAGTCACCACTAGTTATTGGAACATCTCCAAATAACCTATCAACTCACATACTTATTAATCGGGGATCCCTCGCCTTAATAAGCCTTATGGTAACGGCAAGAGGGAATCGCCCAATCTACCGTTACCCGACTTCTAGCCGGATCTCGTCCGGTAGCAAGCCTCCTAACACATGATGGTCCATGGGTCGATTGTAACACCTCAAATTTTTAATACAAAATATTTCCGTAAAATCCTTTTAAATTTAAATCATTTAGAGTATTGTCCCAAAATATGGATTTACAAAAACCTTGGTATAAAATAAAAGTCACTAGTGGTGTTACAAAATATATCATAACCAAAGCCAAACGTAAATCCACCTTGCTATCTCTACTAAACCCGTGCGCCTTCACTAGGAAACGCACCTAATCCTTAGCTCCCGAACCTGAGTACATAGCATCACAAACAAACATAGTACGTAAGACAAAATTGTCTCGTGAGATACATGGGTTTTAGACCCGACATTAATATATAAATGATTACACATACTAAATATATATATAGACATACATATTTATATACTATGGTTACCTCCGCGGTACCCCTAACACATTCATATACATCGATCACCTCCTCGGTAATCCCGTCACATTCAATCATAGCCTAATCGACCCGTCAAGTTGTTCGGAATGCCTCCAATCCAACGAGACCCCATTTTTTGTCCTACTAACCAGAATGCCTCCAGTTCAGTAAAACCCCCTTTGTCACCTTGTCCAAGCAAGGTGACCCATCTTATCTCACTAATCAGAATGCCTCCAATTCAGTGAGATCCAACATCGTGTTGGGAGATCGGAATGCCTCCAATCCAACGAGACCCCATTTTTGTCCTACTAACCAGAATGCCTCCAGTTCAGTAGAACCCCCTTTGTCACCTTGTCCAAGCAAGGTGACCCATCATATCTCACTAATCAGAATGCCTCCAATTCAGTGAGATCCAACATCGTATTGGGTGATCGGAATGCCTCCAATCCATCAGTTTAAAGATACCATGATAATCCAGAATGCCTCTGAATCTATCATGTACCTGTCCTATTTCAAACTACCCGTCATAACTATTTCATGTGACTATATGTCACATCCTTCATCAATGCCATAAGGCCAACATACAAACTATCTATATACTAGTCTCATTTAGTATTCACAAAATCAAGCAACTAGTTAATATAGAGAAATTAAATAACTAGTTTAACATTAATAGTCACATATTAAAAAAATATTTCTTTACCGCTATGTACCCAGTTTTAAAGTTCACATGTACTCACCTTAGCAATAAAATGCTCCAACCGTATTCCTTACGTCAATCTCCTTGCTTCACGATTCGGTCAACCTTCTAAGACCTCACCAAATGCCTAAAACAATAATCATAAGATTATCAACATCTCATACTACTAATAATGTATCCATTAATCACTAGATACCATCAACTAACACTTTCCCCCAATTATGGTAATTTACCAAACCCTAGGTTTAACCAACCCTTAAGATTCTTACCAATCTTAATCATACACTTGATTCCTTTGTTAATATACCATCTATTAAGTGTATACATCATTTATTCACCATAAACCATAACCCCCAATTACTAAGGTTTCAACCCAACCACCAAATACATAGATCTAAAGCTACAAAGATCAAGGAGTGAAGATATACCTTTAATCTTCACTTAGGAGTGAAATCTACCAAAGATTTGTGAAGAGATCAACCACAATCTGCACTAGAGCTCCAAAATCGCCAAGAAGAAAACTAGGGTTTTGATATGGCATCAAATGAGCCAAAACCCGACTTAAAGCTGCTCGACCATAGTTCACGACGCGAACTAAGTTCGCGTCGCTAACTTTCCCTTGCACGCGAACTTCGCGATCGTTAACGGATCGTGATCTACCATCGCCAGATACAACAATCCCTGGAGGGAGTTCACGATCGTGAACTATAGTTCACGCCGTGAACTTCCCTCGTACAGCAGGGCTGCACTTTTCGGTCTAGGTTTCGACCCGGTTTCGCCCATAACTTTCTCATACGGTCTCCAAACGACACGAAACCAATTCCTACGTTCTTTAAACGATTTATCCATAATTATCATATTTTCATTCAATTTAGTTATTTACAAATTTCGGGTCGTTACATTGATGCCCATTCCGCCCCATCCAAAGTGACCGGGGATCCCCCGAATCACCGCCACACTAATACTTATCATAACTCCTCGAGTTATTTCATCTAAGCCCTCGGCTATCTCGTCATTCATCAACCACGTTAGTTATCTAATAATAACTATATATATACCTAGTTCAACATAAAGAACGTACCTGTATAGTCCCACGGACTCAATCATAAGCAATCCACACATGCTTTTACATCTATGAACCCTAAGAGGTCCATATTCACTTATTTCATAATATACAATTCTTATCTATCGACACCATAACACTTTTATCTCTTCGTGACTAGAATACACAATTATTACTAGTCACATCATAATCATTTTCATGTATATTCGTTCTTTTCTTTTATTAGTAATTATTACCAATAGATACTCAATACTTATCAAATTATTTACATTTGCTTTACTAATACATAATTATTAATAAAGACTCAATATACATTATTTTACTCCATAACTTCATTATTATGGTTCCTTAATAAAGATTTCATAATTACTTTAGTTCATCATATTTGTTTCCAAGTTCATCAATCATACTAGACTTATTCTAGTATCACATTACACCTACTTTCTCATCTTTTCAGTCATATCTTTATCAAAATATTTATTAATAAAGACTCATAAAACATCGTATGTATTTTCAAAAACCATTTGCTATGTACCCAGTTTTAAAAGTCTCAGGTACTCACCTTAGCGATAGCTAATCCATATCGTGTTCATCAACACGAACCTTGGCTTCCCGCCTTTGGAACATCTCCAATCTTTAGGTCCTTGCAACCTATCAACATAATCATCACATTTCTAGTTATCATCCATAACTAGACATCATCTAACATCAACATAATCAACCCCAACCACCAAGTTCATCAACTTGGTGTAGATCCATAAACCCTAGTTTATGGTTACCAATCCCAAATCATAGATCTGACATAACACATAGTTCACACACTTCCTATGTGTGTTTTAGACTCACCATCAACATATTAAGGCAAGACTTTTGACAAATTACCATTATCACCACTTTCCCCCAAATCAAGTTCATAAACTAGCTAGGAGATGTAGCATACCTTAGATCTTAGTTTAGATGCATAAATCCTCAAAGATGGTGAAGATCTA
The DNA here is from genome assembly GCA_963853835.1 of Calendula officinalis. Classification (NCBI taxonomy): domain Eukaryota; kingdom Viridiplantae; phylum Streptophyta; class Magnoliopsida; order Asterales; family Asteraceae; genus Calendula; species Calendula officinalis. The sequence continues at coordinate 21,622,655 of OY970832.1, forward strand.
AGCTCAAGAACACCAAAATCGCCTCCTTCTTCTCCAATCTCGGCTGCACCAAGTGAAGGAGTGAAAATGAGGGAACCCTAGCTTTTTCCCGATTTAAAGCTGTTCCCGCAGAGTTCGCGCCGTGAACTCCCAGTTCGCGCCGCGAACTTCCCCGATCGTGAACTCTTCGCGTTCGTGAACCAGCCGTGAACTCCGATCTCTGAAAACCCCAAGTCTCTGCCCGATCCTCGCGATCGCGAGGAGCAGTTCGCGCCGCGAACTCCCTTACCCAGGCAGGCTGCAACTTTTGTTGATCGTCTCGACCCGGTTTCGCCCATAACTTTCTCATACGATGTCCAAATGACACGAAACCAATCCCCACGTTCTTTAAACGATTTATCTTTATTTATAATATTTTTAAATAATTTATATAACACAAAATTTCAGGTCGTTACAATCAATTTTGCCAAATCAGCGTCACGCCAGCTCACACTCCGGCTCATTCAACTGACATGCTCATTGGGGTCCCTCATTATAAAACATATACACACAAAATAATAAATACCCTATTAAATTACGTTAGACCCCACCAAAAATCGTATTTTCTCTTCCTTGTAAAGCAAAATCCAACTGACATATTGAAACCGATAAGTTGTGCAAACCGAGAGATGGCATCGGTTGGTGAATTGATGATGGTGACGTCACCCGTTGGCACAAGCTTTGATCTTTTCTTTTTCACCCTCTCGAAATCCATGCCTCCCTTTCTTAATCTCCAAAAGCCCCTTATTATATTAAAAAGTAAGTGTGGTGACATGTATTTGGGACTTGGGAGTGACAGACCACAAATCAAATAAAATAAATTAAAAACAAAACTTCCACCAACTTATATGGTTTGATGATACTTGCAATAAATCGTAACCATACTTCCAAAAATCAATTCAAAATGGCATAAACCATATAATGAATCGGCCCATCCTCTATTTGTTTTCTTTAAAATGAATACAGGCCATGCTTTGATAGACATATATTAAATTCAATTAAATACAAAGATTGTTAATATTTATCAAGTTAAATTCTTAGGTAAAGTTAATTAGTTTTTTAGTTTCTTAATTTGACGCAGGTAACAGTTTATTCTATATGTTTTGTATAAAATGATTGGGTTGAGATACATTACCTTGTAAATATATAAAATTTATATTTGTAATTGAATCGTATACAACTTATTTTACGTCACCAATTCGCTTAATTTCGGATCTTACCGGTGAACCACTAAATTTGATAATTGTTGATATATATAATTTGTGCTATCATAAAATGTATAAAATCTAATATTCAAAATTTAGGCTCATACTAGACTTATAATGCCCTATAAATTTTATTTGACGGATAATTGCTTTACAAAACGGTGTATGGCGATAGAGTATCGGGTAAAATGACCCGTGCCCGAGGGTTATCACAAGAGGGTTGTCACAAGAGAGATTTACGGTTCTTTTTTGACAAGTGAGTTTTTTTTCAACACGGGGCCTTGAAGAGAGATAGATGGATAAGAGAGAATAGAGAAGAAAAAAGGGATCGAGTTTAGAGAGATGAAAGAGTGTTTGAGATTTGAGGTTGTCGGAATTTTGATGGAACTTGCGGGAGAAGACGAGTAGAAAAGAAAGAAAATGAATTAAAAAAGAAATAAAATAAAAATAAAGATATTTTGATTATTCACGTCAAAGTAAAAAAAAAACAAAAAAGTGGTAGAGTATATACAACTAGGGGTGAGCATAGCAGGGTACGTGCCGGTTCCGACCGGAACCGGAACCTCTTGTACCGGTTCCTCAATTTTCAGAACCGGAACCGAAACATTCGGTTCCGGTGCCGGTTACCCTGTCTCTAAAAGCGTAAAATTAAAATAAGATGCAAAGTTTAATTATCAATATTTTTTTTATCATTTTATCTACTAATATTTGAATAATCATAAATTTCAAACACTTAAACATTTGATTTTCTAATTATTATATTGTTAAAACACTATATTTAAACTAATTAATAACCAAACTCATTCAAAATTACATAAAATTTATGTTAAATTTGGACATTAAATTTCTCAAAAATCTAATATTTTAACAAAAATAGACCGAATAATCGCCGGTTCCGGTTATCCACCGGTTACCGGTTCCTAAATTTTGAGAACCGGAACAGCAACCTCTTAGGGCGGTTCCATAATTTTAGGAACCGGATCCGCTGGTTTCAAAACGATTCCAATTCCAATTTCGATTACCCTTTTTTCTGCTCACCCCTGTGGCCCTGTATACAACCGATATCATTTCTCATTATTTTAAGTTAATATAACGAGAAGACGTTGAGGTTGACGTTTGACTTTTTGACGGATTTAATATCTTCCACTCTTTCGATCCTGCTTCGCTTCACCTCACCTCACCTCACAACCTCTCATTTCCATGGCGTCTACTACCTCCCGCCCAAATCACTCCTACAGATTTGACGTATTTCTAAGCTTCAGAGGTGAAGACACTCGTAATACTTTCAGCGATCATCTCTATGAAGCACTGGTACGAGCAGGAATTGGCACTTTCAGGGATAACGAAATCGACAGAGGTCAAGAACTGAAGCCGGAGCTGGACAGGGCAATCATAGAATCTAGGGCTTCTATAATCGTAATGTCAGGCAGCTTCCAGATGGTGCCTTAACGATCTCCTCTTGAGCAAAGGCAAAAATACCATCATTTTGTTTTACCTGTGTTTTATCACGTTGATCCCTCACATGTCAGGAACCACCAGCATAATTTCGCCATTAAAGCAGATCTCGGAGTTGAAGGGTCAAAATGGACGGAGGATAATGTGAATCGGTGGAAGAAAGCCCTAACAGAGCTATCTAATCTGACCGGCATGGTTGTTTCAGGGTATGTATTTGCTTTCTATCATCCAGTTTTGACTAGTAATTAATTTAATGGTTAATTTTGTTAAATTTGGTGACGAACAGGGATTTTATCATTTTAATATTTATAACTGAAGCATTTTTGTTTTGAATTGTTTCAGGCCTGAAACAGATTTTATTGCAAAAATTGTTGAAACAATTTATGCTAAACTTGATTTGAAACTACGTAGTTTACCTGCCCATTAAACTGGAATGGAAACTCGAGCTGAAGCTATCAATTTATGGTTAAAAGAAGAACAATCTTGTATTAAAGTTGTTGCAATTTGTGGGATGGGAGGCAGTGGGAAGACAACACTTGCCCAATACATTTATAATTCAAACAAACTCGGTTTTCAAAACAACAGTTGGCTGGAAGAAATTGGAAAACACTCTAAAGAAACTTACGGTTTGCTCGAGTTACAAAAACAACTTCTTGCAGACATTTCAGGGGGCAGGAAAATAACAATATCCAATGTTTCTGAGGGTACTCGTAAGATTGAGGATAATTTACAAATGAAAAAAGTTTTTATTGTTCTTGATGACATTGATGATGGTGATGAGTTAACCGCTATACTTGGAACACAAACGTTACATATAGAAAGTAAGATCATAATAACTACTAGACATTTAGATATACAAAATTGGTTTGGATCTAAATCTCACACGTGTTATATGTATAAACTCGATTTGTTGAATAGTAATGAATCGTTAGAGATTTTAAGTTGTCATGCTTTTGGAGCCAAAGTTCCTATGAATGGTTTTGAGGATCTTGCAGGACAGTTGGCACAATATTGTGAAGGAAATCCATTAGCTCTTAAAGTATTGGGTTCTTCTTTATTTGTTAGTTCTGAAGATTCACATAAAAGAAACGAAATGATAGAAATTTGGATAAGTACATTAAATTCGTTGAATTCGTTCAGAGGAGATATTAATTCCAAAATCGATGGTATATTACGTAAGAGTTATGATTCATTGCCACGTGACAAAGACAAAGAATTATTTCTCCATATTGCTTGTTTTTTTGTTGATGAATATGGAGATTTTGTGGTGAATTTGTTGGAGGATGAATGGCAAGTAAAAGCTGGGATTATGACACTTGTTAAGAAATCTCTTGTTACAATCTCACCTAATAACAGATTAACGGTGCATCAATTGCTTCAAGAAATGGGAAGAAATATAGTTCGTAAAGAAAACAAAAATCCTGCAAAACGTAGCATACTTTGGCATGATGATGATTCTTATCGTGTGTTGAAAAAAGGAAACGTAAGATGTTTTTTTCTTAATTATGTGTTGAGTAGCCCTTGTATTTCTTTTTTTGGTAACCTTTTGCACCTACATTCTTTTTAGCCTAATGTACGTTAAATATTTTAACAGACCCAATGTAATGTTTTAACTATTAAAATTTAACGGACGTTAGGTTCAAGGATACTAGATGAAAAATATTTCCAGAAAATGACTACCAGTCTAATTTTTGAAAGTAAGGACATGGATAAAATTTTGTGTAAACCTCAGAGACTATCCTTGTAATTTTCTCGTATGTGTATCGTTAAGATTACAAAACCTCTTATTTTAATTAACCTTAACTAACTAACTTCATGTCTTTCTTCATTAGGGTACAGACACAATTGAAGGTTTATCACTTGACATGCGAAACCTAAAGATAGGGACAAAGGTACGCCAAATCATTAGTGAATTATAAGAGCTGAGCTTTTTAGCTAATAAATAACTGAAGATGGAAGCTAAAAGGCTTTATTTGGTGCATAAAACTTAAATTACATAAATCGTCCATAATTTTATACAAACCACATGGTTGTTTATTCACTTCATCCTAAATTTTCAGCCTGTCTTTAGTACAAATTCGATTGCAAAAATGGACGAACTGAAATTTCTAAAACTCAGATATGTGGAACTCAGTGGGTCCTACGAGGATTTTCCAGAATTAATTTGGCTGAGCTGGCATGGATTTCCTTTGAAAACAATACCTGATGGCTTACTGAAGGACGCTTTGGTAGCTATAGATTTGGGTTCAAGTGACTTGGAAAAGTTTGAACCACCCGAGGTATAAATTCACAAGTAAATTACATAAATCGTCCTTTGACTTTTTCTATTACACGAATAGTCCCTAATTTTGAAACTGATAACATCAATAGTTTTTAAAAATGTAACCGGTTTTTTACTTGTTGGTGTCATAAGTTTCAAAATTATGGAGACAAAATCCATAAGTTTATAAACTTTATACCACCCACAAAAACAATTTATGTAAATTACTCTAAGCTCAATGTTTTATTAATTGATGTTTAACTTGAATAGGTTCTCGATTCGGTTAAGGTTTTAAATCTTTACGGTTGTAGCAATCTTACGAGTATCCACAATCTTCACATGCTCCCTAAACTTGAATCTTTAATCCTGTGGAGCTGCACCAGTCTGACTCATGTTTGTAAAACCATATCAGACCTTAAGGGTCTTGGTCTTTTGGACTTAAATGGCTGCAATAAACTATGGAATAACGAGAATATAAATCAATTTTCGTTACCGAAATCATTACAGGTTTTATTTCTCGATTATTGCAACCTCAACGATATTCCTGTAATATTCAATGGCCAATCAATAACTGACATGAGTTTAGCTGGTAATTTATTTGAGTACTTGCCTAATAACATTGATCTTAAAATGCTTCGGGTACTTAATTTGTCTTCTTGTGCAAATCTCAAGTCGATTTTATGTCTCCCGAGTACCATACGAGATTTACATGTAAATTGGTGCACATCGTTGGAAAAAATAACATTTGAATCAAGTCGTTACACGTTACAGAACTTTGCTTATGAAGGTTGTTTAAAATTGTGTGAAGTTCAAGGCCTTTTTAAATTAGTGTCTGTAGAAAAACTTGATGAAGAATATTTGGGACATATGAAATGGATCAAAGCATATCAAGATTGTAAGGTGGATTTGGTTGGTGATGAGATTACTAAATTCAGAGATTGGCGTCTTCAGGTTATATATCTTTCTTTCTCTCCACACACAAAAGGGTTAGGTTTCATTGAAATCAATGAGATCACCTTCAGATCATGATTTTTGTAGGCCCTATCAGCTTTGATCCAAGGGTTGGTGATCAACTTCAGTCTCAACCCTTGGATCAAATTTGATGGGTCCACCTTTCCACCTGATCTGATGGTCTTATATATATAAAACTAAATTTATTTTTTTTCCTATGGCATTTATAGATGTTATATGAATACGGTATAAGGAGCACATTTCTGCCAGCTGGCATAAAGGATGAAAGCATGACAACATCTGAGTACACATCATCGACTTCTTTTGTATCATTTGATATTCCGTTGTGTCCTAATAACCATAAGATTCAAGGATTAAATGTAAGCTGCCAATACAGATTAAAAAGTGAGAGTGAACCATTAAGGGGTTTGTTAATCAGAATCGTTAATCATACCAAAGATCTTGCTTGGGTTTACAACCCTGTGGTGTACAGCAAACCCGTGGTAAATAAAGATGTTGTTTGGTTAAGTTATTGGCCAATTGGAAATATATTAGACTTTGGTGATAAAGTGTATATAACCGTAATTGAGGATGATAGAATGATAGTAAATGGTTGTAGTGCAAGCCTTAAGTATATAAATGATTATGAACAGTGAAAATTATACAAAAAATGAGGAAGTTATTGGCGGTGATCTGGCGGAATTCATGGTGTTCACGGGGAGGTACTATCTTTGCCGCCGTAATCTCATCAAGGCAATGTATCTTGAAGTTGCTTTAAAGAAGATGCTTGGTGATAACGTTGAGTATACAGGTATACACACACACATAAATAAATTTGTTTCAAAATGATGCAAAATGTTTTTTAAAATGATGCACAAACTTTTTTCTTTTGTGCATCAGTGTTAAAAAATTTTGAAAAATATTAATGTGCATCATTTCAATGTTGTGCATTAATGTATAAAAAGAAAATTACTTTAAAAATTAATTTACCGTATCCCGACCCCATTATACAAATCCTTATATATGTATGTATCACATGTATTGTTATAGAGTCACAAGGTTGGAGAAAATACCGTAAGTCAGGACAAGCTCAGGCATCAATGATGGAACAAAAGACTTTACAAGGCGACCTTCTGAAAGTACGTATGCATATACTTCCTGTGCATATATAGTTTTTGTATGTATTTATATAGGTCATATTTATATTTTAAAGCTGGTTATAAATCTTGTATATAATTTTACCCTTATGCATCAATATTTGTACATATCTATATATTTGTTCTTATATTTATTTGTACATTTCAGGAAATTGTGTTGGGATTGAGGTTTAATAGTGAAGGTGAAGCCCAAGAAATAACGAATATTGTAGCTAATTTTGTGGGCGTTGAGGTAGTTTCTTGTTATATAAAAAGTGGGAGATTAATCGTGAAGGGGGTTATTGATCCTGTGACACTTGCAAATCGTGTGAGGGAATTTGACAAGACGGTAGAGATCAAAACAGTTGATTATGTTTACTAGATTTTGTACGTAGCAAGTATTAATTATCATAACAAATCTGTTGTTTGGAGATAAATTACAATAAAAAACCAACTTTAGACACATACCATTTCATCAGTTCCATCCTCTACCTGCAACACACAAATACCACTTCAACTGCATCAATTAATCATGGTACATTCAACAATGATACCCAATCCCTTCAAATGAGGGGTATGAGGGTGGTAAGATGTAGACAATCATACCTGTACACGGAGGTAGAGAGACTGCTAGCTTCTAGTATTAATCACGGTCAGTTGAATTTTAAAGATTACTCTGTAAAAAGGTAAATAAAGAAAAAGCTCACCTGATTCTGGATCTTGTAACTCTGGTAGTGGGGACATGAGAATTAGATGTACTACTACTTTTCTTGCTTCTATGCTTTGTAGTTCCTATCACCAACATATAAATAATGACATATGTATGTTATATTATGTCATATGTATGTTATATTGTATTATGTTATTATAAAACGAAATTTATCATAATTTTCCACATTACCTTTTGGAATAACTTGTGGGGATTGGACCTCATCATCACATGGGGGTTCTGACTGAATCACTTGACTTGAAGCTTCTGAACATTCTTCAAACTCAACAACATTTTCATCACCAATAGATTTTGAATCACTAGAAACATCTGACTTTTCAAAGTCAACCGCATTTTCATTACTAGGAGTTTCATCCGTTGAGGGATCCATCACCTCACCAACTGTAACATATTAAAACAAATTTATAAAGTTTACTCTTTTTATAAGGATAATTATATTTTAGTCTTCATGCTTTCACTAACTTGGCTTTTGAACCCTATACTTATTTTCCCAATGCTTTTATCATATACTTTCGTTTACTTAATCGTTAACTAGACTTTGGCTGATTGGTTGACCTTTATCAGTCATTTTTTGTTGACGTGTAAGTGTGTAACGAGCGAGTACCTACGTCCCTACAGGCTACACATCTGCCCTAATATTAATTCTTCAAGAGTCCCTATTAGAGATCACATCTTCAGTTAGACCAAGATCATTCAGGTCCCTGCTAACTACGTCCATCCACATAAGATTCGTTCTACCCCTTCTCCTTGAGCCAATGGTTGTGAGAGCATCCACTCTCCTAATTGGCGCAGTTTATGGTCTTCTCTTAGCATGGTCAAACCATCTAACTCGTTTCTCCCTCGTCTTAAGTCTCCCATCAAGGTTTGATCTAAAAGCTCCAGTTTGGGTCATGTCTAGCATGGATCTAACTTTATACAGGTTGGAGGGAAACATGTATGTATAGATCTAACTTAGGTTTCTCCTCTTGTGGGTCTGAATAGTTGGGGTTTTGCTAAAAGCCCGTAGCCCAACAATTCTAAATATCAATAAATTTAATTGGCTATTTTCCTAATTCTACACATAATCCTACCAAATCTTCATCTCTTCCGGTTCCAGAGGTGCTCTTGCCTCAACAATACATCAACAGAAGACTACCTTTTCATAAAAAAAAAATCGAATGCAACAAAGATCAATTGCTTGAGATTATTTTAGTAAGTATGTTGACATAGATGGTTCCAATTGAGCAAGATGTAAATATTGTTCTAACAATGAGGTAATTATTTTAATATTTATTTTTGGCTTTGATATTGTGTGACATTAGAAGGGACAATTTTAACCTGTTTATTTACCAGATGGGTAATGCACCTCCGACAACCATAACCACAACATCAAACTTCAAATGATAATTCTCAAAGTTTATAGGGACAGTAGACTTTTAGGTTAATTATAACTATTATATAATTAATTAATATTAGCAGTTTGTGGTTATTATGTTTGTGTATTTGTGTTGTATAATTTGGTAAAAATAAAGAAAGTAAGGGATGGGATGACTTGGGTTCGATTTGCTTCCATATTCTCCATCATCAAGACTCAAGAGTGAGTTTGTAGTTTGGTTTTTTTTTATGCTATTTCTGTAAATCATTGATTTTTTGTGAAGATATATGGACATATTTGTATTTACCATAATTTAAATTATTATTGATTTTACAATATTCATTAAAAATAAGCATATGACCGAACAACATTTTAAATGCCATAAATATAATTAAATAATAGTGTTATTAAGCCACATTGTAGAAATTTTTTTAATTAATTTATCTCATTTCCTCATTTGCTATTTACTTATTTAGCCCTGTCCTGGTTTGCTCCAACAGTCCACCAACAAGCACACAGGGTTTAGCAAAACCCACTCGCTCTGTGGATAACCGAAAAAAATGTCAATTTTCTTATCTACTTCACCTCTGTTCTCTTCAAGAACTCCAACCCTAATTCTAAAGTTACACAATCAGAACATTTCTGAATCAAGCTCATCAATTCATCATCTCAATTCCACAGGTAAGCTCCAAAATCCCTTCAAATTTTTCCAATTTTAAATTTTAATACAAACAACAAAATTGCCATCATTGTTAATTTGTTCAATTCCCCTTAATCTTATAGGTTTCAACCGCAAAAACTTTAACAATAAATCTACATGTGTTGCTTTATCTGTAAGCCCTAATCACTCAACAACACAAACAACTTTGAGAAAAAAGTATAAGAAACAACACCCGCTTTTAAGTGAAGGAAGAGACGATGATGATAGTTTAGGGCTTGTTTGTCCTGGTTGTGGGGTTTTTATGCAAGATAATGATCCAACTCTACCTGGCTATTATCAGAAAAAGAAGGTAGAAATTGAAGATTTATTTGATTCAGACAATCTTGGAGATGAATTTGACGATACTAACGAAGAGGATATTATTGAAGATGAAATCGAGAGTAAAAACGATGATGATTCTGATAATGGTTTAGAGGTTGAAGATGAACTCGATTGGGATTCCGAATGGGAATCCGATTTCGATGATGATGAAGATGATTTGAAGGAATTAGACGGGTTTACCGCACCGGGTGTTGGGTACGGTAACATAACCGAAGAAGTTCTCGAAAAAGGGAAAAAGAAACGGGTTTCAAAATCAGAAAGAAAAAAGTTGGCCCGTGAATCTCAACCCGAAAAGGAGGAAGTTACGGTTTGTGCAAGATGTCATTCGTTAAGAAACTACGGTCAAGTCAAGAACCAAACTGCCGAAAACCTAATACCCGATTTCGATTTCGACAAATTAATCACAACCCGACTAATGAAACCAACTGGAAATGCCGATTCAACAGTCATAATAATGGTGGTTGATTGTGTAGATTTTGACGGTTCGTTTCCAAAACGAGCTGCTAAATCTTTATTCGAGTCATTAGAAGGAGGCCGTGAAGGTTTGCAACGAAGTAAAAAGTTACCAAAACTCGTTTTAGTAGCAACAAAAGTGGATCTTTTACCTTCACAAGTTTCACCCACTCGGTTGGACCGATGGGTTCGGCACCGTGCTCGGGCTCAAGGTGCACCGAGGCTAAACAGTGTGTATTTGGTTAGCTCGAGGAAGGATTTGGGTGTTAGAAATTTGTTGAGTTTTGTTAAGGATTTGGCGGGACCGCGAGGGCATGTTTGGGTGATTGGGGCACAAAATGCGGGTAAATCGACTTTGATTAATGCGTTTGCTAAGAAAGGTGGGGTGAAAGTGAGTAAGCTAACTGAAGCTGCGGTTCCGGGGACTACTCTTGGCATTTTGAGAATTGGAGGGATATTATCTGCAAAAGCGAAAATGTATGATACACCGGGTTTATTGCATCCCTATTTGATGTCTATGAGGTTGAGTAGAGAGGAGCAAAAAATGGTTGAAATACGGAAGGAATTACGCCCACGAACCTATAGAATTAAGGTTAATACTTCTTCTTACTGTTGTTGAATGTTAATTAACGGGCGGGTTGGGTAATTAACTAATTATTAAAATGGGAAATTATTTAGAGTGGGTCAAAATCTGTTGAATTTGGTTGGGTACCCATCTAGTTTTAATAAATTGATTTAGGAGGTTTTATGCATTTGAATACACTTTGGGCGACTTTTGACCCATTCAACCCGTTTCCATTTTAACTATTTATATTTGATGCAAAATGATGGTATTTTACAGCAAGGGCAGGCGATACATGTAGGCGGTCTGATGAGACTAGACCTAAATCAAGCATCTGTGCAAACAATTTACGTTACAGTTTGGGCCTCACCCAACGTTTCTCTACATCTCGGCAAGATCGAAAATGCAGACGAGATTTACAACAAACATGCCGGTATCAGATTACAGGTACAAATTCATGTTCAATTGGCTCATCAACACATTTTCTACATTATTTATATAATATAATTTATATTTTGTTTCAGCCGCCAATTGGTGTAGATCGAGTGCCTGAATTAGGTAAGTGGGAGTCACGGGAAGTCAAAGTGTCTGGAACGAGCTGGGATGTGAACAGTGTCGACTTATCGGCTGCAGGTCTTGGTTGGTTTTCTGTGGGTTTGAAAGGTGAAGCAAATTTGAGTTTGTGGACTTTTGATGGTGTTGAGATAACAACTCGAGAACCGTTGGTTCTTGATCGTGCACCGTTTCTCGAGAGACCTGGATTTTTGTTGCCAAAGGCTATATCTGAGGCCCTTGCAAACCAAAATAAAACCAAGTCCCGCAATGAAGATGTGCTTGCATGATCTTTAGTCAGAGTAATTCATACAGTTTTGCAGCCCGTTTAATATAATTGCAGTAAATTCGAATGATTTTGCTATTGTTACATCTGATTACTAGTTTATTACATTTGTGTTTTGTTGTTATTAGGGTAAGTCAATGTATGTATATGTATGTATACTGCACTTATGCTTATGCCTTAATATTTATCGTATGTATTCGTAGTGTTCATACATAACTGAAAGCTATAAGCAAGGCCATAAAAACCTGCAAAACTAATTACATTCAGCATGGCTACCATTTGTGTTGACTGTTTCAATTTCAGATGAAAGGAGAAACTGTTCATATTGTGCTTCCATAGATAAAAGATCTTCATCAGTGTCAATAGAATCAGGCAGCATATCAGCAATATCAGAGCTATCGAACTCGTTCATCGTGTTTCCAAAGGAACCGTATTCCCCGTGCTGCTGGCTGACCCAGTAATCATGGAACCAAGTTGAGGTTGTCACCAATTGCCACCATTCTGGGGAGAAATCCTCTACTTGCCGAACAGCTGCTGGGATGAACAATGGAGCGTCAGGATTGAGAGTTGACGACCTTCCTTGTGAAATTAATGCCATTTGTGCTTTTTGGTAGATGAATTTCTCGCACAATTGTTTCGGTGATAGAAAGTTACCTTGCGATTGAAAACTCGTTAGTTAACTAAGAGACGTTTCTAAATTGAATTGGATTTCTATGGAACAGAGTATAAGAAGCTGATCAAGTTAAAACCCGTACAATTTCACCATGATAATGAAGTTTAGCTAACCGATCTTACAATTTAGAAGAATCAAGCCATGCGATTTCAAAAAACATCATTATTATTAGAAAGGCTGACTGATCGGAGACCAAAATCCAACGCTTTTCCGAGTCAGTCAGCCAGATGATCTAAATAAATTTCGATTGGACCGTGAGGCCAGATTAGGACTAACATTCGGTAAATTTCTTAGGAGTTGATCCATCGAAATTAAGTCATACTTGAAATCAAAGAGCTGGAATTAAAAATAAACAATGATCGAAGATCTAGGTCCAGTTACTTTCAAGTCAAACAGTCAACCAAATAGTCAAAATCATTTTATAAGTAATCTCGAGCTCAATATTGCAGTGTCAAATTGTCAACCAAATAGTCCAAACCACAAACAGTTAAAACAATCTCGAAAACTTAAAAATTCAAATTCAAGTGAAACAAAAAAAGCAGCAATTATATACCTTTGAGAATTCGACAGCAAATCAATACGATCGATAAAGTTAATTTGCAGTCTGGGGCAGCAGTATTTATAAGGAAGATATTGGTTCGGATATAGCCTGAGGTATGGAACCTAACAAACCACGTAGTCAGCAGGCAACGCGTCTAAAGCACCGTGTGTTGGGCCTGTCGGAGTGTGAATGGACGCAAGTGATCAGATATTACGCTGTACCAAACGGATTGATGATTATGGGGAAAACAACGGATGAGATGGTTTTTAGAATCTGACGGTTGAGCTTTGGTTAAATAATGGAATGTGTGAGTTGGATTGTGGGGTCCATACTTACACTAGGCACATGGATCTTTCTAAAGTAATGTTTGAAAACGAAGCTCACGTCTTGTTGCGGGTCTACACAATTAATTATAGGGGCGACAAGCTAATTGGATTTAGGTTGGTGTTCTTATATTATTGTAGTTTTTAGTCAGATGTGTACGACATTTATATTCTCATCAAGTTCGTTTTATTGTTTCTTGTCTTGTCGCTAACTATCATCCCTACATAATTGACATCTTTTTAGTACGGAGTATTAGTTACTTTTTACATTGGATTATGGTCTCAAAATTACAATTCTTGGCCATCAAGCATATGAATGCAGTCACGTTTTTAATGCAGAATGATTTGTTTAGAATGTACAGTATCAAGTGATCAAGATAATAAGCTTACAAGTTGCAACAATTAATAATCTTCAGTACATCTAATAGTTCATTACGGGCTACGTGCTATCAGCATCATCATCACATTCAGATGCTGAGCTGGAATCGTTCTCCTTCTCAGGAGAATCAAGTTGCACACACTCAGCAACCGAGTCAGACGGCGAGTCCTTATTCGATGGGGTCAAATCCCCCTTTTTCACAACATTAAACACAATCCCATTATGAATCATTTCCGTCTGCAAAAGATCACCTTCACCAACCGTAATACTCGTCTGAACTCTATCCCTGTTCGTCTCATTCTGCTGATGTGGCATTGACTTATTCAATTTGGAGTCAAAGTCAAACTCCAAGTTTTGAACAAAGTCAACAAATTGGTCAGCTGAAGCAGTCCTCATCAGCGGTCCACCGGATCTAGTCCAAGTATTTAACTCAGCAGTTTCAGATTCACTATCGCTTCCATCGTATGCGGTGGTGTGGTTTAACCGCCAGTGACGACCACCGGGCCCGTGGTGGAGAGAGGATGCCATGTCAGCAAGGTCTTCGAGGGACCCGCTTGAGTTGTCACGGGCCATGCAGTTCCAAGAAGGGATTCTTTTGGATGCGTTGAAACGGGCCGTGTGGGTTAGCCCGTGTGCAGCTGAAGCTGCTCTTTCTGCACTCCTTTTTAGCCTACGCATGTGGTTGAGAATTGCAACACATTCGTCAAGAACGAGCTCGATCCCGCAATTGGCTTTAATGGCTGAAAGTTTCTCCCATGTACATTTTTTGCCTTGTTTTATAGCTTTTTGAACCTCTAAGTGAGATGGATTTTGTATGATTTTTGAGTACTGGAATTACACAAGTAAAAAAATTAGACATCAAACCGAATGTAAAGTTTTGATTATAAATGATCTAACACGCACCTGAGCTAAGGTAGCAGGCATAACAATAGTGACATCACCCTCCCAATCTTGAGCAAATAGTTTTGCAAGTCCTCCTAATGGAAACCCTAGTTCCAAAACCTGATTGCATCGGTGTTTAACTTCCATCTCAACTAAATGAGCAAGCTGCACACAACATTTTAAATACCATAATTATTTAAATCAAAAAAAGAAAAAGTAAAAAGACTTCAAACACACCTTTGCAGCAAAGTTGCCACCATAAGCTCTTATAACTTCTTTGAGTCTGAGTAACGGTGAAATATGAGGATTTGCTTGACTAACAATAAAATGATTCACATTAAAAAGTTCTTTCAACTGAATCATGGGTAAATCTATCTCCAAACTACCATCCCTCCAACGACGTGTCGAACCGCCATTGGTCTCTTCCGGGCCCCAGTGAAACGGCGGGTGGTACGGTACAATTTCCCCGCTTCTATCCTTTGCCATGAGTTCCTGGGCCTCAAAAAGGCCCGGGAACGCACATGAGGCGGTAACCGCACTCCAAATAACCACATGTGGTGAAGTCAAGTAGTTAAGACATCTTGGCGGCTCATGTTTTCTTGGAGAACAAACCGTTATCCCAAGAACACGACCCGTCATATCATAAGCTTCTTGAAACGTAAGATTATTTGTTAAATTTCTCAAAAGCATCTGCAACCGTCTAATATCGTGAACCGCTCCCAATGTTGTTATCCGTTTGAAAATGTTAAAAACGCCGCCCATTTGATCAAAAAACTGTAAAGAATGCACCGAGTCTTCGAAGAAGCTTTGGATTTCGGGCCATGATCGGGTGCCAATAACCGCACAAATAATGGATCCGACACTTGAGCCCGCAATAATTCGGGGTAAAAGCTTGTGTTCTACTAATGTTTTCACTACACCAACGTGAAATGCTCCAAGAGAGGCCCCGCCACTTAGAAGTAAAGCCGTTCTTCCAAACGCGTGACGTGTTTCGTGCATAAACGCGAGTTTTTCTTCTAGAAAAAGCTCCTCATGATCGGATTCACAAACCATTCTTAATTGTGTTGAAACTTCATCGATGTATTCTTTTATAAGTTTTGGTACTTGATGCCTACCCTTGTGAAGCTCAGGGTTGCACATGTTACCAAGGTTTCTAACTAAATCGGTTCGCATGTAAAATATAATATCTCTTAAACAACCTTCTTGACGGCGGTGTTGAAGTTCTTGAAGTTTGTTTGACACAAGTTCTTCATCATAGAGATTGCATTCGTTCATTCTAGGTGTTTCTCTATCCAACATTTTAGCAGCATGAGCCCATTCTTCATAAGTTACTGCAGCCCTCATCATATTTCTCCAGAATTTCCTCTTATACGCCATTTCAGCTTTCATTTTTACATTAGTGCAACGTTTAATTAAGAATGCCATTAGTGTTACTAACAGTAATATCCCTTGTGGATTACGTGGATGCAGCCATGAAATCACAGGCATAATGGTGCCTGATATCTGTGCTTTAATGCTATGGAAGTAAAAAACCAAAAGATTAACGATATGATGCCTCAAGTGTGACATTGATTTCAAAAATAGAACTTTGAAAGCAATAGTTCGACCAAGGACTGTTGATGGTCCGATCGAGAATGAATCAACTTTCGCCTCACTACTTACATCCATTTTGTAAGCAAAATAATTTATTCCCTGATAGCAGCTCAGTTAACCCTAGTTCTGAATCCCAAATCAAATTTGCGACAATTAATGGATTTGATATCAAATCACATCAATCAATGAATCAGAATTTGATGAAATCTCTGGGAATTAAAACAGAGTCGCTAAAAGCAGCTCACAACAGTCTCGATAGAAAAAAATACCCAAATTTTGTATTGAAATGAAAGCTGAAATTTGTGAAACATAGGACGAACGAACACACAAGCTGATGTGGAGCTGACTACGGATATATGATAAACAGTTTATATAAAGACGAAATGATGGTCAAGATAAGAGTACCGTGGCAGCTACGATGAGGTGCAACGTGTGTTCTGTTCGTTCAATTTTGAATTCAAAGTATGCACGTTTCAATATTGGCGAGATGATTGCAGATAGATAGATATATAGACTTGAATTGCGGATAAGAGGAAAGTATGTATCAGTATGATTGTAGTATGAGATAACGAAGGATTGGCGATGGACTGCAGATCTGAATTTGTGGTATTTGTAACGATTGAAATTAGGGTTTTTAGCGGGATTTGACTCCACTGGGGGGGAAGGTTTGTATTATTGGTTGCAACTTGTATAGTTGTAACTTGTATGATCGCCCTTATCTATTCTTAGATAAAGATGATTCATAATAGACGCAAGTGGATATATTTTCTGCTCAAAAAAATGAATATAATTTGACATGGAATAGATAATTAAACAAAATTAAACGTTTTAATGATCATGATTAAATTTGTTTTTAAGCTTTTACAGATGCTATGATTATTTTAATGAAAGGCAGGTTCGGACATGGATCATCTAAGGATCCACAAATTTTACAGACACTGAGATTACAATAAGAAATATTGAGCGTAATAAGGTAATATATGTACACAATTGAAGACTGAACTTTGCTCGAGAAGATTTGCGAAAAGAGCATACTGTCAAGTGTTGTTAATTCGTCCATCGACTACTCTATTTATAGTGTTTTTAAGAATGATAGCTAAAACGATGTACGAATTATCCACGTGTAAGAATTTTGTTAGTGCTGAGGATGTTTCATGAGATGCGTACAACTAAAAAATTTTTGTTACGTTTTTTATATACATTTAGCGGTCGCTAAGATCTTCTGGAAGATATGCATAGGGTTCCTTTTCAGTGACCCTTCAACCTTCAAATGTCTTCGTATAACAATTGTCTTTTGTTGACTACTTCAGCTCTAGTAACTTGTGATACTTCAGCGACTCGTGATCATTCAGTGACTGGGCATGCTTCAACGTCCTTCATCAAGATTGTTACATAGTCTTATAATTGTCTTCAAGGCTCGGTGTTGTATTTGACAGACGCATACTGAACATATTGCAACCCTCTGAACTATTGATCATGATCTAATTCCGCACGGGGATGGTGATACTTAAACGTTGTATGCTCATATAGTACAATGGGATGATTGAGACTATGAACATAGATACATCATAGACCTGATCACCCACAATCTTAAACATCACTTTTAAATTATCTTTTAGCTTTGTCTGTATGTTTCATTAAATCAAATAAATTAATATAGTATGTGTTCTTACAACACAAATTAGCAAAAACACAAGTAATAACATAACACTAATCAAATAAATTCATATAGTTTTAACTAAATTGCCTTACATAAATCATATGACAAAAAGTAAGCGGGATAAATAATCATCCTAAACTCTTTTGATTAAAATAAAGAGTTAAAAGAATATATTATTTGTATTGTGATTTATGCTTTATAGTATTTTGTAATTTTGGACCCCTTATCCTACATACGCCTCTCCGAGCACACATATCAAAAATGTTTGGATAACATTATTTTCTAACCGTTTAAACAAACCTCTCTATAAAAGGAAATAAAATCACTTCCTCGTGAAATCGTCGAGCTACCAAATCTATATTAAATTTGTCAAGTAAAGTCAACGAACTAACAAATAAACCTATCAACGAGAATACGAGATTTAAAAAAAAGAAATCGCTAACGAAGAAGGGAGATGATCCTTGCCGAGCTTCTTTTAGTAATATAGAGTAATTATAAATAAAATGACAAATATGCCCTTCTCCCTTTATCATTTCCCATTTCCTTTTTTATATCCAATTTTCTTATCTTCATCGACTTCTTCATCTTTTTTATTCATCATTTATTCTTCCATCATATCTTCAATTCACGAGCTCATAATTTAATGATTTTAGTGAAAACGTGTTTTCCGGGGTCCATACCCGAACAACTGTTCGTCACTTCGTCTAATGTGGACCAATCAGATCCATTTCATTAGCCAACAAGAAGTTATCTCGTCAGATCTTCCTTAAAATAAATTGATTTATCAATCAGATCCCTGATTCAATTGCTTCATGCTTGACTTTGCAAAATGTTCGACTTTTCATCCAATTAGTTATCAGGAGAATTACCTAAACACATATGGTCATTATCTTCCTTAAGATAAATTGATTTCTCAATTAATGTTTTTGAGGGTGAAATTCCAAAAGAAAAGATTGAGACATTATTTAATTTTAGGGGTTTTTTTTTTTTTTTTAATTTAAACAGCAATAATTTCAGTGATGAGACAGATGAGTTACCTGACAAAATTGGAGTAAGCTCATTATTAAAATCAGTTGGTAACAATTACTTGACTGGAACAATCCCTTTGTATAGAAGCTTAGTTTATGCAATGTGGTTAACTTAAGAGGAAATTACTTCGCCGTGGCTGGTGGGTTTGTGAAGAAGAGACTGGCATGTGATTTTTGGGAGTGTTCTTGATGATGACGGTGCGGAAGAATATAGTATAATTTTTAAAGCGTACAAATAATTTGGGGAAAAGGGGAAGGGTATAATTGTCTCTTGGTATAAAATTGCTCTATATGGATAAAAATTGCTCTGTACGAATCAGCTCCCAACGAAGAAGTGTACCAAATATATTCAAAGAGATGAAAATATTTTCTTTATATAATATTTTAAGTTTAAGACACATTTTAGTATCTTAAACTTAACTAACTAGATAATGTATTATATTGAACTATTAATGATATAACATTATATCCTCAACTGAAAAGATAGCCAAATTAGTATGTTGATTTACAAATTTGGTTTTTAATTTTCACATGATTTTCTTAAAATTATTATATATAGAGATAAATTTATATTTATAATAGTTTATCAAAAATTATTAGGGAAGTAAATCATTTTAGAAAATATGATAAATTAACAAGTCCGACTATTAAATTGACTATTTTTTAAGTTTAATATATCATGTTGCATTTTTGGTAGTTTATGGTGGTAAATGATAATCAGCCTAGTTCATAATATTAAAATGTATTTTTAACATTTTTTAAATAAGAATAACAATGTAAAATTAGACATTGAAGGGTTATATAGTAACTTTTCAAAAATAAAAAAAGAGAATTTAGAGGTTTTTATTCTTTGTTTTTTTCAAATGATATTCTCGTTATAAGGGTTTTTATTGGCTGAGCAAACGTATTTTCATGATAGACGCGACATAATCATTATCTTGATTTTTCTAAACATTCATCTAGTCTACTAATAACTATATTCTAAGAGATGAATCGAACTCGTAATATCTAGAAAAATATTTAGAAGTCCTTACTACTAGACCATTAACCGATTAACCGATACAATGTTTTTATAAGGGTAAAAGAACATGAGACAAGTTTTTGAAGTTAAAAGATGCAAGTCGGAAAAAATGAATTATAATTTTATCGCTCGATGTAATTTTTTATTTTTATGTAGTCACAATGGATAAATCTCAGCCTTTGTATCAATTAACCCTCAAATTATCACCATCACCATCATCATATTTGATTCAATACATCAACATCAACACCACCCCATGTGTATTGAATCACATGTGATTGCACACCGCCGACCACCACCACCATCCCATGTGTATTAAATCACATGTGATTCAACGCCTCTGACCACCACCACCACCACCAACCTCTGTTGGCCACCGTCTCCACCACCGCCAATTCCTCGTCACCATCGGCTGCTTTCAATCACGTGTGATTGGATTACGTATCCTTTCACATGTAATTACGGTGGCCGGAGGCGGCAGCGGGCGGCGGCGATCGTGGCGGTAGCTACCGGCGGCGGCAGTGGCCGGTTGTGGTGGTTATGTATTCAATCACATGTAATTTGATGATGGTGGTTGTTAATGGATTTTTTGATCCAATGGCTAGGATTTGTCCCTTGAGACTATGTTTTAAAGGTAGACTACCTAGAACACAACCCTAATTTTATAATCAAATAATAGAAAATGTGCGGATAAATTATGTTTTGCCGCATGTGCTGGCGTGCTGCCAAACAATGTTTAGTTGGGGTGAAAAAGCGACACCTAAGTTGATTTTACACCACAAAATTTAAAAATAATTTCAATTGTTACATAATACTCCGTACATCATAAATACCATTCTTTGGAAATTGTTAAGGGTGAGCACGGTCTGAAAACAAACCGAATCGAAACTGATAGAAATGAAATCAAAAATGATAAATTTTTAAAACCGAAATCAAACCGATACATATCTACATGTTTTCGATTTTGGTTCGGTTCAATATTTTTAGCCTAAATGCTCATTTTAACTGAGGATCAAAACCGAACCGAACCCAATAAAATCAAAACCGAAAATGATGAATTTTTAAAACCGAACCCGAAACCGATTACATGTTTTTGGATCTGTTTCGGTATTTTTTCAAAAAAAGGAAGAAAAAAAAATCAAAAACCTAAATTTAATATTTTTTTCTTCTAGTTTTCAGAAAAAAATAATTAGCCTATTTCAAAAGACACAAAAAATATTCTCGATATATTTTTCTGAGGAATTTTCATATTTATTGAATAAGATAAAAGATCACACAAATATACACAGTGAATTGAAGTCTAGCGAAAATATAATCGTCAGGCACCGTTAATTAGGGGTGTTCGTTTGGACGGTTTGGTTTTATCCGAACAAAATAGGTGAAACCAAATAATGTAACACCGCAAAATTTAGAGAACATTTTTTTAAAAAAAAAAAAAGTGTGCGGAAGCATATAGATAATATATAGTTTAGGTTTAGGTTTACAAACCAAATGTCCCAAAATAAACTCCAAATAATAATAATAATAATATGTAACGGTGTTAATAAACGGCATGACTCATTTTCAAAACATAACAAACTGAGCTTGGTTAATCATCCCGTCCAAGGCACCGATCACCTGAAAAGATTCAACGAGGGAGGGATTAGCACAAAGCTAAGTGAATGAATATAATCTACAAATTCTGTAAAGCCCAACAAACTAGCATAGACATCTCTACGTTAGAAGAACCACCTATCCACCACACTAATCACATAAACACGGAAGTTATAAAACATCTCCGGTTGGGTAATCACTTGAACACGGAAGTTATAAAACATCTCCGGTTCGTTCGAGAAGATCGGGGTCCTGCCGGAGCCTTAAACCATGGTCGGCCAAAACCACGGTAACCGATAGCGTTTCGTATCCAACACCCGGGCAACTCCCTCCCCTTAACCATGCAACAAATACAGGTAAGGTCGGATACCCTATTAGTCGATACCCGATGCCCAGCGCACTGACTTCTCAAACCTCGGTCACCTAAGTTAAACCGAGTTGTTGCCACAGATCAAGCAAAGTCACTTCACGTTGTGCACATAACCTATTTGACTCAACTCTAGCAAATAGGTACTAAACTAGCAAGCAAGATACGAAAAAACAGCATCAAAAGCATTGCAACTCTTGTTCGCGTTCGGGAACTCGGTCGCTAAGTGTTCACGGCCATCACCAGTATTCCCTGTCTCGAGTTCGCGTTTCGCGAACTCTAGTTCGCGTCGCGAACTACCTGAAGCTGGCACATTTCCTGCAATTTTACCAAGTATGCATATACCGAACCAATTGTAACCAAACACAAGTTGGAGGTTAAATCCACTCACCGAAACCTTCCACTTGCCGAACTCAGAGGTCTAATGTTTCTGATTCCCGATCCCGATTCCTCAAGGGCTCTTCAAAAACGGGTTCGGATTAATGATTGGCCAAGAAACAAGCTAGGGATCTTCAAGATAAGCTCAAGAACACCAAGAACTTTAATGGGTGTTTGAGGGAGAGAGAGAGAGACGTGTAGAGAGGGAGAGAGGAGGACAAATGAAATGGAAATGGTCCCTCCTCCCTCTCAAAACCGTCCAAAACAAGGGAGGGGTGGGGCCCACTTGGTAATTTTGTCTTTTATCCCAATTTAAACAATACGATATAAAAAGTCCCTTTCGTAGTTAATTTATTTAAAATACCAAACGGACTCCAATTTTTAAAACGAAAGCATTTCTGGAAACGAAATCCGACAAGGAATCTAAAGATATAAAAATCACAATTTCATTAAAACATTTCAGAAAATGGATATTTTAATCCCTTGATTAAAATATCACAAAAGGACAAGAGTCAAACAATTCATTTAACACTTAATCAATTTATTCCACATATGGTCAAATAGATATTTTTCAAATATCAATATATACCTAAAACAACTAGGCCGGTTTTAGGATGTTACAACTCTACCCTCCTTAAAAAGGATTCCGTCCCCGGAATCCAACAACAATATACAATTAGCAAGCATTTATCACAAAAGTTTACGACTCTATTCCAATCAATTCCATACATACATGCTCAAACAAAATCACATCCAATTTGTCATACACTTCCTAGTATACTTAGCAATTCCAACTTTTTCATATTATGTTCCCGCAAAACATCGCCATTTCAATTAACAATTAATTCATTCCTACAGTCTACAAACACTCCAAATAATCTCAATACTCATATAGCATTTACCATTCATAACCAGTTAGCATTCCTCATGCCATAAAAGTTAATCAACTAGCATAAGTTACAACATAATTTCCAATAAAATTTCTGGTCTTAATTAATTAATTCTCAAAAATACCCTTTCATAACATAAAGCCACATCAATTTTGCATACGGAGCACAAACTGGTCAAAATCGAGTCATTCTCCGAGACACTATCAAAGTCCCTTGTTAAACATACTTCTATCAATCATCAACTATTTTATGCATAATTAGCCATATTACAATGATGACAAATTTTTTTACAAAGTCAAGTTGCACGTTTTGACAAACAAGTCGAAGTCTACACAATTCAAGTCTACCCCCACACATTTCATTACAATCATGGCAATACAAATAGCAACATTTTTTTTTACTCTCAATTAGTCATACATGCGACCTAACCGATCAAAACAAGTTTTATTATCCAAAAATTGTTTTATTACACCCATAACATGTTAAAGTATTTAACAAAACCGACTTATACAATTAACAACGATTATCATCATAATCAAGGTCTAGCAACTAAATGCATCCAATCAAGTCTTGACACTAATTACCTTTAACGGGTCAACATTGAGAAATTTATCATAACGATTTCCAACCATATAACTAACGGTTCATTAAACATATCAAACTCATATCATGACTAATAAGTGTTTTCAATTAAATGTCAACTTTTACTTAGATTTCAAGTCAAACAATTACAATTCCACTAGTTCTCGACTGTTACTTATTAACATCCAAATAACATGATACTTTTCGTCAATTCAATTCACAATTAAGCATAAACAACTTTTATTACAATCAAATAAACATCATCGTCACTTTGAGTAATTTTTAAAAAGTTACCAATTTAAACTATGATCAATTTTTATTAACATAAATCATTTCTATGCAATCATTTAAATCTAAACACTAGATTTAAGTATAAATCACATTTACAAAACTCTCCTCAAACAAATTCATAATAGATTTAAATCATTTCACAAACTCCTTTATCTTAAATTGTTACTATCGCAAGTCATCTCAAAAGATCTACACACAATTTATTAGTCATTTTTGGGCTCCACATTCGACATAGGAAACAAATCACGTTTTGCATCATAACATTTCAGGTCATTTAGATAATTAACATTGACTGACCGTCATAAATAATGTCTATAACTAAAGCAAACATCAATTTATTCACTTTGGACATGCATTTCCGACTCTCACTATACAAGTCACTACATGTGACCCGACAAGTCACAATAAAAGTTTCAACTTTTCACATAACAAACACTAGTCCTACTTGGACTATCCAATTCACGTATACAATTCTATTCATTTTCATTACAAGCATCACCTTCACGAAGTTTATAATAATTACTATCATACTCAATTTGATCCATGGTCACATATGTTGTGACCAATACCGACATACAACCGATTCTCTTCGCTTCTCCTAAAGTGAAGGAACAAACAAACAGTTACAATCAACTCATCACCAATTTGCACAATACGGAAAACAAGCAACTTTAACCACCGAGACACTATGTGTGTCCAGACAGACCAGAAAAGATTCAATCGTTTATAACATTATTCATAACTTTGATTAAACTAGACTAATTCATACATCATAACACACTAATCTTAGTCCAAGTTTCAATAAAAAGGACATGTAAGAATGCATCACTTATATCTACACAACTCCCGACACATATGAGGTGTCCCAAATCAAAAAGCAATCAATTATTATAATTCAAGTGACATAGAACACCACGGGTAAGCAATTCAGTTCATCACAGCATTTCACAAGTCCTAATCAAGCGATCTACTCAATTACTAATTTTACATAAACACGGTATTGAGTTTATAAAAACATACCCGAGCTATCATTGTCGGTCCACGGTTGGTGAAGATTCCCCGACCGCCCCCGTCCTTGACCCACAACCCATTTTCTTTTCCCAAGGTCAACTTCCATCTTGCCCAAATTGACCACCTCTAATGTACTTCATATCCCCACGTGCGCATTTAGGCTCCTCGGGTAGTTCCCGCATCGTTACTTGATGTGCCAACATTTCCTAGGGCCAAGGGGGTCGGGTTCTCTTTACCTGTCATATCTATAACAATCACAACAACTCACGAAAGCTTAGTTTAAATCGTTAGTAACTACATACTAACTACAACTAACTTCATTCACCGTTGCTCTAATCCCACTCGTCCGGAATGCTTGACCAAACTTGAGCCACGATTTGGGAATGAAACACCAACCCCGTGTATTCATTGCCAAACCGAAGCTCTGATACCAAGTTGTAACACCGCAAAATTTAGAGAACGTTTTTTTTTTATTTTTAAAAAGTGTGCGGAAGCATATAGATAATATATAGTTTAGGTTTAGGTTTACAAACCAAATGTCCCAAAATAAACTCCAAATAATAATAATAATATGTAACGGTGTTAATAAACGGCATGGCTCATTTTCAAAACATAACAAACTGAGCTTGGTCAATCATCCCGTCCAAGGCACCGACCACCTGAAAAGATTCAACGAGTGAGGGATTAGCACAAAGCTAAGTGAATGAATATAATCTACAAATTCTGTAAAGCCCAACAAGCTAGCATAGACATCTCTACGTTCGAAGAACCACCTATCCACCACACTAATCACATAAACACGGAAGTTATAAAACATCTCCGGTTGGGTAATCACTTGAACACGGAAGTTATAAAACATCTCCGGTTCGTTCGAGAAGATCGGGGTCCTGCCGGAGCCTTAAACCATGGTCGGCCAAAACCACGGTAACCGATAGCGTTTCGTATCCAACACCCGGGCAACTCCCTCCCCTTAACCATGCAACAAATACAGGTAAGGTCGGATACCCTATTAGTCGATACCCGATGCCCAGCGCACTGACTTCTCAAACCTCGGTCACCTAAGTCAAACCGAGTTGTTGCCACAGATCAAGCAAAGTCACTTCACGTTGTGCACATAACCTATTTGACTCAACTCTAGCAAATAGGTACTAAACTAGCAAGCAAGATACGAAAAAACTGCATCAAAAGCATTGCAACTGAGTTCCCATCGCGAACTCAAGTTCGCGTCGCGAACTCTTGTTCGCGTTCGGGAACTCGGTCGCTAAGTGTTCACGGCCATCACCAGTATTCCCTGTCTCGAGTTCGCGTTTCGCGAACTCTAGTTCGCGTCGCGAACTACCTGAAGCTGGCACATTTCCTGCAATTTTACCAAGTATGCATATACCGAACCAATTGTAACCAAACACAAGTTGGAGGTTAAATCCACTCACCGAAACCTTCCACTTGCCGAACTCAGAGGTCTAATGTTTCTGAGTCCCGATCCCGATTCCTCAAGGGCTCTTAAAAAACGGGTTCGGATTAATGATTGGCCAAGAAACAAGCTAGGGATCTTCAAGATAAGCTCAAGAACACCAAGAACTTTAATGGGTGTTTGAGGGAGAGAGAGAGAGAGACGTGTAGAGAGGGAGAGAGGAGGACAAATGAAATGGAAATGGTCCCTCCTCCCTCTCAAAACCGTCCAAAACAAGGGAGGGGTGGGGCCCACTTGGTAATTTTGTCTTTTATCCCAATTTAAACAATACGATATAAAAAGTCCCTTTCGTAGTTAATTTATTTAAAATACCAAACGGACTCCAATTTTAAAAACGAAAGCATTTCTGGAAACGAAATCCGACAAGGAATCTAAAGATATAAAAATCACAATTTCATTAAAACATTTCAGAAAACGGATATTTTAATCCCTTGATTAAAATATCACAAAAGGACAAAAGTCAAACAATTCATTTAACACTTAATCAATTTATTCCACATATGGTCAAATAGATATTTTTCAAATATCAATATATACCTAAAATAACTAGGCCGGTTTTAGGAAAGTTTAAACCGAACCGTCCAAGCTAATTCGAAAACCAAACTGATCCGAACCAAATAACAATTTGGTTGGTTTGGTTTTATCCGTTTGGTTTTTCCTTAAAATTTTCAAAATACTATAAAAGTATATAACATAAATAATATTAAGTCCGATATGTAAAATTCCAAAATGATAAACTACTTTGTACATAAAAATAAGTCTAATTCATAACTTTTGACATTTACAATCATATATGCAAAAAACTTGACATCAACTTTATCAAAAAGTTCAAAAAGATTGGTATATCGCCAATTGATACAATATAAAATGGAACAAATGTTAGTATATATAAATTAATTACTATAAGAAAATATAAAGGAAAGGAGTACCATAATTACTTACGATAAAAACCAACAAGTGTTTATATATATATATATATATATATATATATATATATATATATATATATATATATATATATATATATATATATATATATATATATATATCAATTTACTATATATTACTATTCGGTTTTTTTGGACAATCCGGTTTTCATAACAAAAACCAAATCCAATCCGAAATCCAAACTATTAATTTGGTTTAAGTCCAAACCGAACCAAAAAACCAAATAACCAATGCAAATAGTCCGATCCAAAATCTCCAATTGCACAATCCGATTATATCCGAATAATGAACATCCCTACGGCCCTACCGTCAATTACGACCATGTTTTATTGTGGGAAAATTTGAAAATAAATTTTTTATTAAGATTTGTGAATTTCAAATTATTTTTGGAAATCAGACTTTTATAAATCATTTTTTAGCATGTTTAGTTAGGTAGCCCAATAACGTTTGCATGATTACCACTTACCAGTCTCATAAAATATTGAGACGTGTGAATGTATTATGGAAACACAAAAGACGGCCAATAAAAAGCCAACAAGGCCCAGATTAGACGGAGAAGATTCTGGATGCTTTGATCGACTTGTGCTTGAAGCACAAGGCAGCCATAAACCCTAAATTAATACCTCCGATCCTGCCTATTTATATCCACCAATTTCAGTTCGATCCAAATAACAATTAATTAAATTGATGGCGGGCCTTCAACAGTTCTACTTTTTCCCTACAGATTTCCTCGACACCATTAAAGAACGCCCCTCTATTAATCCCCTTCCTTCTAATAATGTACAAGACATCGTATTTCCAGATTCTGTCGACAAGATGAATGATAATTTCAAGAAGGTGAAGATTTCTAGTGGATCCTTGCCAACGAGGATAATTCATGTCCAAAAACAACAGAAAAGGTACAAAAAAAGTTGAGCTGTAAATCTGTCTCCCGATGGGGATTACTACATCATCTGTTGGTTCGATTTTGTTTTGCTTTTGTATGTTTAGTAATCGTGGTTTATTTTATACGTTTTTGTATGATACCAGTTACGCCTTTTTTACTAATTTGATACTCCGTAATATACAAAATATGACAATTGATTTCGTTTTATTAATACGGCGATTTTAGTAATAATGGTTTATACGTTTTGTATGATAAGAGCAAAAGGTGCGGACATGATGTTAAAAGGGGTTTAACCAAATTGATTTCTTTACGTTCATAACTTACAAATATTGCAAGCGGATGAGATTCCACATTTCTATTACTATAATTGAAGAAGAGCGACTACGGAAGCCAGGGGCGAAAAAATTAGAAATAAAACCGAACCCATATTGTTAGACTATTACTCTATTAACCTACTTATTTTAGTAAAAAATATAGTTTGTTTCGAATAGATTTATCCAAATAAGTCTACTAAACAATGATACTTAATAATCCATTAAACCCAATTATTACCGCTGTGTCGACAATAAGCATCAGCCACAAGGCAATAGAAGACTGAAGTTAAGGAAGGATTAAACAAAAGTTAAGCTAACTTTAAGTAAATCAATGGCTGCAGGCCTTCAACAATTTTATTTCTTCCGTACAGGTTTCCTTGACACCATTAGAGACAGCTAGTCTCTTCCTCTATAGGCTAACATAGACAGTGTGGTAAACGGTCATCACATTACAAGATTCTGTCAAGAAATTAAACGATAATTACAAGAAGGTACAGCTTGCCCGTTTGCCTTCTTTCTCTATGTAAAATATGATCTTTATCTAATTGAAACCCTAAAAAGAAGGTGACAATTTCTACTAATTGTTGCCAAGAAGTGTTACAGAAACAGAAAAGTAAGAAGAAAGTTGATTAGTAAATCCATCCTTCAAGATTAAGATGTCTCGATCGGGTTTTCGACATCCTTGATATGCTGGTTTTGTTTTGTTTTGTTTTCTGTTTGTATATATTATGGCTTGTAAGTGTTTTTGTAGTCTTGATAACACTATGTTACGCTTTCTCTTTACGTTGATACATTACAAAAATTGGCATCATTAGGTGCTTGGTTAATTTGGGTACGTATAATTTCTGATGGATTTGTTGGGAATTAATTGGAAGATGTTCGTATCCATTAATAGGATTTTGTTTCACATGACCTGTTGCAACAAAGGCTTGTCAAAACGTTTGTAACTAATCGTGTTGGCGATTTTGGTTTATTATTAGGCATTTTAGGGGTTTATTGGGTAAGAGGGTCGGTGTTTCTTGAGTCTTGACGAATGATTTAGTTGAATTACAATTCGTTCAGAATGTTCTATAAACAAAAAAAAACTGAAAACTAGCCCTTGAAAGTTGCTAAAATATAGGCTTTTGTAAAGCATGAGTTTGTTTAACAATTAATGGAGCCAAAACCGAATACAGGGTTTTCGGTTATTGATGAAAAGAACGACTTGATTTGAACAATGGATTAAGATTTAAGAGACAAACCTGAAATGGTTCGACCGAAGGTTTTCACATTATAAATATATCATCTATAAGTAAAATGTATCAAGCAATACATAGATATTAATGTATGTGTTGCAACATGATATGTTGTAGTCAAAACATAACAAAATTTGTGATCGAGGACAAAGAAATTCTACCTATATACAACCGTGATTCAATTTCCCGTTAACTTACTGTTCACAAAGAAATATACGGCGTTAAATGGTTACTAAAAATATTGAAAGAGGAGGTTTGTCAGTTATGAGTTTTATATTAATAAAAATTTGCTTTTCCCTTTGACTCACGTTGCATCCTTGCCAGAATCCCACCATCTCATTTTTTTCTTTTTCTTTTTTTAAGTTTTATATTGTAATTTTTACTTTTCACCCCTAAATTTTTATAACTTATACATTTAAACTTATCTAATAGTATATTTTATTCATATTTATTTATAAAACTGAGAATTCTGAATATTCCGTCTGATCGATGGTTGGGTTTGCTCTTTAGACCATCAGATAGCAAACAACTTTTGCTATAATACTCCGTAAGTACAAACAATGAACTCTTTTAATTATAGTGTTGCGTATAAAAAACTTATAAGAAATTGTAAATGTTATAAAATCCGCAGCAACGCGCGGTGTATATTATTCTTGTAAAATACAGAAAGTAAAAAAGTAAATTTATGTGTTGCAACATGATATGTTGTAGTCAAAACATAACAAAATTTGTGAGGACAAAGAAATAAAATACAGAAAGTAAAAAAGTAACAATCTGTTGTTTCCAATGTTTTAAAACCCGGATTTTGAATCGGAGCGGACGATGTTCTAAAAATGGTCGAATCTGTTGGACCGGTTCAATCGGTGGGTTCAACAGGATTACAATGCCATTGAATATTTATGTTAAATTAGGTATGTAAAATGTATATAAATGCAGAAAGATCCTTAAAAATTACAAAACAAATATTATAAAAATCTAAAAAATTACAAAACTAATTTTCTAACAAAAAATTATAAAAATTTACCAAAATTATAAAAAACCGAGTTCGACCGGCCGGTCCGACCGGGGTTCACAGTTAACCCGCCCGGTTCGAAGCGGTTCATAAATGGACTTTATACCGGTCGATTCGGCCCGTCATATTTTCATTTCCCGGTCGAACCGGCCGGTCGAACCCGGGTTTTAAAACACTGGTTGTTTCTGAGATGTATATCCAAGACTTATCGGTATGGGTGGCAATTCAAGTGGCGTTCTGTAACACCGCAAAATTTAGGAAGCGTTTTTTTTTTAAAATGCCCGAAGGCGATTAGGTTATCCTCTAGGTTAGTTTAGTTTAGTTTAGTTTACAAACAAGGTCCCACAGTAAGCTTCCAAAATGAACATTACTTAAACAATACAAAAACGGTGTCACTTAAACGACATGGCTCATTTTACAAAACATAACAACTGAGCTTGGTCAATCATCCCGTCCAAAGCACCGATCACCTGAAAAGATTCAACGAGGGAGGGATTAGCACAAAGCTAAGTGAATGAATATAATCTACAAATTCTGTAAAGCCCAACAAGCTAGCATAGACATCTCTACGTTCGAAGAACCACCTATCCACTACACTAATCACATAAACACGGAAGTTATAAAACATCTCCGGTTGGGTAATCACTTGAACACGGAAGTTATAAAACATCTCCGGTTCGTTCGAGAAGATCGGGGTCCTGCCGGAGCCTTAAACCATGGTCGGCCAAAACCACGGTAACCGATAGCGTTTCGTATCCAACACCCGGGCAACTCCCTCCCCTTAACCATGCAACAAATACAGGTAAGGTCGGATACCCTATTAGTCGATACCCGATGCCCAGCGCACTGACTTCTCAAACCTCGGTCACCTAAGTCAAACCGAGTTGTTGCCACAGATCAAGCAAAGTCACTTCACATTGTGCACATAACCTATTTGACTCAACTCTAGCAAATAGGTACTAAACTAGCAAGAAAGATACGAAAAAACTGCATCAAAAGCATTGCAACTGAGTTCCCATCGCGAACTCAAGTTCGCGTCGCGAACTCGTGTTCGCGTTCGGGAACTCGGTCGCTAAGTGTTCACGGCCATCACCAGAATTCTCTGTCTCGAGTTCGCGTTCGCGAACTCTAGTTCGCGTCGCGAACTTCCCATAGCTGGTACATTTCCTGCAAATTTTACTAAGTATGCATATACCGAACCAATTGAAACCGAACACAAGTTGGAGGTTAAATCCACTCACCGAAACCTTCCACTTGCCGAACTCAGAGGTCTAATGTTTCTGAGTCCCGATTGTACACCAAAGGAATACCGAATTAGTATATAATTCCACCAAATCATAAACAATGTTAAATATACATTTAACATTAACACTTGCACTAACTAGATAACCAAACACTTAAATCATCATCTAAACATGGCATGACCAATTATATGTATCCAACAAGTCAACTAGTCATTTGCAAGTCTTGCATTCAAACGGGTCAAACCGGATTATTAAACAATAACACATCCTACAACTATAATCATATCATCAACTTACAATTCACCAAATGTTACCCATAACGTTTCTAATCCCATAAACCTAACAAAATACTTATACTTTCACAATCCAAGTGATTTTAAGTCATTTTACCACTAAACGGCCCAAACGGGTCAAAAGCCCGCACATTACAATAACGCTTCCAATTTCCAACAATTAGCACAAATTCTCTTTATCTAACAAGTCATAATCATGTAACAATTCATCAAGTTTCAAGTCACCAACAATCCATGTATTTCACTTCCAAATTACTAGTTAACCATTTAAACTAAAAACATCCAAACACAACTACAATGCTATAATCTACCATTTAGCAAATCATAACTAGTTAATCAATTCAACAAGATTATAACTTCCCTAAACCAAGTATTTTACCCATAAATCATTATTTCTATCTTTTGACCCAATTAGCCAAACACTAGCTAGCATCTCATCAACCTCACCAAAACTTGACATAATACAACTAACCCATTTAACATGTCATTTTAACATATACAAGCAACAAAACCCATAAAACCTATTTTGACATAATCACACCAACTTGTCACAAAAACCCATTTACTAGCTTATAATTTAGACCTAAACATGGCACTAAAAATTTCCACCTAACATATCATAACTAACCATCTTGACAATTAACACTTCCTACATATTAATTTAACCCACATTAACATTAAACCCATATTAAGTCTAGTTAGAAGCATAATCCAAAACCACACAATTGATACACACACACACACACACCGACACGCACACACACACACACATGTGTACATTTTGCTAAAAAGGTTGTACCTTGTGCTAAAATACTTGTACCCATACAACAAAACATGCCAAACTTAGTATAAACACCTAACACACCATCTAACACAATAATCACCAACCAAATCTCAAGAACACATAAACCCTAATTTATCAACTATCATGAAATCGAAAATAAACACATATAGGATGAAGCTTACCTCGAGAGCTACTCAAAAATGTGTTCGGATTAAAGATTGGCCAAGAAACAAGCTATGGATCTTCACCAAAAGCTCAAGAACTTAAAGAAGAAGAAGATGGAGATTTAGAGAGAGAGAGAGGGAGAGAGACGGTAGAGAGAGAGAGTGAGAGATGGATAAGATGAAGAAGAAATGGGGCATCTCCCCATCTAGGGGCCGGTCAAGGGGTGGGGGTGGGACCCACTTGATTTTTTTTTCATTTTTAACAAATACAACACAAAAGTCCCTTTCGTAGATAATTTATTTAAAATAGCAAACGGACTCCAATTTTAAAAACGAAAGCATTTCTGGAGACGAAATCCGACAAGGAATCTAAAGATATAAAAATCATACAATCCTTTAAGCATTTCAGAAAAACGGATATTTTAATCCCTTGATTAAAATATCACAAAAGGACAAAAGGTCAAACAATCAATTTAACATTTAGTCAATTTATTCCATTTAGGGACAAATAGATATTTATAAAATATCCATATACACCTAAAACAACTAGGCCGGTTTTAGGATGTTACAACTCTACCCTCCTTAAAAAGGATTCCGTCCCCGGAATCCAACAACAATATTCAGTTAGCAAGAATTTATCACAATAAGTTTACGACTCTGTTCTAATCAATTTCATACATACATGCTCAAATAAAATTACATTCAATTTGTCATACACTTCATAGTATATTTAGCAATTCCAACTTTTCCATATTATGTTCCCGTAAAACATCGTCATTTCAATTAACAATCAATTCATTTCTGTAGTCTACACTTACTCCAAACAATCTCATTACTCATATAGCATTTACCATTCATAACATGTTAGCATTCCTCATGCCATAAAAGTGATCCACAGACATATGTTTAAGAATTCCGTACACAAAGTCACAACAATTAACCCAAGTCTTAATTATCTACTCATTTTCTTCTTTATTCTAACAAAATTTACAACCTTGACCCGCAATTTTAAGAATTTTCAATAAAAATTTCCGGTCTTAATCATTTAATTCTCAAAAATGCTCTTTCATAACAAAAAGTCACCTCAATTTTGCATACTAAGCACAAACTGGTCAAAATCAAGCAATTAATCGTGACACTATCAAAGTCCTTAGTTAACAATACTTCTAACAGTCATCAACTATTTTATGCATAATTAGCCATATTACAAGGATGACAAAAATTTTCAAAGTCAAGTTGCACGTTTTGACAAAACAAGTCGAAGTCTACACAATTCAAGTCTACCCCACATAACTCATTACAATCATGGCAATACAAATAGCAACATCTTTTATACCTAATTAGTCATACCTGTGACCTAACAGATCAAAACAAGTTTTATTATCCAAAAATTATTTTATTACATCCATAACCTGATAAAGTATTTAACAAAATCAACTTATACGATCAACAACGATTATCATCATAATCAAGGTCTAACAACTAATGCATCCAATCAAGTCTTGACACTAATTACCTTTAACGGGTCAACATTGAGAAATTTATCATAACGATTTCAAACATATAATTCACAGTTCATTAACATGTCAGACTCATGCGATGACTAATAAGTATTTTCAATACATGTCAACTTCTACTTAGACTTCAAGTCACCCAATCACAATTCCACTAGTTCTCGACTCTTACTTATTAACATCCAAATAACATGATACTTTTCGTCAATTCAATTCACAATTAAGCATAAACAAATTTTATTACAATCAATAAAACATCATCGTCACTTTGAGTAATTTTAAAAAAAAGAATTACCAATTTAAACTATGATCAATTTTCATTAACATAAATCATTTCTATACAATCATTTAAATCTAAACACTAGATTTAAGTATAAATCACATTTTCAAACTATTCTCAAATAATATCATAATCAATGCAATTCATTTAACGGTCTCTTTTATCTTCAATTATTACTATCACAAGCCATCTCAAAAGATCTACACACACAATTAATTAGTCACTTTTCAGACTTCAAATTCAACATAGAAAACCAATCGGGTTTGCATCATAACATTTCAGGTCATTTAGATAATTAACATTGACTGACGGTCATAATTAATGGCTATAACAAAAGCAAGCATCAATTTATTCACTTTGGGCATGCATTTCCGACTCTCACTATACAAGTCACTACATGTGACCCGACAAGTCACAATAAAAGTTTCAACTTTTCACATAACAAACACTAGTCCTACTTGGACTATCCGATTCACGTATACAATTCTATTCATTTTCATTACAAGCATCACCTTCACGAAGTTTACAATAATTACTATCATACTCAATTTGATCGACGGTCACATATATTGTGACCGAAACCGACATGCAACCGATTCTCTTCGCTTCTCCCGAAGTGAAGGAACGACCAAAACAATTCCAATCAACTTATCACCAATTCACAAATCATGAAAACGAGTAACTCTAACCACCGAGACACTATGTGTGTCCCGACAACCAAGAAAAGAAGCAATCTTCTAGAACTTTTAATTAACTAGACTAATCCATTCCTCATATCACTCTCAACTTAGTCCAAGTTTCAACAAAAGGAACATGTAAGCATACATCACTTATATCTACCAAACTCCTGACACATAAGATGTATCCCAAATCAACAAGCAATCAATTGTTCTAATTCAAGTGACATAACACACCGAAGGTAAGCAGTTCAGTTCATCACAACATTTCACGATCTTTAGTTAAGCAATCTTCTCAATTAATAATTCTACATAACACAAGTATCGAGTTTATTAAAGCATACCCGAGCTATCATTGTCGGTCCACGTTGGGTGAAGATTCCCCGACCGCCCCCGTCCTTGACCCACAACCCATTTTCTTTTCCCAAGGTCAACTTCCATCTTGCCCAATTGACCACCTCTAATGTACTTCATATCCCCACGTGCGTATATAGGCTCCTCGGGTAGTTCCCACATCGTTACTTGATGTGCCAACATTTCCTAGGGCCAAGGGGGTCGGGTTCTCTTTACCTGTCATATCTATAACAATCACAACAACTCACGAAAGCTTAGATTAAATCGTTAGTAACTACATACTAACTACAACTAACTTCATTCACCGTTGCTCTAATCCCACTCGTCCGGAATGCTTGACCAAACTTGAGCCACGATTTTGGAATGAAACACCAACCCCGTGTATTCATTGCCAAACCGAAGCTCTGATACCAAGTTGTAACACCGCAAAATTTAGGAAGCGTTTTTTTTTTAAATGCCCGAAGGCGATTAGGTTATCCTCTAGGTTAGTTTAGTTTAGTTTAGTTTACAAACAAGGTCCCACAGTAAGCTTCCAAAATGAACATTACTTAAACAATACAAAAACGGTGTCACTTAAACGACATGGCTCATTTTACAAAACATAACAACTGAGCTTGGTCAATCATCCCGTCCAAAGCACCGATCACCTGAAAAGATTCAACGAGGGAGGGATTAGCACAAAGCTAAGTGAATGAATATAATCTACAAATTCTGTAAAGCCCAACAAGCTAGCATAGACATCTCTACGTTCGAAGAACCACCTATCCACTACACTAATCACATAAACACGGAAGTTATAAAACATCTCCGGTTGGGTAATCACTTGAACACGGAAGTTATAAAACATCTTCGGTTCGTTCGAGAAGATCGGGGTCCTGCCGGAGCCTTAAACCATGGTCGGACAAAACCACGGTAACCTATAGCGTTTCGTATCCAACACCCGGGCAACTCCCTCCCCTTAACCATGCAACAAATACAGGTAAGGCCGGATACCCTATTAGTCGATACCCGATGCCCAGCGCACTGACTTCTCTAACCTCGGTCACCTAAGTCAAACCGAGTTGTTGCCACAGATCAAGCAAAGTCACTTCACATTGTGCACATAACCTATTTGACTCAACTCTAGTAAATAGGTACTAAACTAGCAAGCAAGATACGAAAAAACTGCATCAAAAGCATTGCAACTGAGTTCCCATCGCGAACTCAGGTTCGCGTCGCGAACTCGTGTTCGCGTTCGGGAACTCGGTCGCTAAGTGTTCACGGCCATCACCAGAATTCTCTGTCTCGAGTTCGCGTTCGCGAACTCTAGTTCGCGTCGCGAACTTCCCATAGCTGGTACATTTCCTGCAAATTTTACTAAGTATGCATATACCGAACCATTTGAAACCGAACACAAGTTGGAGGTTAAATCCACTCACCGAAACCTTCCACTTGCCGAACTCAGATGTCTAATGTTTCTGAGTCCCGATCCCGATTCCTGTACACCAAAGGAATACCGAATTAGTATATAATTCCACCAAATCATAAACAATGTTAAATATACATTTAACATTAACACTTGCACTAACTAGATAACCAAACACTTAAATCATCATCTAAACATGGCATGACCAATTATATGTATCCAACAAGTCAACTAGTCATTTGCAAGTCTTGCATTCAAACGGGTCAAACCGGATTATTAAACAATAACACATCCTACAACTATAATCATATCATCAACTTACAATTCACCAAATGTTACCCATAACGTTTCTAATCCCATAAACCTAACAAAATACTTATACTTTCACAATCCAAGTGATTTTAAGTCATTTTACCACTAAACGGCCCAAACGGGTCAAAAGCCCGCACATTACATGTAACACCCTAAAATTTACAAGATTTTTAAAATTTTTAAATTCAAAATTATAATCAAAAAGGTCCCATAAATAATCCCCAAAATATTTGTTTGATTTAAAATGTATTTAATGCGGAAATGACTTGAATAAAATTCATAGTTTTAAAATAATAAAAACGTGTCACATCGGCACTTAGAAGTAGTACAGCAGTCAACCGTCCACCTTCTCTTTTCCTTTGCTAGTACCTGAAAAATGGGAGGGAGTTTTTGGGTCAGCGGGGAAGCTGAGTGAATAAACTTAAAATGCAAACAACTACAACATACAATACATGAGGGCACACATGTGAACTCCTAATCATTTACCACTAAGTTAATTTCTCAGTTTTTGTATCTTTTTAAATTTATATAGCGCGCTTGTGTAATTCGAGTCGAGAGATCAACCTCGCCTCTCCTTACACTAAAATGCCACAAGGGCCCACACAGAATTTGCCACAAGGGCCCACACAGAATTTGCCACAAGGACCCACACAGAATTTGCCACAAGGGCCCACACAGAATTTGCCACAAGGGCCCACACAGAATTTCCACTGAGATTTGTTAATTATTTTTATGTTTCCATTCCTAACATAAACCACACAGATAGCCCTATCACTTAGTAGCACAGAATGACTTGGTACCGGCTCAGATACTCGGCACGTCCGTCTCAGATCAGTAGTATGCAAAAACAGTCACTCAGATAACAGATCAACACACAGAAAGTACAACAGATCAAAACAGTTAACCATATGAGTCATGCACGTATCGTTATAACTGAATACACGGTGAGAATACTCAACTCGAGAAACGTAAGCTCCAACAGGTTCACGGGAAATCAAAGGTGCAGCAAGTTATCTCCTAGAAGGACCTAAAACATAAATCGAAATCTCGGATTAAAAACCCATCTCTTAACTCTATTTCAGAAAACTGGCAGCACCCGTCGGTCTCACGGAAACTGCCATAATTCCTAAAATGTGCAGTAGATTAATCCCAAATTTTTACCATGAAAAGTAGACAACCAGAACTACATATCTCTGTGAGACGGTCACTGGCCAAAACAGAATCTAAGGGTCTCAAAACAGTGTTGCAAGTCAGTCATATCGTACAGGTCATATTCCTAACAGCAGCATGTTAAAGTAGTTATAACTTCTAAACCGTAATTCGGATTGACGTGAGGGTTGCGGCATTGAAAAGCTAACTCAAAAATAAAGGTCCCATCACGGACCAAAAATTCAGAAATGTATTTTAAGTGTGGTAAAAACAGTCCGGAATTCAGCAGACAGATTCTGTTAAAATTCAGCATGATAAATAGGACCCGTATTAAAACCCGACAACAACCCGTTTATTCCCGATACCCCCCGACAGCCTCGAAAATCAGTAACCATAAATGACCACATCCTTCACTACAACCCACGAAAATAAGTATGCCAAAACAGTTTAATTAGGTTCGATAGTTAAACGATAAAATGACAATATCTGGTATTAAAATCTTATGGACAAACCCGACAATTACCAACCCCAGCAAAATCGAATAACATAGCCATGACAAAACTAGAATCATGTATAGACCACAGATTAGGACCGAAGAAACCCAGAAAATTGTAATAATAACGAAGAGGAACAATGCAAGAACGAGGACTACCGAAACAGAAGATGAAAACCGACTCGAGAACAATGCTTGTACTGATTTGGCGATGCGTCTGCTGCTCACTTGCTCCAATATTTGAGAACCAGCTCTGCTTGATTCCATGGCCACCAAACCGATAAACAAACTGTGGTTAGCCATGCATACAATCGAAGGAAAAGGAGAAAAACGAAAGGCCAGAAATCTTACCGATAACCACCTTATAACTCAAGCTGCTGCTCGAATTTGCTTGGCCTTGGCTAGACGATCACAAGACTGGATTGGAGGGTAAGAATGAACAGCTTGGGGTTCTTCTTGGAGGATTGTAGCCGCAGGGAATTAGGGTTATGAGCAATTCTCGTTTGGCAAGTAGTTTATGAGGAAGGTAGCACCCAAAAATAACAAGCCTTCATGAGCAAGAAATTCACGTTAGCTTCAACTCTCTTAATTCGGTGGTGTTTATTTTGCATCGGAATCAGAAAGAAAAGAAGGGTGGCGGTGGTGATTGTTTTATTTCTTTTTACCGGAAATCAAAGAGAGAAAGAGAGTGGCGGTGGCTCATTCACATGTTTATCCTCTAGGTTTTAGGTTATGATTAGTTTAAGTATCATCCTCTAGGGCCTCAAGGCTTAATCTCGATCGGGCTTAGAGACAAGGGTGGGCTGGATATGCTCTTGAACATCAGACACGAGCCCACTCTTTGGTGGACAATCTAACCGAGCTAGAGGGGAAACAAAGAAACAAGGAGGGTTCGGCCTTCCACACTTTGTCACATACAACACTTCACAAAAGAAAACCGGGTTTTCTTTTCATTTAAACGAAACCCGACTCGTGGAATAAATGTAAAGAAAATAAATTGAAGCTCGGGCCTCTCTTTTGGCCGGGCTGCTCATGGTAGACAGGCTTGGTCTTGGCCTACGGCCGACCTCAAAAGAATACCACTCAACCCTTACGATGAACTAACCAGTCCAAATTACAAGACGAACTATTTAATTGAATTAATAAAATACAAACGTCCATTAAATTAAAATGTCTAATCATTAACGTGTCTACGTATTTAAAGCCTTATTAACTCATACAACACCTGATAAACATGAACCGTCTAACTATAAGTCGTCTAACTAATACGAACCATCTAACTACATTATAATAAACAAGTTATTAAATACTACATATTCATTTTAAATTTAAATAGGTCGATTAAATTAATATTATTTAATTATTAAAGTTTCAGGGCGTTACATTACAATAACACTTCCAATTTCCAACAATTAGCACAAATTCTCTTTATCTAACAAGTCATAATCATGTAACAATTCATCAAGTTTCAAGTCACCAACAATCCATGTATTTCACTTCCAAATTACTAGTTAACCATTTTAATTAAAAACATCCAAACACAACTACAATGCTATAATCTACCATTTAGCAAATCATAACTAGTTAATCAATTCAACAAGATTATAACTTCCCTAAACCAAGTATTTTACCCATAAATCATTATTTCTATCTTTTGACCCAATTAGCCAAACACTAGCTAGCATCTCATCAACCTCACCAAAACTTGACATAATACAACTAACCCATTTAACATGTCATTTTAACATATACAAGCAACAAAACCCATAAAACCTATTTTGACATAATCACACCAACTTGTCACAAAAACCCATTTACTAGCTTATAATTTAGACCTAAACATGGCACTAAAAATTTCCACCTAACATATCATAACTAACCATCTTGACAATTAACACTTCATACATATTAATTTAACCCACATTAACATTAAACCCATATTAAGTCTAGTTAGAAGCATAATCCAAAACCACACAATTGATACACACACACACACACACACACACCGACACGCACACACACACACACACATGTGTACATTTTGCTAAAAAGGTTGTACCTTGTGCTAAAATATTTGTACCCATACAACAAAACATGCCAAACTTAGTATAAACACCTAACACACCATCTAACACAATAATCACCAACCAAATCTCAAGAACACATAAACCCTAATTTATCAACTATCATGAAATCGAAAATAAACACATATAGGTTGAAGCTTACCTCAAGAGCTACTAAAAAACGTGTTCGGATTAAAGATTGGCCAAGAAACAAGCTATGGATCTTCACCAAAAGCTCAAGAACTTAAAGAAGAAGAAGATGGAGATTTAGAGAGAGAGGGGGAGAGAGACGGTAGAGAGAGAGTGAGAGATGGATAAGATGAAGAAGAAATGGGGCATCTCCCCATCTAGGGGCCGGTCAAGGGGTGGGGGTGGGACCCACTTGAATTTTTTTTTCATTTTTAACAAATACAATACAAAAGTCCCTTTCGTAGATAATTTATTTAAAATAGCAAACGGACTCCAATTTTAAAAACGAAAGCATTTCTGGAGACGAAATCCGACAAGGAATCTAAAGATATAAAAATCATACAATCCTTTAAGCATTTCAGAAAAATGGATATTTTAATCCCTTGATTAAAATATCACAAAAGGACAAAAGGTCAAACAATCAATTTAACATTTAGTCAATTTATTCCATTTAGGGACAAATAGATATTTATAAAATATCCATATACACCTAAAACAACTAGGACGGTTTTAGGATGTTACACGTTCGGACTTGTGGGTTGGATGGTTAGCAGGTTATACACATTTAACATGAAGTCGAGTTGTTTATATTAATGAATCATATATTTTAACCCTAACCTGAACACGACTCATATAACCAGTTTAATTAAACATGTTAGCGGCTTAAATGGGTCAAACATAATGACTTTTTCTAAATATAAACTATTAAAATATAAATATATTCATTTTTAAATGTGTTTTAATAATTAATTGGAATGACGGTCGATCAATTTAGATTATCATCAATCAAATCCTGACTTA
Organism: Calendula officinalis; assembly: GCA_963853835.1. NCBI lineage: Eukaryota > Viridiplantae > Streptophyta > Magnoliopsida > Asterales > Asteraceae > Calendula > Calendula officinalis. The sequence goes on from OY970832.1 coordinate 21,665,459, forward strand.
TTTAATAATCGGGTTAGTTGAGTCGACCAAAAAATAACTCGATATGTATTTACCTTGATACTAATATGTTTCAAATTAAATTTCATGTCTGGTCAGAAATTGTGTGGTAGTGATATATTAGAGGGATAGGTGTGGTGGCGGATGAGGCATCTCGTCGGATGCCACATGGGTCAAAGTGGCGTGCCACCACACCGCAAGTGGTGTGATTGGTGGCCCAAGTCGTATCAGTGGCGGAAGCATCGAGCGAATAGAGAGGAGAGAGTGTGTGTTTCAGGTGTTTTTATTGGGTAAGGGGTATTTTAATGGGTCCAAAAAATATATTTTAGGTTAAGTTATGGTAGAGGGAATATTTGGGGTTTTGAATGTGAAATATGAAATAATGATGTGGCGCATATGTGGCGCGGAGGTGGCACTCCGACTTGGTGTGACCACACCTAATACTCTTGTTTGTTGTTTTTACTTTTTAAAAAGAAAATAAAAAAATTAGAAAGCATACTTAACTTTGGGTTTGTCAACATATATATATGGTATATCTTATGTTTTTTTAGTTTTTACCAGATCTATTACTTGAGGCTTTCTCAAACATCAGTGGCTTTCAAGTGACCAGATCTCTCCCGCCGACACCTCATTCCGTCATGAATCTCGATAACTGATCACACTCTCTGCATCCTTCCCGAAACTTATTGAGATCGCAACTCAAAACTTCATTGCTTCCGACATCAAAATTTTTAATTTCATTCGTAAATTTATTTGCTCATTCTGAAAACAGATGGGTGGGTTTGCATCAGCTTTCGATTTGAAGTCAGGGCAAACAATACTGTTGGTTCTTCTACTGATGATTGCTTCTTTTTACACCGGCACCTTTTTTGGCCGCAATTCTTCACTTTATGCTGATCAATTTGCCTTCAATTCTACTTCGTCGGAATCCCTAGGTACCATTTTTTTATTATTTGTACTTATTGTTTACTAATTAGTGTCTAATTGTATGCTTTAATTTAAATCAATGTTGTTTCTGGAAACAGAATGCTTGTGTGTGTGTGTTTTGGAAATTTGGTAAATAATTTTGTTAGTTATTTTGGGACAAACTACAATGGCTGCAGTAGTATTCATTTGCATAAATCGATCTTTTATACTTGCAGGAAATCCTACATATAGCAATAGAGTTATTCTTACTCATCGATACACACCACTCATAATTCCAGAAACCGGGATGAACATATGCCCAATTCAATTTAATGAACATATTCCTTGTCACGATCCTTTATATATCAACGAATTACTCCCAAATTTAGATCTAACAAAACGAGAAGATTTAGAGAGACATTGTCCCCCATTAGAAAGACGTTTATTTTGCTTAATACCTCCACCAAATGATTACAAAATACCAATTAGATGGTCAACAAGTCGAGATTATGTATGGAGGAGTAATGTGAATCATACACATCTTTCTGAAGTAAAAGGGGGGCAAAATTGGGTACATGAGAAAGATCAGTTGTGGTGGTTTCCGGGTGGTGGGACCCATTTTAAACATGGAGCTACTGAATATATTGAGAGGTTTTTTATTTTATTTTTTTTGGTCTTTTTTTTAAGTTAATTCTATATTTACTGAATTTATTTTTTACACAGATTAGGGAATATGACTACCAACGAGACCGGTGATCTTCGTACATCTGGGATTTACCAAGTTCTTGATGTTGGTTGTGGAGTTGCCAGTTTCTCTGCATATCTTCTTCCATTAAACATACAAACAATGTCATTTGCTCCAAAAGATGGACATGAAAATCAAATTCAATTTGCTTTAGAACGTGGAATCGGTGCTATGATATCCGCTTTAGCTACAAAACAACTACCATACCCGAGTAACTCGTTTGAAATGGTTCATTGTTCAAGGTGTCGTGTTGATTGGCATGACAACGGTAATAATTGCATTAAAACTCTATTATTTAGACAAGGAAAATTGCATTTTGAGGTAACATACTATGCTTGTTTTCTCAAATTGGGTAACAAGCTATTTCTTTTTTCTCTAATTTTAGGATTGTACTACCCCAAAATATTCAATTAAGGTAACGTTTACCAGGAAAATCCAAAAGTATGTGTCCACGTGGCTGTTTGTGCTTACTCATCATCCACATATACACATCATGGGGTTTTAATTGGTTAAAATCCATAATTTATGGAGATGCGTAATTTCATATATTATGCTAAATAATGTGTACATGTGGAAGACAAGTAAACCATAAACAGTCACATAGACAAATGACATGGACTATAATGGAGTTCTGACTTGTTAAAATCAATAATATTGGATTTTTTTTTCTGTAAATGTTACCTTAGTTTAGTTTGTGGTAGTAGGATCCTAAAATCAGATAAAAGAAATAGTAGGTTACCCCCAAATGCAGTTTTCCCTTAAAACAGAACATTGTGCAAGTTATTCAAAAAATTTATTTGAATAATTTCATTTTATAAATGATTATTGCAGATGGAATTCTTTTAAAAGAAGTAAACCGGCTTCTTCGACCAAACGGTTATTTTGTATATTCAGCTCCACCAGCTTACAGAAAAGATAAAGACTTCCCATTAATTTGGGAGAAATTGGTGAATATAACTTCTGCCATGTGTTGGAAACTTATCGCACGCAAAATCCAAACGGCAATTTGGATAAAAGATATCACTGAATCTTGCCTTCAAAATAACGCAGAACAAACACTTGTACAAATTTGTGATTCTGTTGATGATCATAAACCGTCATGGAAAACACCCTTGAGAAATTGTGTGACACCTGTCAAAACGGGCTCCGAGTACCCCAAACTACCTCCTTACCCGCACCGTGCTTCAGTGTATTTAGAAAGTCTTAATGATATAGGTTTGTTTTCATTAATGATCTTTTTAATTGTGTGTTATTATATGAATATCTATGTGTTCTGATTATTTAATATCACGTAATTAGATTTCAAAATGTGTTGGGTGCAGGTATCACTCAAGAAATGTTTCTCAAGGATTCACTCTACTGGCAAGATCAAGTTCGTCATTATTGGCTGTTAATGAATGCTGACGAGGCATCTGTCAGAAATGTTATGGACATGAATGCCCTTTATGGTGGATTTGCAGTTGCTTTTAGTACTTGGCCCGTTTGGGTCATGAATGTAGTTCCTGCAACAATGAACGATACATTATCTGCTATTTATGCACGGGGCCTAATTGGCTCCTTTCATGATTGGTAAGTCATAATAAGTTACTAAATATAACCACCATGTTTGGTTACAATGATAATTGTAACACATGTTTACATTTTTACTAGGTGTGAGCCATTTTCGTCTTATCCACGGACGTATGATTTGTTGCATGCAAATTATCTATTCTCACATTACCAAAAACACGGTGATGGTTGCTTAATAGAAGATATTATACTAGAAATGGATCGTCTTGTACGACCTCAGGTAATGTTTTTTAATGATGTTTGTTGAACGTTAATTACGTTTTTTTGGTTTATGTTAAAATGACCTATTTACCCCTTGTCTGTGTAGGGTTTTGTCATAATTAGAGATGATGAAATTATTATATCAAGAATAAGGGATCTTGTACCGAAATTCCTTTGGGATGTTTCTTCGCATGTATTGGAAAACCAGCAAGGGGTATCAGAGCAGATTTTAATTTGCCAAAAGAAATTTTGGGCGATCGTTTAATGGCGATGTAACCCTTGATTATGGGTTTAAATTATTTAAGTTGATAGTTTATATTTTGTAGTGTACTATTAGTTTATGTATACTATATAAACCCCATTGTTAATTCTTTTGTTCATAGTAATTCTTACCGGACCAATTTGTGTCGATCCATTGGTTACATGACCATGGAAATGAGTTCATTTTAAGTTATAACCATGTACTATAGGAACTTGGTGGTGAAGTAATGAGCTATGATTGTTTTGAGAGTTTTACAAACAATGTTAGATGTGTGATCGGTTCAATAACCGAACCGCTCGGAACCGAAATGATAATTGAGAAAATGGTTTCGGTTGGACTGATGACGTCTAGCACCGGACCAAGAACTACCATTTTCCAAAAAAAAATCAATTTTGGAATGAGCCGGATCGAGAACTGATTTTGCATGATAATTAGAACCGAGAACTTGAGAGGGAGTCACTTGTAATCACTTTCTTGTTTTCAATACTAGTGTAAATCTCTATCTGAATACATACAATAACTTGAAAATCCATTAGGTTTTAGTAATGACTACATTGGCTCAGACTTGTTACTTAATGAGCATTTATACATTACTTTTACAATTGTTCCGATCCTCATTAGAAAGATTTCGTTTATAATTATTGACAAATTTGATATATTTATAACTCATTGCATCATACCAGTAATAAATCATACGAAAAAAGTAGCATTGGACATTTTATTGTAGCTATATCATTGAAGTTGAGTTTGGAAGTGTAAGAAACCCGAAATAAAGCAAAGGTTATATTTTCACATCTACACTTGAAATTTAGAGATTCAACATTCTCATTACATCAAAGAAAACATCTCATATCAACCGTCGTTAATCATCAACGACTTACTAATCGAACAAGAACTCATCAAACACTCATATTTCCGAGAATTACCATAAAGTTCATTTCGACATCTTGAAGGTGCACTTTCATTTTATCTAGGGCTGGCTAGTAAGATCCACCAAACAACACGTTTTCAATAAGCTTGGTATGCGTCGAGTTACTCGACCTAGAAGCTCGATACATCAAATTACTAATTATTAATAACTATGTGAAAAGAACCCTAATTTCATGAAAACAAAGATCAAGAAGTTTAATCATCTCCAACTGGGAATAAAGTCAGAGCCTTTTTCTCTTTTCCAGATTCCATGTCATCCACAAAAGAATTATGAACCGGAGTCCCAACCCTGTGAACAGGTTGACTCGACTGTCTGGTCGGCCCAAAGTGTCGATGAAGATTATGCTGATGATGCCTGGAGACGGCCGCCATCTGCTGGTGGTGATGCTGCTGTTGAAGTACAGCCGCTGGCATATACGGCAAGAAATGATCGGAATTCTGATGAGATTGATGCAGAAAATGAGGTGGCACGGGAGAACTCGCGAACAAATGGTCGGTTGCAGAATCACCGCCGGACCCAAATCCAACACCACCGTTACCCTGCATACGTTTCAAATAAAGCCTGTATTTCTGTAAATGACTCGCGACGTTTTCGCGAGTCAACCCGTCAATACTCATCAGTTGCATTATGGTTTTAGGGACAGCTTGTTTTATCCCCAAATGAGCAACAGCATCCACAAATCGTTTGTGAAGTTGTGGAGTCCAGACTAATCGAGGACGTTTTAGGGTTCGAGCTGGTTCATCACCGGCAGATGAATCGAAGTCGCCGGAATTGGGTTGAGACGACGGAGTTGAAATTGACGGCGGCTGTTGGTGGTGGTTTTGATTGTGAGAAGTACCGATTTCGAAAGCGATTGCAAGATCAGGTGTAATTAGTGTTTGAGATAAGGGTATGAGTTCTTCTGGTTTTGGGAGCTGTTCTTCCCATTTCGAAAACCAATTAGATTCATTTTCTCTCATTTTTGGTTTTCAAATCAAGAAATTGATGAAAGTTATAGTACAGGTTTCTGATTTTGAGGTTGTATCGAGCTGTCTCTCTCTCTAAAGATTTGAGATTTGATGAGAGAGAAGGATGGGAGGAAGGTGGGTGTTCGAGGTGGATCTTCTTCGTATCATTATTATCTAGTTTTAGAGCGATTATGGTCCGGTTGGTATAATAATTCAATAGATCATAAAATTAAAAAAGAAAATAATTGCGTTTATTTCTAAAGTTTTTATACTACTCATAAAATTATTATGATTTAGATATGTAATTTATTAATTAACTCTTCTAGTCTCATCTATTTGAACACTTATATAATTATATTGATCAAATAAGTAGGAAGATTAATAATCTTTTATAGGAAGCAGTATTATTTTTCAGTATTGATGCTTACTACTTATGTCTACTTCATGTTCTTATTTACCACAAGGTAACATGTGGAATTCATGTATTTTCTCTCCTTATATCATCCATTGATTAGGTGTGTGATTACAAATGTAAACGTTAATGATCCCAAACATAACTCATATTAGTCGATAACCAGCCGGCTATGGTATTATCTTTTCAGTGTCATTGCTCTACAAGATATACACCAATTGCATTATAGCAAACCGATAGTAATTCATTATAAAAAACAAACCCCTTACAGCGTGTTCGAACATTATTCAAACAAAAAAACGCAACAATATGTTGATTGACAAATTTAACTTAAACAAAAACTAGTTATAACTACTTGAAATATTTTATAAAATATTATTCCGGGAAACAACCTCAATCTCCTGATAAAAATCTAAATGAATGGAGATAACTAGAACGCAATGTCTCCTGAATAGTAAATACCAATTCTTCTTTTTTACTTCTTTTCTCGCGTTTAGAAACATTTCCTGTGCACAATCGACGGCCCAGATTCATCGTATTCCGCCTTCGCAATCCACATCTGCACCAATCACATTCAATAAAACATCAACCGGTGTTTAGTTATAGAAAACTTTTCAAGGAAAATCTCAAAAAAATAAAAGAAAAAGAAAAAGAAACTCGCCTGTTGGAAAGTGCTTAGAGATGCCAAAATCGACCCTCCAATCCAGACACTGTATTTCCTTTCAGGTGGAGCAACAACCTTAATCTTCATGCTACTCGGGGCTAAAGCGGTAATTTCCTTACTCATTCTATCAGCAATTCCAGGGAACATAGTGGTCCCACCACTAAGAACAATGTTCCCATACAAATCCTTCCTAATATCCACGTCACACTTCATTATCGAATTATAAGTTGTCTCATGAATACCCGCAGCTTCCATCCCGATCATCGAGGGTTGGAACAGGACTTCCGGGCACCTAAACCGCTCTGCCCCAATTGTGATCACCTGCCCGTCAGGCAGCTCATAGCTTTTTTCAACTCCAGAGCTAGTTTTAGAGGTTTCCATTTCTTGTTCAAAATCTAGTGCGATGTATGCCAATTTTTCTTTCATATCTCGAACGATTTCTCGTTCAGCAGATGTGGTGAAAGAATAACCTCGTTCAGTCAAAATTTTCATTAATGCATCAGTTAAATCACGGCCCGCGAGATCCAAACGTAGGATGGCGTGCGGGAGAGCGTACCCTTCGTAAATGGGGACCGTATGACTCACACCATCTCCCGAATCCAGCACAATACCTACACAAATATGGGCAGGTTGGGTCAGACCGGATTGATAAAAAATAATCTTTTAAAACTACTAACCAGTTGTACGACCACTAGCATAGAGTGAAAGGACAGCCTGAATTGCAACATACATAGCAGGAGCATTAAATGTCTCAAACATAATCTGGGTCATTTTCTCACGATTAGCTTTTGGATTAAGTGGTGCTTCTGTTAAAAGAACCGGGTGTTCTTCGGGGGCCACACGCAATTCGTTGTAAAACGTGTGATGCCAAATCTTCTCCATATCATCCCAATTATTCACAATTCCGTGCTCAATTGGGTATTTTAGGGTTAAAATACCTCTTTTTGATTGGGCTTCATCACCAACGTATGCGTCTTTTTGACCCATGCCAACCATGACCCCTGTGTGACGGGGGCGGCCCACTATGCTGGGAAATACGGCTCGTGGGGCATCATCTCCAGCAAATCCAGCCTGGAAAATTATAAACACAGGTTCAAGTAGGATTGACCCGAAACACCTTTTGTACAAATTTTAAATTTTTTTAATAAGTTATCAGTATATGATACATGTAGTATTCAAATTTTTTTAATAGTAATACTATAATATTTCAGTAGTAATCAAATTATTTTTAAGAAAACGATTTCGGAAATTTTATGCGTTGTGAATTGTGATACATGTTGGCAAGGTTTGACATATTTGACCCGTTTGACCGATTTCCTAATTAGCTAGTTTTCTTTTATTCCGTTAGAGATGGAAATTAACCCGATCTCCCCATTGATTACCCGTCTGACCAATTTCCTAATTAGCTAGTTTTTCTTCTTCTTTCTGTTAGAGATGAAAACTAGCCCGATCACGTGACAAAACTGAACCCTTAAATTATTAGTTAAAACAGGGGAAAAATGGAATACCTTGACCATTCCAGTTCCATTATCGCAAACAAGGGGCTGAATATCTTCTGAATCGCCCATCTTTTAATTTCTGTAGGGAAATAACAACATTATCTGAAGCAAACTTACTGACGCATAAAACTTGTTTTAATTAATTGTGTGAAATCTAACTTATTGTAATTATAATACTCCGTATTAAGTATCAAATTAGGTTGTTTTATTTGGCGACTATGGATTCATGACTAGTTGCATGTGTGCATTGCAATAATTAAAAGAAATTTCAAGTCACGTAAACGACAAAAAATTGTCTATCCATCTAAAAGATCAATAGTTTTGGTAATTCTGCATTCTAATCTGCTTTAAATATCATCAAATTTGCATTCAACATGGCCCAATATGTCTTTTTCACTAAAACAAATCAAATCGAATCTTAGATGAATGGCACAAATTGAGAGATAAAAATCGGTCAATGGTTAAATGGGAATCAATTTTCATCATACAAACGTCCATGGCTGTGAAAATAGGCTGTTCTTCTCGAAACTAAAGCATTATAATTGCAATGCAGCTGGGTTTTTGAAAACTAATAAATAAAAAGTTTGCATTTGCATGATGATTTAATCTAATTATGCATGATCACATTAAAACAAGGAATTAGGGTTCATGAGTCAAAAGTTATTACATTGTAACAATACATATATCAATGACAGAATCGAAAACACACATTGAGAAAATAAGTTAGGAATGGGTTGAAGAACACTAACCGTTGAGATAGAAATGGAGTGATTGATCGAGAGAATTGAATTGGAAGAAAGAAGGGAGGTGGGTTGGTATAAAAACAGGCGTAATTTGGTGGGTAAATGATGGAAGGAAAATCGGACGATGTGGACGACAACCCGTTCATTCAAGATTTTTTTTTATTAAAATCGGGTGGTGTGTGTGTGTGTATGTCTAATGCTAAAGCAATGCCTGATTTCAAGATCTGCCTTATTTTTGGTCCAACAATTTAATTTCAATCCGTTTCGCACTAACAAATTTTAACGCTAATCATCCGTCATCATCATTACAATAAAATAAAATAAAATAAAAATGTATTGCTTCCTGCCAAGAATGGTGTCAACGACTCAACGGGCACTTTGGTTGAAAACCGAAGCCCGTCAGTTTTCTCAAACCATTGGCATGGTGCTTTGGTTTTTCAGTTGGGCTATCCAAAGGGATGAGGGGGAGGTGGGGCCCAAAAGGTATTTTAATAGTGTATTTGACATGCGTGTGTCAGTGAGTATCATTTGTAGTGTCAGCTAATGTGACAAAAAGAAGATGATCATCATGTGTGTGTCACGGTTGAGACCAGTCTAAATCTTTATACTCATTTGATCAATACAAGTGTCTAAATTAAAGTATGTGATTAAGAATTAGAATTAGTGGATCCCTCAAGCCAATCATTTTATAAGTAGAATTTTTTTTTTTTTTTGAACGGCTAGTTAGTAAGTTAGTGGTTCGAGCCTAGACAATGACATCCACAAGGGCAGTATGTCTTCCCTCGAACCTTCCACATTTTTGTCCACGACGGGACTTGAACTCATGACAAATAGGTCATGTGCAACACCTTAAATACTCCTTAGATACCACTAGACTACAAGCTTTGGGTTATAAGTAGAAATATAAAGTTTGAGGATTTAGTGGAAAACAATATAGTTTTGAGACCCGATAAACTGATCCTAAAACCAAATAATTCAGTTAATTTAGAATCGTAAACCAATCAATTTCACTTAGTTCAACTTCAATATACCCAACATTGGTTCATACCATGGGTCAATTTCAGATATTCGATTATTTAGAACCGCTACTTAGTCCATTACGATGCTCAACATTAAAATCCACTTGATGTTCTACTCTAAAACCAATTAGTCATAGCGTAAGTAATTCACGTGGTTATAAGTTGATATTTGATTCTTAATTTTTCCAATGTAGGATATGTAATAGCCAAAAATTTAAATTTAGTTGTGGGCTACGACCCAACAAACTACATTTCATGTCGTTTTGGATATGTCAAATAGTCATTTGGTCAAAATATTGACACTTAAAACTACTTGATGCAAAAATAAATAAAAATTAAAAATATTTATGCGGTCGATAAAATGCATCCAACGGCTGCAAAACATGTTCGACATTTAACAGACGGGTGTGTCTAAATGCACTCTTAGTAATTTATAATGATTGCAAATTTTATACTCCCTAGTCCCAATACAATTATTATTTGATTATTTCTTTTCTTTTTCTTCTTTCCAATCTTAGTTGTCGTGATGCTTTTTTTTCTTTTTTAATTTAATTAGTAAAATCTATATCTTGAATTATATATGAAATAAATATTTATATTTATATATAAATCTTAATTCAATCAACGTTATTTTCGTTTTGTATATTTTAGTTTTTTTTCTATATTTAATTATTTTCTTTAATTTTAAATTAATCCTATTAATTTTGTTCAACTAAAATTTAGATGTAGTATGTAATTTGTAAAATATTTTAGACTATGCGTAAGGGATGTGTCGCCGCCTCTAGTCTCCCTTCGTCCCCCACACACGACACGTCCCTCCCTTTTACGCAACTCCTCCCACGACGCATCTTACAAACGATTTGGTCACTGCGGCGACCGTTGTAAGTCGCCTCCTTTCAAGAGGGAAGGAGTTGGTTAATGAAAACTTGTTAAGGTAGTTAATGAAAATAATTTTTTAATATTTTAAGATGACATCGAAAAATAAAGATTGCAATCTCAAAATTTTAAGAAATATGAAACTTAAATATGTGAGAAGCTTTGATTATATAATCTGTAGTACTTCGTTTATGGTTTAAAGTTAATTATAATTGGTATTTTATGGTTTAAATTTAATTATAAATTGATTTTTTTAACTCTGCTTATGTTTTTCTATTTTCTAGGAGCAATATCTTTTTTTGTTTCTGTTCTGTCGAAAGTCGCAGGCTTCTTCGTTTGTGGTTTTGACGATGATTCCAACCGAAAAGGGATGGTCAAAATTGAATCTTCAACATTTATCTATTGCTGCTAATTGAAATTGTGTAGATTCATTATCATAAATCATACATATTTAGCTATTCCTTATAAATCATACATATTTAGCTATATTTAATCGGCAGTGAGTCTACTATTCCTTATAAATCATACATATTTAGCTATATTTAAGTAGGAACGGTTTTCTATTAAAATAGGAATTTTTGACAAATCACAGAACTATGTGTGTAATTTACTCAAATAAAAATATTAGAGATATATATTGTAAGGATATATGATAGAATCAACAACAGAACGAATGATTGCTTGTGCAACACCTTGTTCCGTTTCTACATTCAAAACAAATTATGGACTCAGTGTAACAAAATAGATCAAAATTTTACATACAATAATGAAAAGAAAAAAAAACATTAAACTAACCAGCCCAAAATGGTGGGACACCACAAAGCAATATGTATAGAATTACACCAGCACTCCAAACATCGATTTCAGGACCATAATTTCTCTTCAAGACCTCAGGAGCCATGTAATATGGACTTCCAACAATTTCATCAAAATGTTCACCTGTAAAAGATTTAAATTTAGTGAAAACGGTTATGTTTAAACGAATGTGATATGTTTGTTACCTGGTTTGAAAGTAACTGATAACCCAAAATCGATGACTTTTAAGGCTGATGTTTCTTTTTTGTTTGCAAACAGAAAATTTTCAGGTTTGAGATCGCGATGCATAACACCATGTTTGTGGCACATCTGATGTAACAAAAACTACCAGTTTATAACTTTTTAAACAATAATCAAAAGGGCATGGGGTGCTTAGAGGTAATCATTTATTATTCTATCTACTTCCATTGATATTAAATATACTAGCTTCATAGCCCGCCTGGATGGGCGGGCATGCTTCGAGAAATAAAAAGGTATATACCAACAAAAAAAACTTAAGAAATCATAATACGTCATATCAAGTCTTAATAATGAAAATTGAATTGTGCTATTGTTCGGCATATCAAGTCTTAATAATGAAAACTAAATAGGTTCTTCATCCATTCAAATCAGAAAATTACAAAAAAAAAAAAAAAAACAATTAATGTCTAGAAATCATAATTGACAAACCATTACAATTAAAGATTAATGTCAAAAGCAACCAATCATTTATAAAAATACACTTTTAGCGACTTTTGACACAATTGGCCCAATTCCTTTAACGCATTAGAGACAAACATAACTAAAATTGACACGTGAAAAAGTAAAACCCTTTTTTAAAAGAATTAAACACAATCAACATTAAGAATTTGGCCAACAATATTCATTTTATTTAATTACGATCATAACATTTTCTGATCATATAATATTTGGACCATTATATTTTTAAATCATAATACTTTTAATTCATAATATGTATGAATCATAATATTACTTTTTTCAATATTTCAAAACTATATACATTTTGTATAGAATTTAATTTCAAGAACTTTGACATTTTTAGAAATTTTTATTTACTAAGACAAAAAACGTTATGATCAAAGTAGGGGAAATACATATATTACTATAATTATAATAAATATGTTAATTAACAATTATAACCCTGATTATACAGACTAATGTTGATGATTGTTATTAGATTTCGACGATACCCTCTGAGTCAGCATTACACATCATAAAAAAATGACCAATCAAATGATGTGTAATGGTCATGTTATCACAAAATTTTCATGTTTATCTCCATATATAGGTGGAGATTCCTAAAGCTTGTTAGCGTTCAAAAACTCGGATATTAAGTATGAAACGGGTGTTTTGAATTTAAAAAATTAACAAACAATACATTTTTATGGGAATTTTGAAAAAGAGACCGTTATGATTAATATTCATGTTTACAAAAATAAGTTTTTAGAATTTAAAATATTAATCGAAAATTTCCTAAAACTATTTGATCTTAATAACTAACATACTTTTTTGAGTGAAAATAATCTTTTTTTTCTTTGAATTAACATTTGCATTAAAAAAGTATAAAAATTTCTAGTTTTATTATACAAATCATATTAGCATTTAATACATAATTTTTTGAACGAATATATATATTTTTGCTGCAAATATTATAAAATTTTAGTTTTCATGTTTCATGTCCGGATTAAATGCTACTTCAAATCCCTTAAATCATGGACTTTTTCAAATTTAAAAGTTTGGCTTGACAAGTGGCATTCTTGGGAATTACATGTCAACAAAAGGGGCCAATCAAAAATAGTTAAATGGACATGTTGGCAATATAAACTCAAAATTAGGCTCCATATATAGAGTTAGATATGTGATTGCTGTTTTAATAAGTAAATTGTTTTGTGATGTCTGATTGAAACAAAAACTTCATCTGTTATTAATCTTGTCAAATACAAAAGTATCTTAGCATAAGTTTCTAAGTTATTAATCTTATCTCACGCATACGAGATTTGAGCTAACGATTTTTTTTTACTAATATTGCAAGTGCTAAGCTAAAGACTCTTTTAGTCTAATAAATACTTTTAAGTGATATTCCAGTTATAAGGACTCCTCTAGGTAGCTGAGCTTATACTCGTAATTATGTGACCTAATTATTGTCGTGACCGTTTTCGAGCTTTCTACTAATCATCTAGTAAATGTTTACACAACGAGGGATCAAACTCGTTATCTAAAATAAGTTATTCGGAAGATCTTACCCGTAGGACATTAAAAGATGGTTCTAATAATAATTATATAATACAAGTATATAGTAAGAAATTACAACAAAAAAAAAGTAAAAAAGAAAAGAAAAATAGCTTATTGAAATTCTAAGTACCATAAATTTCATAATGACTTGATATCCCAAAGGAGACACCGTTGTTGTTCCATATTAATGCATCCGTACAATTTACTTTAATTAAAAAAATGGGTAATGGTCCATTTCGTACGAGGAAGTATAATACTAGAAAATAGTGATTTGTATTAGGATGGATCGTGTAAACTATTTTCTACTTCCATATAAAGTGCAAAATTCGATAGGAACTATGTTTTGGTTGCACGTTCTTCACATGAACTATACAGGCGCCACACGTGCACTATTAACTATGTTTGATATGTGAGTTTCAAATATAAAACAATTATACTTCTCAAATGGACAAATTCGGCTAAGCAAATTCATTTTTTTATTAAAAGGACATAAACATGTGATAATATCCATATTGCTTTTTTATCTACCCAAAGATTTGTTTTTTATCTTGTACATTAGTTTTAGTTTTTAAAAGGGTGTGATCGAGTTTTACTTTTGATGTACGCAACTTAATCGTTATTATGCTCGTTTTCGAACTTTCCTTAGATAATTGGTAAATATGTTTTTTTTATCATGTACCTATATGGTTTGTATAAAATTTTGTCTTCTTGATTTCAGGTAATGTGCATAGTCCATTGGAGTTATGCGAAGAAGAATGGGACAATACCATGAGAACAAACTTAACCGGAACATGGTTGGTTTCAAAATACATTTGTATACAAATGCGTGACGCAAAACAAGGTGGATCAATCATAAATATCTCATCAATTTCGGGTCTTGACCGTGGTCAACTACCCGGGGCTCTAGCTTATTCTTCCTCAAAAACGGGCATTGTCACATTAACTAAAGTAATGGCTATGGAATTGGGTATGTACAAGATTAGAGTGAACTCGATAAATCCTGGCCTTTTTAGATCCGAGATCACAGAAAGTTTAATGGAAAAAGATTGGCTAAATAATGTGGCTCAAAGAACCGTTCCTTTACAAACGTATGGCACGGGTGACCCAGCATTGAACAGACTAGCCCGATACCTGATCCATGATTTGTCCAAGTACATTAGTGGGAATGTGTTCATCGTTGATGCGGGTGCTACTTTACCCGGTGTCCCAATTTTTTCGTCACTTTAGATTCCGTGAAGCCAAAATTATGAAGCAATTTTATAGGTTATGAATTCAAAGAATAATCAATGGATTAAGCAATAAAAAGTAGAAATTAGTAAGATTTAGATGGAAAAGAAAACTTGAACTCTTTGCTATGGATAAGAACAATACAAAATTGGGGCAAAGGTTGAATTGAAATTAGGTTACAACTATCTATATATACCTAGCCTAAGTTTAGACTAAATACACAAATGATCCCTAGACTATTGGTTACAATATATGAGACCCAACAATCTCCCCATTTGTAACAATAGTCTGGGAGGCGTATCTTCGAAGTCTTCATCTTGAGCCAAAGTTGCACCTGGTAGATATGTCGTTGAATAATGTTGTATCAGGAACAATTTGAGCTTTCTTTGGATGTGAAAATGAATACTTTGTTAGAATTCGTGACTTAATCACCGATGATTAAACTGTCAGAATCGTAACCTTAATCATTGGTGATTAAAGTGTTAGATTTGTAATAGCTTAATCATCGATGATTAAACTGTCAGAATCCTAACCTTAATAATTGGTGATTAAAGTGTTAGATTTGTAATAGCTTAATCATTGATGATTGAACTGTCAGATTCGTGGCAACTTAATCATTGGTGATTAAACTGCCGGACTCGTGACAGCTTAATCATAAGTGATTAAATTGTCAGAATTTAGTGCCCACCGACACACATGTACGGGTATCATGGCCGATGATGCACGAGCCTATCAGGTCACACGCCGGGGGAATTCCTTTCCGACAACACTTAAATTAAGAGAGATAAATAAAGATGTTGGGAGAAATAAAAGTGGCTTTTATTTCATTGGACCATTTAATGGTCCAATGCATGTGAAGGAAAGCCACTACTTTTCTCCACATACTTGCTTTAATTCTATTGGACCACTCTTTGGTCCAATGCATGTAGAGCTTTACCACCCACCTCCACATGCTCTCTTATCTATATAAGAGAGATGTGGGAGGTTGATTGGGGGTGAATGCAATTCGTTTTTCTCTCTAAAAATACAAGTGTTTGGTTACCGAAAATCTAAGAAGATTTCTTGAGCTTTTTCGGTGTCGGGTTAGCAACTTGGAAGGAATCGCTCACTCGGTGTGGATCAACGGTAGAGGGGAACGACTTCGTGACCTTCATCCATTTAAGAGTTCATCACTATTCTTGCGGGTGTCTTCGAGGGTATGATGTTCTCTTTCTCTTCTTTGTTGCACGATTTGGGTTAAGAGATTCGGTCATTGGTGGATCTTGGTGGTTAAATTAAATTTTTATATTTACGTTTCCGCTGCGTTTTAGAACCCACCAAAATCCAACATACTTCTTGTAGCTTTTCAACCACAAAAAGTATTTTGAAGACTTTTGACTGAAGATACATATTGATCGACTAAAAGTAAGACCCATAATAATAGAGAGATTAACAGCGGAAGTCTTTTCTTGAAGTTTGTGGCTTTATGTCGATCAATGATTCTTGATAATTGTTGTTAGGGTAAAATGTTGATAAAGTTTACGCTCCCCCTCAAACAGACAATTATTTCTTCACGGGAGTTTGAATTGAACACTTTGAAATTTACTCCCCGGTGAACGAATTACCAATTATGGATTTATGTCAATCTGTTCTTGATAATTGTTGTTGGGGTAAAATGTTGATAAGGTTTACGCTCCCCTCAAACAAACAATTATCTCTTTACGGGATTTGGATTAAACATTTTGAAATTTACCCCCCCTTAACTTGTGCATATATCTGGGCTAATGTTTCATTAATCTTCATAATATTGTAAGAATCTCCTAAATTTGTTCCCACAGATTGAGCTTGAGAAGAATTTTCGGTGAATGCATTAAATCTTTATAAAAAGAATTTCTGAAATGTATCTTCTCCCCCTCATGATGAATATGATTTATCTGATTCATCATGTAAAATGTGAAGTTCCACGAGTTGAAATTAAGGAGAATCTTCGATTTAAGGAACGAAATAAGTGGAATATGAATATGCCCCTTTGATGAAAATGTGATGAACGATGATTATACATTTTTTTGTAATAATCAATATACATCACATTTTATCATTTATACCCTGACCATTGTTGATAATGTAAGAATACAATCTATTGTTTGTCGTTTAATTCCTTGACCGTTATTGATGAGGTTAAAGTACTGTTATCAAATATAGCATCTGATTTCTTGACCGTTGTTGATAATGTTGAAGTACGGTCATCAAATCTTGCACCATAGTCAATCAGGGTAACCCAGGATCACATAGATTGCCCGTTAACACGACAGTTACAGAAACTGTGTGGCCTACGTTCAATGTTGGCTTTGATGTTAGCACTGGTAGGATTTCCATTCAATCATCGTGGAATACCAATATTTTTGGTATCAATATGAATGTTCCGGCAATATCACAAAGATATGCTTCGTAGAATGCTTGTGTCCTAGAAATATTTAATTCGGTTCTAGACTCTATTTGTGGACAAACGAAGGCAATGACTGGAGGTGGGTCCTCTTTTTCAATATCAACAATCTCCAAATGAGATGTCGATAGTGTATGTGTTAATCTCCGTGATTTTGAAACAAGTACTTTTTGTACTTGAGTGGCTAGTGGGGTTGTGTATTGCATCACTGGATCCATGATGTCTATTTAAGTGTCAGAGAGCAACATATGCAATCTGATGGAAATGTGGCTACCCAGCTTTTTAATCGGTTAGGTGAGGGTTTTCCGTTTTCTTTAACCCTGTCACACGCTCCTCACTCTAGCTCACTTTTTCACTTTTCGACTACTCCCTCATTTCATTTCATTTCATTAGCTGAATTGCACCCCATTCTTCATCCCCCCTCTCAATTTTTTCCTTTGCTCACCCAAATCAAGATCCCATGATACTTGATTCTGCTCACCTAGACCTAATGACCCTCACATTATGTCCTATATTGTAGGTGGCTCCTAGGGAAGATCGTACTGGTTTTAGCAGATCATAGGAGTTCTTTTGAGAGTGGACTATAACGCACAAGTGCAATTTAATCATCTTTTAAAATTGATCAATTTTGAGTGATTTAGAAAAGAGATTGATGAAGCTAAGATCTAAGCTAAGCCAATTATTGTTTTAACAAAAAAATTTGATGTGAAGATCGAATTTTGAATGAAAAGATTTGTCATTTAAAATATTTGAGAGAGTAAGTAACGAGAACTAAAAGAAGTTGTAATAAACATATACAATCTTTACTGAATAAATTCAGTAAAGAGATCGATTACGGATAGAACAACAACTTATAACTATCGTTACATGTAGAACGTTTTTGACTTTGAATGAAGAAGTTAATATCGAAAGCAACAGAAATTAAAAGGAGTTGTAATAGACAGATGTAATCTTTACTGAATAAATTCAGTAAAGAGATCATTTACGAACATTACAACAACTTATAATGACAGTTGCAATAAAAAATGATTTTGGATTAACACACTTACCTTTTAGATTCTGTTTTGATTTATGAGATTTTTAAGCAACGAGAATCATAAGACTTTGTAATAAACAGATGCAATCTTTACTAAAGTTTTAGTAAAGAGATCGTTTACGGATATTACACCCACTTGTGATCAATGTTGCTAACAGAAAAAGGTTTGTTTGTTTTGTTCTTTGAAATATTCTCCCCCTAGAAATAATAATTCTCCCCCTAGAATTAGTATTTCTCCCCCTCGACAAAACAAAGGTATTTAAAAGTTAATTCGATTAGAAATGTACCTTAAACATCGTCGGAAGGGTGGAGAAGAGTTTTTGCGGTTATGATTGATTGAGCATTTGTGCTTCCTGGTTATGAGCGGGTTCTGAATCTGATTTGATCAGAAGCCATTTTTCGTTGAGCACCGGGTTTCAAGCTGAAGTACTTGAAAGCCATTTTTCGTTGAGGACCGGGTTTCAAGCTGAGATACTTGAAAGCCATTTATTTGAGGCTCGGGTCATACACTGAAGTGTGCATAAGCCATTTAGTTGTGGCTCGAGTTATACACTGAGGTGTGTATAAGTCATTTATTCGCTGAAATGCGAGTTATACACTGAATTGTGTATAAGTCATACGGTTGTGGATCGAGTTATACACTGAAGTGTGTATAAGTCATTCTGTTGTGGCCCGAGTTATACACTGAAGTGTGTATAAGTCATTCTGTTGTGGCGCGAGTTATACACTGATGTGTGTATAAGTCATACTGCAAAACAAATCATACATCTTTTGGTACCCATTTTTGTTTGGGTCCGATGGTGTTAGTATTAGAGTGAAACCATCGATAAGTTGTATCGATTTGATGTAAAGATTTGGAATTCCATGAATAAAATGAACCTTGATGTGTCACTTTTAAATAAATTCCGGGGAATTATTTGAGATTTTGGAGTTTTCGGAATCCATTTTTCTTTTAATATTGTGGGTGTTTTGAAAACAAAAGCATGATTTGTGATGGGCACTGATTTAAAAGTTCTTTTAGGTGCCAAAGAAAGTAATTCTTTTCTTGTGTACGTTAATGGTTTTGTTGCAGAAATTGAATTATTTGAAAACATAGAATGTTTTAAAACAAATTTTGATTTAGACGTACAAAGTTGGTTTCACAAACAACTTTTTACTCTTTTGAAGTGAATAAGTTGTGAACTGTGAGACCTTTTTAGAAACAGATTTTGAAGATTTACCGGTGTAAATCTTAATCGGAACTTGTACTGCTTGTTTTCCTTTGTCAATGATTTTAGATTTAAAACTTTCCTCTAGCTTGATTTTCAAACCATCGTTTTGATTTTGTGACAAAGTAAGATCTGTTTCAAGAGATGTAATTTTGTCTAGAAATTTTGCTTTTTCAATATCAAAAATATTGATTTGTATTTGTAAATCAGATCCAAAATTACATTCAAGTTGTTTGAATTTATCAGTCAAAATACGTTTTTCAGCACAAACAGAGTCATATTTTTCGATGTTCAAACTATTCAACTGGTTGGAGTCATGAAGTTGTTTTGTTAGTTCAGCAATATGAATTTTAAAGTTCTCAGAATCTGTTTCAAAAGTTGTAATTTTTGATTGAAAATTTGCATTTTCAGATTCAAGAGCTTGAATTTTATCAGTTAAAATACCAATTTTGCAATGAACTTTTTCACTTTTCTCCAATTTTTCTTTGAACCCATTACTTAATCGTAAATTCTTAAAACTATCATGAAATGATTTTTCAAATAAAACATAATCTGCGTACTTGTAATTTCCCACATCACAGTTAATTCTTTGTATTCAAAAATTACCTTATGAAGTGATTTAATTAAATTTTCATCCATTTTAGCTCTTTTAGTTTCAAAATGTGAACTTTCAAATTAAATGATGTGACAAAATACGATTTAGTTAAATTAATTGTTCGAAAATTAATTGTTGTTATTTGGCCACTTAGTTAAATGTGAGTGTGTATTTTAATTGACTAACCAAATAAAACGACTTTAGATTTTTAAAACTGGTGGCGGTCGTGCTGGTCGGAGATGTTGGTTAGTGGCAGAGTCGGACGGTGATGGAGGAGAATCAGCGGAGTTGTGATAAAAGGTGGTCGGAGATGGGTGTCGCTGTATGGCGGACGGTGGTTATATCTGCAGGTGATCGGAAAGATGTTGATGGTTGGCCGATGCCGGAATCGTGGTGTCTTCAAACAACTCTTCAATGGAGGAGGTATGGGTTGTATATAGGGGTGTCAAAAGGGTCAACCCGACCCGACCCAAACCCGAACCCGATTATGCTAGTCGGGTCGTGTGTATTCGGGTCATATGTTGATATCGGGTTTTTTAAACCCGACCCGACAAACCCGACGTTAATATCGGGTCGGGTATCGGGTGAGGATTGGTTACTTTTATCGGGTTTCAGGTTGACCCGATTAGACCCGACTCAAGTTTAAATGTTTTTTTCTTTTTAACATTTAGTAGATAAAATGAATGTGATATCTTAAAATATGTAAACAATTTAAGAAACTTTTTATATGATAAAGTAATGAAGTTTTGGGCGGTTTTAGGGACTCATTTTCTAAGTAAGTGTGTTCGTAAGTATCGTGAAACTAATTATATTTGATTTAAAGAATACGAAATTAACAACTAATATATGTTGTTCTTGACTAATTAGTAATTCTATATACATACGATTATCATGTACCTTGTAAAACAAGTACTATATATATAAAAAGTTGTACAAGGACATTTTTTATTTATAAATTTGTGTTTCTAGTAGGTTGAACTATCTAACCCGACCAACCCGATCGGGTCAACCCGACAAACCCGAAACCCGACCAACCCGAACCCGACTAACCCGATTTCTTATAGGGTCGGATTTCGGTTTAGAATTTTTTACCTCAAAACCCGACGGACCCGACCCGATAAGAGCCAAACCCGACCCGACAAACCCGATTGACACCCCTAGTTGTATATGTGAGGAAGAAGATGGGTGTTAAAGAAGATGAGAGAGAGACGAAAAAGATTTGTGATGTATCAGATGGGAGAGAGACAAACTTCTTTTAATATTTTAATTGAGACAGCTGTGAAGCACAATTTACTAGAAAGCCACTTTTTTTTTAAAATTAAAACGACGTCGTTCAGCCTCTTCAACTTTTGACTTTTTAATTTTTTGAATTTTGAACAGTGGGCCAAGGTCTTTTAGGTGTTCGGGCCGAACTCACAAGATGTTCTCGGGCCGAGGTCTTCTAGGTGTTCGGGCCGAACTCTTTTGGGTTTAAGAACAGATCGCGATTTTCACAAAAATTTCACTATTTTGATCATAACTTTCTCATTTCTTAACCAAATTGA
Organism: Calendula officinalis; assembly: GCA_963853835.1. Taxonomy (NCBI): domain Eukaryota; kingdom Viridiplantae; phylum Streptophyta; class Magnoliopsida; order Asterales; family Asteraceae; genus Calendula; species Calendula officinalis. Next base: position 21,687,310 of record OY970832.1, read on the forward strand.
GTGATTCTTCTTGCAAAACGTTCATTTTTCAATTACCTACAATCCTATTTAAACACTTTTTCGAAAACAAGTTCTAATTTTCTCAGATCTGCCCGAAAAGTTTCGAAATTTTGATGTTCTTCATGTGTTCTTCATTTTTTACTTTAAAAATCAAATTAAACCTTGTTTTTGATGATTTTAATATGAAATTTGTTACTGATTTGCTCGAAATCAGTAATAGAACAATGTTATACTATCAAAAACTTGAATCATACCTTTGATTTTGAATTTGAATTGATTTTCTTCAACTTTTTCTTCAAACTCTTCAAAAACCCATCAAAATCTTCAAAAATATGCTTAATCACAGCTGATTTGGATCGAATCTAATGAGACTTTTGCTCTGATACCAATTATAGGTTATGAATTCAAAGAATAATCAATGGATTAAGCAATAAAAAGTAGCAATTCGTAAGATTTAGATGGAAAAGAAAACTTGAACTCTTTGCTATGGATAAGAACAATACAAAATTGGGGCAAATGTTGAATTGAAATTAGGTTACAACTATCTATATATATCTAGCCTAAGTTTAGACTAAATACACAAATGATCCCTAGACTATTGGTTACAATATATGAGACCCAACAAATTTAAGACTTGTACATGTGGTTCTCTAGAAAAGGAGAGTCTACACTTTGTTTTTTTAGGAATTAAAATTGAGTGATCATATATATATTTTAGGGTGTTTGAATCTGTTACTGTAAGAGCATCATGATCTAGAATGTAACTTCACATCAAACATCCAATAAAATAATTTGACTGTTGGTCTTCGTTAACAAATTTTTTTTTTTTTTAATAGCATACACCCTCTTTTTAGGGTCATTCTAAATTAACTCCATAGTAAAAAAATCATTATGAAACAATGATTTGAATAATTGGAAAGAAGTGTGATTACAAGTGATTATTGAAATAATGATTGGAAAGTGATTATTAACTCCTAAAAAGATAATATTTTCTTTAGTAATAATAATCACATCTTTATTAATTACTAATTTTATTAATTTATATAATTACTAATTTTATTGATTGACAATAATTACTAATTTTATTAATTTATATCATATCTTTATTTATTTTGTATTTACTAATTTATAGTGACTTTACTTTATATTTAATAATAATAAGAACACGTTAGAAATAAGTAAATATGACAAATTTTATTTAAAAAATTATATGAAAGTTTCATTGAAAATCCTCTATATTGATACGACCATGATCATAAGGCATCTGATGTCTATAAGATTCTAGGCGCGACATATACATTGTTTCCCATTCAGCTGCACACGGGGCTCTACAGCGGATCCAATAAGGCGAAATGGTAGGCATTGGAAAATCTCCGTTTAACTGCACTGCCACATAATGGTTACCATGCATATGCGCAAAAGGTGAAATGACTCATTTACCCTTATTTTTTTACTTTTAAACATCATTAACCCCACTTTATTCAAAAGGTGTGGGACTCATTATCCACTAACCATTCAATTAATCTAATTTAACCATCATTATAATCTTTTGCCTCAAAAACCGTGAAACCCAAAGTGTAGCACTTATTTTGAATCGGAGGAAGTATAACATTTAATAGAATAATTTTTATTAGCTTTAAATATATATCATTTTATTTACCCTACATATTAATACAAGTTTATTTTTATTGATATTAATACTTTAATTTGATATATGCCCTCAAAAGTGAATGAGTTATCGACAAAAAATAACCTTCGTAATTCTACTTTTATGTAACTCTTGTCATTTGAACAAAAAAATTGTTTCACCCAAACTCTTTTTACCAATGTTTTAAAACCCGGTTATTACTCGGCTGTAACACCGCAAAAATTAAAGCCGGTTTTTTTTTTTTTTTAATAACAGAAGCGTATAAACAACCATCATAAAAACAGTTAATATTTAACAGGCCTTTTACAATTTAACCCAAAATATTATAAGTAGTTAATATTGTTAAAACATCCGGCGGTCCATTTACTTCAATATCAAAATCAGAGTGTTGGTCAACCATTCCTAAAACACCCCTTGACCCGCCAAAAAGATAAACCTGCAAAAGAGTCAACGAGGTGGGGATTAGCTAACAGCTAAGTGAATGAACTTAAACCATTAAAATAATCAAACAACCGATGATAAATTTCATTATCCCAATTAGTTAATTTTGAAGAGTAACGGTGGTTCTGCCGAAGCCTTAAATCATTGTTGGCCGAACAATGATAACCGATGGCCCTTTACTCAAAGACAGTGTGTACCCCCTTAGAACAACCAGTGCTTCTAAGGGCGATACACCTTGTCAATAGTAAACTTATGCCCAGTAGAATGTTCCAATTACTGACCTCTTCCCCAAAAGTGCACTTAATTAATTACCGAATTATTTATACCGAAGTGTGGACTTGTAATAAATATTACAACCAAAAACCTGCATCCGAAAATGTTCGCGTCGTGAACTCTGAGTTCGCGTCGCGAACTCAATGTTCAGGACCCGCGAACATCTTCACGATCACAACCCAAATTCTCTGCCGAAGGTTCGCGTTCGCGAACCCAAGTTCGCGTCGCGAACTGCCCAGTTACCGAAAACCTGCACCTTTTACCAAAGTAACCAATTTCCACCCATTTTGTACGCCTAAAGATTGAAGGCTAAATCCACTCACCTGGGCACCGCAATTCGTCAAACTCAGTGGTCTTATATTACTGAGTTTCCTTCCCTTTGCCTGTATTAACATTACAAACCGAGTTAGTAACCCGAAATCGCCAAATAATAACAAATACCAATTTAAGTTCAAAGCCAATATCCCATTCTAATAATTCTACTATTACTTGCATTCTATCAACAATTCAATACCATTCATCTAAGGCTTTTACAAGTCAAGGTTAACCAACCTATTAGCAAGTAATCCTATTTTGACATATTGTAACCAAACGGGTCAAAAGTGCATATTTAAGTCAAGACTATAATATATAATTTCCAACATGTCAAAGTGCACACAATCAATCATTTACATGATTACTAGTCATTCTACAAGCATACCAAACAATTACCAAGTCAAAAGTCATATAAATTACCAATTTGACACATAATACACAAACGGGTCAAAACTCATAAACTAACTTTGAAACTACCTAATTCATGCCTTGTAATTCTACAATTTCCCAACTCATCATAATTAGACTTCTAAGGTCAAGAATATACCAAACAATGCCTTTTTAATCCAAATTTAGCATATAGGCCCAAACGGGTCAAAACTACTTAATTTAATACAAGATTTCCAATTACATCCTCAACATGTCAAGATACATTTAACAACTTTTAATATGACTAAATAATTATTCCATATTAATACCAAACTTAATATTGACTAGTTACCCTAGAAACACCCAAAACTTTCAATACATGTTCGACCCAAAAACCCATCCGACCACCTGTTACAAACTCAGTAATCTGAGTACTTTTCTGACTACATTAGTTCATGAAAATATGATACAAATAAAGTAGACTCTTAGACCTTCTAAACGACTGGTCGCACGTCCAAAACGAAGTTACGGTTAATTTTATATGATTTTTGCAAAACCGTCAAAATTCACCAAAAAGCTGCCATTTTCTTTAGCTACGGGTTTTTATACAAATTTTCATCCAAACACCCAATTTCTCAAGATAACAATCAACAATTCATGCTATGGTTAATTCCCACCGACAATAATCATTTTACCATGTCATTTTCACTAAGAGTTAACTAATTTAAGCATAAATAATTTATTTCAAGAATTAGGGCAAAACCCCCCATCTTCTTCCTCAAGAACACAATAATGGAGAAATCATGAATCCTAATTAATCCAAGTTTCTATAAATGAATTTCACCTCTAAAACAATTAATAAACACAAATAAACCATAAAGATTCATCAATTAAACATTATGAGTTAAACTTCACAAAAAAACATCAAAGCTTCAAGAACCCTAACTTTTCTTCACTAGCAATTCAAGAACACAACAAGAAGATGATAAATTACCTATTGTTTGCCCTAGAATCTGAAAATCAGAGAAGGAGGAGGAAAGATTCAAGCTAATCTTCAAGTGTAAGAGTTCTCCAATGTTTTTTGTGTGAAATATGTGTGTGTGTGAGTCTAACGAATGAAGCAGACAAAACAACATGAGTCATAACCAAAACACACACACACTAGGCACGTGTCCTTTGAGGCACCAAAAAAAATCATATTTCCTTTAAAACACAGTGTAGTACTGAGAGTCTAGGCCGCGTTTGATTTATTTAAAAATACTTATCTATCTCGGATTTTAATAACGAAAATATTTTCAGAACTGTAATTCAAAGTTTAATAAAAATGTAATTTATCATTTTTATGCTTGATTAAATCAAATAATCCTAATTTTAACCCCTTGGTTAAAATATGCTTATATCTAAATAAATCAAATAAATTATGCAAAAATAATAAACAACAGAATTACTTACTGAAAGTAATTTAAAATTCTAGGCCGGGTCTCGGGATGTTACAAATCTACCTCCCTTAAAAAGATTCCGTCCCCGGAATCTCAACATGCTCATACTAACAATGTAACATTCTCATCAAAACAACAAGGATTTAACATAAACAATTTATCATATTTAATCATGTTAGTTTAATCTAAAAAATAACACAACATTCATTTATTTATATTTTTGAACGAGTAATAAATTCAAATTTGAAAACTCCCAAGTAGCGACATCAATGCGATTGTTTAATATCTAATCATTTTGTCATAATCTCAATGTATCTACTATCTCAAAACTATTTCAACTTTCACCAAAATAATTATTGTTCATGACTTTTTTTTTACATATTAAATCATAAGCTGTTACATAATTCTTCTTGCATACAGTCATAATAATTATTTTAATGTCTAAAATATTACGCCTTGTCCTTTATTCCATCGAAATTTTGTATTCTATTATGGTTTAACTTGTTAAAGATCTCGTAATTTTAGAATTATTAATAATAAATCCACAGTCATAACTCACTACTTCTCAGAATTACACCTTTCGAAATCTAAATTCTAATCAATCTTCACATAAAACAGCATTAATTCTCATTATTTCAAAATTTATCTCTAATAAATTTCACAACCTTATTAAATTTTATATTCACTCTAAAATTCATCCATTAATATAGTCGGAAATCAATTCAATATGGTCAATAACCTTGATTCTTTATGTCAATTTTCAATTTTCACATCCGGCATAGGGAACAAATCGTATATTTAACATTAAATTATTTCGTTATTCTCTTTATATTTCTCTAAGATATTTATGTCTATATGTCTTTCATTTATAACATCCATAACAAGGCAAGAAACAATTCATTCATATTAGTAAAATAATTCCAACATATACTTTACGAGTCACTACATGTGACTCGACATGTCACGTTTAATAAATATCTTTCTGATAAAGTGTTAGTCCCACCCAAGACTACTCAGTTTATACCTAAGATTACATCAATCTACTAAAGGCACTATATAAACAGAAGTTTATAGCAAACACCTTTCAAAATCAAATCGATATATCAATTTATCATTAACTACCCTTACTTTTAATGGATTAAACACAAGCACACAATTTCAGTTCATCACCTAGTTCATAATCATAGATGAGCACTTTGCTCCAATTTCAAATAATATATGTATAAGTAAATAGTTTATCAGAAACATACCAGTAACGACCTCATCTGTTGTAATAGCATCCTCCACAGTCATTCGAAACGCTTTACCCTCAGGTGGAGGGTAAGTCTTCCTTTTATGGCTTGTTGCTGATAACGATTCCCCACCCGATCCAGAACCCACTCCCGTCTTTCTAGCTGAAGGGCACTCCCCCGCCCGATGACCCTCTTTATGGCAATTCCAACACACGTTTCTCGGAAAACTACAATCTTTTGCATCATGCTTGAATTGACCACATCGTGTACACCTCAAAGTCTGAATTGTACATGGTCCTGAATGTGATGATCTACAACTAGAACACCAAGGAGTTCTCTGATCTGAACCAAAACTCACTTCCTCGCGACTTGAGTTACCTTGTATTTGATTACCTTGCCCCTTTCGGTTTTGTTGAAAGTTAGATTGTGTTGAACTCGATTTGTGGAACCCCGTCTTTTCTCTATTCATCCGTTCACTCGCCTTGTGATCACTTTCCGCAGACTTAGCCAATGTGAAGGCTTGGGTGAGAGTATTTGCATATCTAACAGACCCTCGATACTGCGGTAGTAGTGCATCAATAAAGTGTTGTAACTGAGCTTGTTCGTCTGGCACCCATTGTTTCACGAATCGTAACTTCCCATAAAATTGTTTTATCAATTCATCCACACTCATCCTTTCATCCATCTTCAATCCCATAAAGTCTCTCCTTATCTTGTTCATCTCGAATGAATTACAATACTGAGCACATACTTGTTCATAAAATTGATTCCATGTAATTGAAGCTAATTGGGCTGTCGAGAAATTTGCGGTAATGGTACCCCACCATTGCATTGCATCACCTATCAATCTTCGAGAGGCATACATTACTCGCCTATCATCATCAAAACTACATGCGTCAAGGGCCCTAGACATTTCCATTAGGCAATTTAAGGTAACACTGGGGTCTGTACTTCCACCATATTCTGAGGGCTTACAATCAAGGAACTGTTTATATGTGCAAGGTTGTTTCTGAGGTGGCGGCGGCGGATAACCAGGGTAAGGGTAAGGATAAAATCCTTGCTGTGGATATTGATAATTAAACGTTGGGGGTGGCATGTTGGTAGGAGGTTGTGTGGTGGTATTCACGGGTGGAGTTGGTATTTGGTAGGTATGATTTTGTTCGTATTCTCTAACAATATTTATGAGATCTTGAAGTTGACCTTCCAACGATTGGACATACTCTTCATTATATACCGGATTACTTCCCGAAGGTTGATCATTCCTGACGTTGTTATTCGGTGGGTTCGGGTGGTTTGTATTATCGTTATCTGCCATACCTGTAACAATCACAACATCTCACGAACAATTAGTGTAATTCGTTAGTACCTACATACTAACTACTAACACCCTAAGAGTTCAGTCACTAACCCAAACCCGAATCTAGGAATGTTTGACCAAACTCGGGCCATGATTTGGGAATGTTACACCTAAATGTGCACACATTGCCAAACCAAAGCTCTGATACCAAATTGTAACACCGCAAAAATTAAAGCCGGTTTTTTTTTTTAATAACGGAAGCGTATAAACAACCATCATAAAAACAGTTAATATGTAAAAGGCCTTTTACAATTTAACCCAAAATATTATAAGTAGTTAACATTGTTAAAACATCCGGCGGTCCATTTACTTCAATATCAAAATCAGAGTGTTGGTCAACCATTCCTAAAACACCCCTTGACCCGCCCAAAAGAGAAACCTGCAAAAGAGTCAACGAGGTGGGGATTAGCTAACAGCTAAGTGAATGAACTTAAACCAATAAAATAATCAAACAACCGATCATAAATTTCATTATCCCAGTTAGTTAATTTTGAAGAGTAACGGTGGTTCTGCCGAAGCTTTAAATCATTGTTGGCCGAACAATGATAACCGATGGCCCTTTACTCAAAGACAATGTGTACCCCCTTAGAACAACCAGTGCTTCTAAGGGCGATACACCTTGTCAATAGTAAACTTATGCCCAGTAGAATGTTCCAATTACTGACCTCTTCCCCAAAAGTGCACTTAATTAATTACCGAATTATTTATACCGAAGTGTGGACTTGTAATAAATATTACAACCAAAAACCTGCATCCGAAAATGTTCGCGTCGTGAACTCTGAGTTCGCGTCGCGAACTCAATGTTCACGACCCGCGAACATCTTCACGATCACAACCCAAATTCTCTGCCGAAGGTTCGCGTTCGCGAACCCAAGTTCGCGTCGCGAACTGCCCAGTTACCGAAAACCTGCACCTTTTACCAAAGTAACCAATTTCCACCCATTTTGTACGCCTAAAGATTGAAGGCTATATCCACTCACCTGGGCACCGCAATTCGTCAAACTCAGTGGTCTTATATTACTGAGTTTCCTTCCCTTTGCCTGTATTAACATTACAAACCGAGTTAGTAACCCGAAATCGCCAAATAATAACAAATACCAATTTAAGTTCAAAGCCAATATCCCATTCTAATAATTCTACTATTACTTGCATTCTATCAACAATTCAATACCATTCATCTAAGGCTTTTACAAGTCAAGGTTAACCAACCTATTAGCAAGTAATCCTATTTTGACATATTGTAACCAAACGGGTCAAAAGTGCATATTTAAGTCAAGACTATAATATATAATTTCCAACATGTCAAAGTGCACACAATCAATCATTTACATGATTACTAGTCATTCTACAAGCATACCAAACAATTACCAAGTCAAAAGTCATATAAATTACCAATTTGACACATAATACACAAACGGGTCAAAACTCATAAACTAACTTTGAAACTACCTAATTCATGCCTTGTAATTCTACAATTTCCCAACTCATCATAATTAGACTTCTAAGGTCAAGAATATACCAAACAATGCCTTTTTAATCCAAATTTAGCATATAGGCCCAAACGGGTCAAAACTACTTAATTTAATACAAGATTTCCAATTACATCCTCAACATGTCAAGATACATTTAACAACTTTTAATATGACTAAATAATTATTCCATATTAATACCAAACTTAATATTGACTAGTTACCCTAGAAACACCCAAAACTTTCAATACATGTTCGACCCAAAAACCCATCCGACCACCTGTTACAAACTCAGTAATCTGAGTACTTTTCTGACTACATTAGTTCATGAAAATATGATACAAATAAAGTAGACTCTTAGACCTTCGAAACGACTGGTCGCACGTCCAAAACGGAGTTACGGTTAATTTTATATGATTTTTGCAAAACCGCCAAAATTCACCAAAAAGCTGCCATTTTCTTTAGCTATGGGTTTTTATACAAATTTTCATCCAAACACCTAATTTCTCAAGATAACAATCAACAATTCATGCTATGGTTAATTCCCACCAACAATAATCATTTTACCATGTCATTTTCACTAAGAGTTAACTAATTTAAGCATAAATAATTTATTTCAAGAATTAGGGCAAAACCCCCATCTTCTTCCTCAAGAACACAATCATGGAGAAATCATGAATCCTAATTAATCCAAGTTTCTATAAATGAATTTCACCTCTAAAACAATTAATAAACACAAATAAACCATAAAGATTCATCAATTAAACATCATGAGTTAAACTTCACAAAAAAACATCAAAGCTTCAAGAACCCTAACTTTTCTTCACTAGCAATTCAAGAACACAACAAGAAGATGACAAATTACCTATTGTTTGCCCTAGAATCTGAAAATCAGAGAAGGAGGAGGAAAGATTCAAGCTAATCTTCAAGTGTAAGAGTTCTCCAATGTTTTGTGTGTGAAATATGTGTGTGTGTCAGTCTAACGAATGAAGCAGACAAAACAACATGAGTCATAACCAAAACACACACACACTAGGCACGTGTCCTTTGAGGCACCAAAAAAAATCATATTTCCTTTAAAACACAGTGTAGTACTGAGAGTCTAGGCCGCGTTTGATTTATTTAAAAATACTTATCTATCTCGGATTTTAATAACGAAAATATTTTCAGAACTGTAATTCAAAGTTTAATAAACATGTAATTTATCATTTTTATGCTTGATTAAATCAAATAATTCTAATTTTAACCCCTTGGTTAAAATATGTTTATATCTAAATAAATCAAATAAATTATGCAAAAATAATAAACAACAGAATTACTTACTGAAAGTAATTTAAAATTCTAGGCCGGGTCTCGGGATGTTACATCGGCCCGCTAAGATGGCCGGGTCACGTTTTAACTAAGAACATATAAAATATATTATTTAAAAATTGTGTACATCATGCAATAAATTTTGTACATTATCATACATTTGAAAAAGAATAATAAAAAAAAGGGTCAACACGGGTCGCCCGTTTTTACAATACCCAGCCAGGTTGTATTGGACCGAATCTAAGAAAAACCTTGTACCGGTTGAACCGCCTCTTACAGCGGTCCCGACTTTACACCAGTCCAGATTTAAAAAATAAAACACTATTTAAACTTATATTAATAAAGATAAATTTATTTATTTATTATGTATTATGTGTGAATTAATTATGAATTTAAACAACGAAAAGAAAAATATAAAATAAGTAAAAAGAATTGGCGTATATGGACAGTTCAATTATTTTCTCTCACCTATTTATATACATATTTCCTTTCTCTTTCATTAGTTTGCTCGAAAACCCAATGAAACTTAAAAGATTATATAGGCTTCAGTAAAGGGCTTTGTAAATTCCAAAGAAACTTTTTAAAATAAAATTTAAAATTAGAAAAAAAGGGGGTTTGTTTAGTAGGACCCTTTTAATTATTCTAACATGACTCGAACTCATTACCATAGGCCATTGAGGAACACCATCAAATTCCAGTTCGTAATACAGTTTAGGACTGAAACGGCTCAAAACTTGAACCATACGGATACTGATCTAAACTATATAGTTCCATACTCATTATGAATATTATGTGTCTTTAAATTGGTGCAATACGGGACATTTCTGATATGGTCAAGCACTCCAATTTCGTATCATTGCACCCCTTAATGATTATTCCTGATATATGATATAGAGAGGTAATTTGCACTCTGAGAAAAATGATGCATACATGTAAATTACAACAGTCTAGATTTATGGTATAACTCAGTAATACACGCATTTTAGGTGTATTGCATCAATTTTTCTAAATAATTACACCTAGGTTACTATAGACTATTCAACGGTTCATTTGAAATTATGGGTAACATAAATAAGATTAAAACTTTAAACATTTTAACTTAATATTTTAAGAAAAATGATAATAATAACTCTTACACAATCACTAAAGTATCACAAACTTATACATTAATCAATAATCGCATATGAATTAAGAATACATGTTGGACTGATCTTTGACCGATTATCGGTATATTGATGTGGACTTTGATTGGCATAAGAAGGTGCCAAACACTTGGAATACATCATTTGATTCGGTAATGTTCAAACAAAAGACGCACAAAGTTGTGCTTTTCGAATGCACAAATTTGAAAAATTATATATTAGTCTTGCTTTTTTATTTATTAATTATACCTATCATGTTAAATTTATTTATATTTATATATGATGCCATTTAAATTAAATCATCATTGGTGGTTGTATTGATTAGCATTTTGTTTGTTTTTCAGGCTTGACAGTGAATATCATGTAAGCTCGTTTAAATTGAGCAAATATAATATTATCATAGAATTATTAAACATAGGTTTTTAAAAATGAAATATATAATAATCATTTATTCTAATTCGTGCCATCTTCAAGAAAATATGGGTATCTGTTCGTTTTCATTGAAAGCTAACACTGTGTTCCTGAGTTTTATTTTGAAGAGAAGAGAAAAGATTTCGAAAGAAGATTTAGTTTTTATTGTGTACCAGAGTTTTCATTAAAAGAAGAGAAAGGAAGAGGAATGAAATTTTAGGCCATTATTTCTCTCCTAACTTTCCTCCCAAAAGTGAGAAGATTTGGGGAGAAGAGAAATTATAATTAATGAAAAAAATTGGACTTACCAAATTACCTTTAATATTTCCTAACTAATTTACATTTTAAGGGTAACATAGTAAATTTGTTATTTTTTTTTTCCTTTCTTTTCAACTTGGGAACATAAAAAAGTACCGTTTTCTTTTCTTTTCTGTCCAACTCAGGAACACAGAAAATAAAAATATTTTCTTTCTTAATTTCTCTTCTTTTCTCTTCTCTTCTTTACCTTCTTTTCGTTTCTCTCTCTAAATATCTGGGGAACACAGTGTAAAAGCTTAATAAATTTATGTGTTTATTGCTTAGGTCGCCCCTACATAAACTTAAACTTTACAAATGATCCCCTATGTTTCATTAAGTACATTGAGTCCCCTTAAGATGAAAAGCATGAATTGAGATGATTTGTTAAATGCCTTCAAATTTTAGTACAAGTAAATACTTTGAAAACTATGAAATTATCAAAATACAGTTGATTTTAAGAAATACGTGTGAAATTCAAGTTTAATTGAAGTAGCCATAGGATTTGAAGTAAGCACATGTGGGAACATATTTGAGGAATGAGGTGATTTCTAAATCATAAAAATTATAATGTATATCACAATAATTGTTTTATACTCTATGTATAATTTACTTTAAATATTTTATAGTGTGCTAGATGAAATAGTTTATGTGATATAGAAATCACATCCATTTGACAAATGAGATGTACAAATTTTTATAACCACCAACTTAGTACCCACATATGTCTCATGTGAGATTTGAACACAAAACTACTTATAAATTAATGAGTCACTTAGATTAATGAGTCACTTACATATCGCTAGGTTACAAATCAAAATCAATCAAAGTACAATTTTTTCTATGTTGTATCTTAAAGAAGTTATACAATTATCATATCTTCATATCTTTCCCATTGTCTACAACGAAAACCACCTAGCCGACATAGGGGTGACATTAGCCAATGCTTCTCTTTCCTACGGCTCCGGGTTTCTTTTTATGTTGAAGCGTAATTGTCAAGGATGTGCCATAAAATGACTTCTAATCTATATTTAAAAGAAACTTATTGAAACTTTATACCTAATAGGCTAATGTTGCCAAGCACTTTATTGTTGGGTCAAGAAAAAAAAAACGCGTTCTCTATGATAAATCATCTAAACTTTTAATTCATCTAATTCAAAATAAATGATACAATTTCATTTTTAGATGTATTAAAATAAATGTTACATTATAATAATATACTTTATTTGGTAAAAAATAGTGAAAACCACACGCGTTAACTATCTCATTTATATAGTGAAATAATTTATTTACCTTTTTTTACATTTAAACAATATTAACCTCATTTTATTCAAAGTGTGTGAGACTCATCTCTCACTGACTATTCATTTTAATATAATCTAACCACATTATAATCTTTTAGCTCAATAATTATGAAACTAACAATATATCACTTAATATGAATTAGAGGAAGTATAATTCTTCCTACAAATCCTTTTAATGTTATATGTCAATCACTAGACTAGGGGTGTTCAAAAATATCCGAAAAACCGGGTATCCGAAATATTACTCGATATCTGAAATCCGGGTATCCGAAAATTCGGGTATCCGAAAATCCGGGTATCCGAAATCCGGGTATCCGAATTCCGGGTACCAAATACGGGTAGCGTTTTCAAGATTTTCGGATACCCGATACCCGAAAAATTACCCGAATATAAAAAATATACGAAAAATATTCAAAAATATACAAAAAATACACAAAATATTTGAGAAAATACCCAAAAATACCCAAAATATTTAAAAAGTACCCGAAATATCTGAAAAATACCCGAAATATCCGGAAAAAACTCGAAATATTCGAAAAATATTTTAATATTTTGTTTTTTCCGGATACCGGATACCCGGATTTCGGATACCCGAAATTCCGGGTACCCGAAATCCGGGTATCCGAAATCCGGGTACCAAATGCGGGTAATAAAAATCACTATCCGAAAATCCGGGTACCCGAATTTCGGGTATCCGAAAATCCGGGTACCCGATTTTGAACACCCCTACACTAGACTAGTAAACGAACCGTATGAATATAAGTGGTACTTGCTCTGTTTGTTCTTTTAAGTTTCACTGAACATTTGAAGAACACGAACACTTTAACATACGGATTTTTGTGTTATGCTTGTTCTTAAGAAAATTAGTATATGACAGTCTATTAAGATGATAAACGAACATAAACAAATGAGTATATATGAACTAGTTCAAAAGAAGTTACATAGTCATCTTGTATATGATTTTTGTACTTACATGATTAAGTATAACTAATTTATTAGAAATGCATTATATATATACTCCCTCCGTCCCTAAATAAAGTTCCTATTTGTATTGGGCACAACATTTTATGAGATAGTTAGTGGTGAGGTATTTGGTATTACTTTTGATTAAAATATAAAGTTTGATTGGAGAGAGAAAGTGTTTTAAGAGATAGTTAGTGGTGAAAGTATTGGTAATAATATTATTATATTAAGTGGGCCCCTTATGTTTGAGAAATGGAAACTTTATTTAGGGACAAAACTTGAAGGAGAAATGAGAACTTTATTTAGGGACGGAGGGAGTAGTTAATAAAAATATACTCCGTATTAAGGAAAATACACAAAAAAAAAAGTTTAATGAACGAATTACCTAACATTCATTATGTAAATGGACGAATGTGATGTGTCCCGTGTTCATTATTTAACTAAACAAAAATTAAGTCTAATTCATGTTTGTTCGCTCAATAGATAAACAAACGATTTACATGTCCTTATATAAGTAGTTCGTCAATTTAAGAGAATTTGTAAGGCATCTCCCAACCGTGACGCGTCAGTAAACCCACCAGTAGTGCCACATCATCCTATCCTTACTGACACGCTACTGACACGGTCGTGCCAACCATAACTCATCACTAACACATCATTTCCACATCATCATTTTTATTTAAATTAAATAATTATAAAATAAATACATTATATTAATTTAAAAATACATTGTTTAGATTTAAAAAAATAATATTAAATAAAAAGAAATTACATTTATTAAAATTTAAAAACAAAAAAAACTTAATTTAAAAAAAAAATATTTTTAATGCTAAACCAGTTATATAAAAAAAATTAAAAGTAAAAAAAACAGAGAAAACAGAGAAAAAAACGTTTTTAATAAAAAAAATGAAAATAGTACAAGTATTTAAGCAGAATGTACAACTCCCAAACCACGCCTCCCCTCTTCCTCGCCGACACAACCCCCAAACCCGTCCTCCCCACGACGTATTCGTCCGACGCCGGCGTGCTAACAGTCGACGGCCCCGACGTGTTCCAGCTGCATCCTGACGGCCTCTACGTACCCACTGACACGGGCCTAAGAAGATAGAAAAAATAAATACACCATGACCTTTTGTTCTTTTATTAAATGTCTAGCGCTTTTGTTAAGTTTCATTCTCAACCGTTAAATAAACATGCGAGACAGTTGACTTTTTCTTCAATTATATACATATAATTGAAACTAAAAAACTACTAAAATCTTTTATAACAGTATGACACCATGGCACTACCTAAATGTTCCCATATTTAGTATGACTAGTCACAAATTTTTGGTATATTTTGATTATCGATATCAAAATTATTGGCAAAACAACTAATTCGGTCCAAAATAAAAAAATCACTTATGTGCTGTTTGGTAGCATCTGAATGATTAAGATCTGAATGATGCAGAGGTCTGAATGATTCAGACTTACCCTTACATCTGTCCGATTAAGAGGCAGAACATGTTCAATTTCTGATTCAGAGCCTGATTAAGAGGTCTTACCAAACACTCTGAATCTATCCGATTAAGAGGTTGTCCTTTTATCTGAATCATTAAGAGGCTTACTAAACAACACCTTAATATAGTTTAGGTAAACAATAATACAAAACACAAATATATTTTAAATAAAAACAAAGCTGATTTAATGGAGGGCATTGACTATTCTGTTCTCTCAATCTCCCTGAAAATTCCTCTACTACCATCCCCTTCTTCAACCCCCTCCAAACCCTATCCCCTCTTCATAATTCACACAACTCACACCTTCCAATAATCCTCACAATTTAATCCAATTTCCCATTTTTTTGCCCATTTTCCCACCATCTATTTATTTTTATCAAAAACCACCCATTTCAGGCTGCTAATCAAAGCAGAATTACAAGATCTGATTAATTTCAAGGTAGGCTCTTTTTGACCCCTCCAGCTTTATTTCACAAGTCACAGTTTTTGTGCTGTAATTGATCTCTAATTTGTTCAAATTTCTGATACCCACTTAGAACTGAAGCTCTGTTTTTCTGTTAATCAGATTTTGGAACAAATTAGGTCACGAAAAAGGTTCGATCCATGGGTAATTGCTGCGCTACACCCTCCACAACTGATACAGATAATAAAAAGGGTAAAAACAAACCAAACCCATTTTCATTAGATTATGGTGGGCCGAAAAAAGTTGGTGGATACAAACCGTACGTGCTCGAAAACCCGACTGGAAATGAAATCGGGCAAAAATATGTTCTTGGTAAAGAAATGGGCAGAGGTGAATTTGGGATTACGTATATGTGTACAGATAAATCAAGTGGTGAAGTTTTTGCTTGTAAATCGATTTCAAAAAAGAAATTGAGAACTAGGGTTGATATCGAGGATGTTAGGCGAGAAGTTGAGATTATGAAACATATGCCACGTCATCCTAATATTGTGAGTTTGAAGGATACTTATGAAGATGATAGTGCTGTTCATTTGGTTATGGAATTGTGTGAAGGTGGAGAATTGTTTGATCGAATTGTTGCACGTGGCCATTATACTGAAAGAGCAGCTGCTGCTGTTACTAAAACAATTGTTGAAGTCATTCAGGTCAATTTTTATTTATTTTTTGTCCTTTTGATTATTGTTTAAAAAGTTATAAACTGATAGTTTTTGTTACATCAGATGTGCCACAAACATGGTGTTATGCATCGCGATCTCAAACCTGAAAATTTTCTGTTTGCAAACAAAAAAGAAACATCAGCCTTAAAAGTCATCGATTTTGGGTTATCAGTTACTTTCAAACCAGGTAACAAACATATCACATTCGTTTAAACATAACCGTTTTCACTAAATTTAAATCTTTTACAGGTGAACATTTTGATGAAATTGTTGGAAGTCCATATTACATGGCTCCTGAGGTCTTGAAGAGAAATTATGGTCCTGAAATCGATGTTTGGAGTGCTGGTGTAATTCTATACATATTGCTTTGTGGTGTCCCACCATTTTGGGCTGGTTAGTTTAATGTTTTTTTTTTTTTTTCTTTTCATTATTGTATGTAAAATTTTGATCTATTTTGTTACACTGAGTCCATAATTTGTTTTGAATGCAGAAACGGAACAAGGTGTTGCACAAGCAATCATTCGTTCTGTTGTTGATTTTAAAAGGGACCCATGGCCCAAAGTATCTGATAATGCAAAAGATCTTGTTAAGAAAATGCTTAATCCTGACCCTAGTTCGCGCCTTACAGCTCAAGAAGTTTTAGGTAATGTTTTTATTATTTAATTTTTCCCATTAGTTAGAAATTTATAATAAGATTTTTTTATGTTTAATTTGTTACAGATCACCCGTGGATACAGAACGCTAAAAAAGCTCCAAATGTTTCTTTGGGAGAAGATGTTAAAGCGAGATTGAAGCAATTCTCGTTCATGAACAAGCTCAAGAAACGAGCATTACGGGTATTGAAGAGCTTAACATTTTTATTAGGGTTAATTATGTTTTAATCCTCAAAGTGTTACTGATTTGGTTATTATGCCCCCATTTTTTTGAATATTTGCATTAAATTTTGATTGATGATGAAATTACAGGTAATTGCTGAGCATTTATCTGCAGAGGAAGTTGCGGGAATAAAGAAAGGATTTGATTTAATGGACACTAACAAACAAGGAAAAATAAATATTGTTGAGTTGAAAGCTGGTTTACAAAAACTCGGTCATCAAATACCCGATTCAGATCTTCAAATGCTTATGGATGCTGTAAGTATTGTTGGTATATATTTGAGTTACGCATAAATAAATGTATAATAATAATGGAAATATGTTATTATTTATAGGGGGATGTGGACAAAGATGGGCACTTGAACTATGGAGAATTTGTTGCAATTTCTGTTCATTTAAGAAAAATGGGGAATGATGATCATCTTAAAGACGCTTTTGACTTTTTTGACCAAAATAAAAGTGGTTATATAGAAGTTGAAGAACTTAGGGCAACTTTAGCTGATGAAATTGAATCTGATAGTGAGGAAGTTATTGCTGCCATAATTCAAGATGTTGATACAGACAAGGTTGGTTTACACTTTATATTTATTTATTTATTTGTGTGTTTTCTATAATCAGTGAAAAAAAATTAAAAATTGTGATTGTGATTTTAGGATGGAAGGATTAGCTATGAGGAATTTGTAGCGATGATGAAAGCGGGAACTGATTGGAGGAAAGCATCTAGACAATATTCAAGAGAGCGATATAATAACCTCAGTTTGAAATTATTTAAAGACGGTTCGTTGAATTAAGCAAACGAATGATTGTAAATTCAAGAAAGAATTTGTTAATACGAAACAAAAAAGGTGTTTTTTTTGTTCTGGTTCTATACTTGTAACTTGTAATGTTTGTGTTTGAGATTTGTTTCTCTTTAATGTTTGGTTTTCCTTTCAGTGTCGATAGATACTCGTTTGTTGCTGGGATTCTTTGAAATTGGTTAATATATAAGATGTATGTGCATACAATAAAAATATATAGGTAAAAACATGCGAGAAATGACACTATGAAAAAAGTGTGTGAGGGCATGTGTGTGTGAGAGTGTGAGGAGTGTTGTAAAGAAATGTGTGAATTCGTGCATGCAATAACATGTATCAATCAAAAGCTTCAAATACAAAAATGGCATATAAGTATTCAAGATTTCAAGTCTATATCTTACAATCTTATATATCAAGAAACTCCTAAACAGTATCTTAGTGATCATATAAGTCACTACCCTACAAATGAGAAACTACCTAACTCCCTATACATGTCATAATACTATCCTCCTAAATTTCCTATCAAAGGTCATGTCGTTTCTCTCATTCTCTTATTCATATGTTCATAATCTTGATGAGAAGAACGAGTAGGTTTCTATTGAAATCATAGTCTGAGTATTTTGTAATTTGTTATGTTGATGATTCTATAATTTGTATACGTGTGAGATCTGAGTCTTCTATTGTAAAGATCGACTCATGTTGATTCAATCTATTGTTATTAATCTTTGAAAGTATTTTGTGTTCTTTATATTCTCGATCTGTTTTAGTCTATAAGTTTTAACAGTTATAACCACCAATATAAACGGCTCATTTCGACCGGCTATCTTCCAAATTACCCGGTTTGACGGGCACGACCTTCCGGTTTAACCGGATTCTTAAAACATTGTGCACAATATATGGTCATAACATGTCAAAAATATTAAATGTGATTTGTTTGAGGATTGAGGAATCGATGACTATTTTAGAAAATTCACATGTATTTTGTCCCACATCGGGGCATGCAGGAAATAATCGAATGGAAAAATAAGGATGAACACTACCAAAGCTTTTCAAGATAGGCGAGAGCCCAAAACCATACGTTTGTTGTAACTTTTAAGAATAAAACAAGGACAATAAGATTATTTTGATTAAAATTTATCGAATCGTGTCAAATAATTTCATTCATTTGTGAAATTTATGTGTCTTTTACGAAGCTTTGATTAATGTTTAATGAATACCAACTTTTAACAACATATGTACTCTTAATTCTACCTCTTTTTGCTTCGGGCCTAAAAGTTTTTAGATTAAGTTTCTGATTTTTTAGCTTCTCAAACTACAACTCCTTCCATTCCAGTTTTACATCAAACATGGTCGTCACAATGAAATCAATATCCCTCTTGCAGTTCTTCCCTTCTATTGGCATCTTACCCTTTTCTATTTCTTGCCCCTTTTTCGTGTCTTTTCCATAACAAAAATGATCACTTGAATTATTTTTGTTATCATCGATAACAAAAGAAATGGTTTCTATGTTAATTTCTTCTGATTTTGAACAAAAAAATGCGGACCTTAAACACGAAGAAAAGGAAAAGGTAAATGAGGAGTTTTAGAGGAAGTTTGTAAAAGACTGAAGAACACAATAGATAATGATTATGACAAAAATGCTAACGATGAAGATGGAGATGGAGGTTTGGCTCACACAAATGTATCGAATATATGCTTCCAATTTGTTGCTGAAAATATTGGAAGAGTTTAAAACTACAGTTTGATGTTGTTTTTGTCGTCGTCATTTCTTGCAGTTAATATACCATTTGCCACCAGATCACTTGATCTGATGCAAAAGTTTATTACTCTGAAAGAGATCACAACAACAAAAACACCAAATTGCGGTGTTAAAACTCTTCCATCAATTTTCTAGCAACACATTGGAAGCTTATACTCGATATACTTGTGTGTGCTGCACTTCAAGCTCCATCTCGATCTGTTGGTATTATTATTTGTGTCATCATCATTAGTTTTTGCAATCTTTATTCTTTTACAAACTTCCTCAGAAAAAAATAGCATTAAAAACAACTATACGATAAGATCTATAAATTATTAAGAAGTTTATAAACACAAAAATCAAGCCAAAAAACTGGTGAAAGAAGAAAACTTTATCAATGTCATCATCAAATACAACTATATATTAGACTTTTAATTTGCCATCAAGCCAAAAAACTGGTGAAAGAAGAAAACTTTATCAATGTCATCATCAAATACAACTATATATTAGAATTTTAATTTGCCATCAAGTTGTATAATGATAATTCTCTGACATACAGTTATTCGGGTCAATCTGACCCAACTTGTTTGAGCCGGACCAATCGTACATAACACTATCACAGGCTGCACAAGTGAACAACGTAAATAAAGATAATAAAAAAAAAAGTTGGATCCATAAATTTTAATTATACATTAACATTTTGACCGGCAACAGTCATAACCTGACTCCTGTTGTTGTACTGCTTCCCGTTGAATAAAACTTGAAAAAGGATAAAAAAATAAAAAAAATTCAGCACATTTACAAACTTTTTATCTCTATCATCCTCTCATTATTTCTTCCCTTTTTGATTCTTTTATAAACTTCATCTTGATTAGTTGGTTCAGAACCATCACTTTGATTCCCCTTTTCTTTGCGGTTTTTACCACCAATAATCGGCCTAACAACATCCAAATCTGGACGCTCAAACCCCGATCTTACTTCTAACAACATCTATTCTTTTATTTCCCTACCTCTTATAAAACAATTTTTTAAACTTCTCTAAAAAATTTAAAACTACTTGCGGTTCTACATCTTCTAAAAAAGGTAGGGAATAAAAGGTATCAATATTGTTAGAAATTAAACCAGAGTTCAAGCGCTCAAATTCAAATGTTGTTAATCCGATTGATTCGTAGTAAACAAACGTAAAGAAAAGGGGAATAAAGTGAAGTTTGTTTCGTAACTGGGATTTATATGCATATCCGATTTATATGCGGGGATATTTTTTTCTTTGTAAGGGCATTTTTGGAAAAGCTTATTTAAGGGGTTTTTTTTGCTTATTAGCTTATTAAGCTTGAATATTCAAGCAATATTTGCCGGCAAAATATATAATTTCGCAATAACTAAACCTACCCAAAATAAACATATCGAATATCCTAATGTTACTCTAAAACCAACCTATCGCTTTGTTTGTGGCCCTCCCTTACTTATATTATTTTTGTTTGCGACGCTTATGGAGTTATTCAAATACTCAATATAAAGATTGAAGTCATACTATTGAGATGGTTTCATAACATAAGTTATATGTGAGGGAAGGTTAACATTTCATGAATCTGAAACTTAACTTACGTTTGAATCAACAAATGCAATAGTTTTTTTTTGTTTTTGTTTTTTTTTTTTTGTTTTGATAACACTTAAATCTACTTAATTTTGTCTACATTAGCATTTGAACATATAAACTTAGGCCATGGGAATTTCAAAATTTTTTATGCCCTTAAACTTCTTGATGAAGAATTGAAATAACGCAACTAAGAATGTGTAAGTTTGACTTGCTTAAGGAATTCACTGTTGGTTTTGTGGTCAAAATGGACTAATCCCTTTTTAAGTAAAAGATAACCAATTTATTTGTTTAAATCTTTATTCTGAGATGTATGGCGTTGAGGTTATTCAAATATTGATGGTTTTATTATCTGGCTAAAATTCTTGCTCTAATGTGGCCAAAAAGTTTTTTGCTTAATTTTCCTTGTTTTGGGTCTTTTTTCTTATTGAAATTCTAGATGGTTAAAGAATGAACTCTTCAATAAGAGTGTTCTTTAGTTGATTTGCCCGCGGCAATCCGCGGGTAAAAAAGACGAAAACTGAATTGGGTCAAATGGGTGCTACTTCATGGGTCGACCCGTTCAAATCACATAATTTATAATTTAGATTTTCTTGGTATGAGGTACATATGTTCTTTGAGTTACCTGCTCACAAACAATACAAATGTGAAAATGAACTTCTTATATAGTGATTCTGGACGAAAAGAACTAAAGAAAAAAAAATTGTTTTTCTGCATCCTTAATTCCAAATGTGCCCAAAATAGTAAAGCAGGACAAAGTTGGATACTTATTGTAAATTATAACCATATTCTTATTTTATGACTTATGTAAATGAAAGTTGCATATATGGCTAAAAAGGACGGATATATTTTGAAAATTAAAGCACGATTAATTATAATTTGTATTAAAAATATG
This sequence comes from Calendula officinalis, assembly GCA_963853835.1. Taxonomy (NCBI): domain Eukaryota; kingdom Viridiplantae; phylum Streptophyta; class Magnoliopsida; order Asterales; family Asteraceae; genus Calendula; species Calendula officinalis. The sequence continues at coordinate 21,709,791 of OY970832.1, forward strand.
TGATTTGATAATGACAGCCCCTGTCATTAGATATGCATCAAATACTTATACATCGATCTATAACTACTTCCTGAATCTTAGGAACTACTCCCCCATGGATTAATGTACACCTATTATGCATCTAATCATTATCAAAACCCTAAAAATATTAAGAAGATATCATATTCGTTAATTGGAATCACATTAATTATCCATAAAGTGGGAAATTAAGAAACATGAAATTAACAACTTCACAATTACAGAGTGTTATAGGATAACTATGTAATTAAAAGAACAAATTATCATACTTAAAAAAGGCGTGAAAACATATAACATGTCCTTCACAACTGGAAAAATCCAATTTTTATTGGCTTATTGAACAAGCTTTTATTGGGTATTTTAATAGTTGTGTAATCCTAATATTATAATGAGTCGGGTAAATGAGAGATCTAATGTGATTGAAATGAAGCTAATTCATGATGATTTGAGAAGAATTGAAGAATTAAGTGTGTGTTCTTGGTGTTTTAGTGTGTGTAATTGAGAGAGAATGAAGGAGGGAAGGAGCTTTCAAAAATCTGTAATTCAATAAGTGTGGGAAAGCTTACATCCAAAGACAAACTTACAAGTATTTATACCATCTACCACTTAACAAGGGAATTGTTAACTAACGGACTTAAAGGTCAAAACCTATTACAATATTGGTCCTAACAATCTCCCCCTTTTTTTTATCTTTAACATGTCATCCCAGTCTTCAAACTTCAGATTCTTGTTATCATCTATCTTTGGCAAGAAAATGTTTTTCTGTATTTCAAGAACAAAACATTTGCAGAAATCTGGAAGTTTAAGGTACTCAAAGGGAATATGTTTTCCGTTGATAATATTTGAGTGAGGAAATCCTATAACTGATTTACTAAAGATTTGAAAACTTTGGGAAATGAAATATCAGTTAAGTAAGGATTTGACTGGGTTTTCAGATAATGGAGAGGTTATTTTTGGAATTTTGTGGTAGAGGATTATATTGAGTATAGAATGATGATGTTTTTGAATGATTTGTCAGTTAAAGTTTTGGATGTGTGTGTTTGTTTTTGTAAGAATGATATGTACGTTTAAGATTTGGATGAATGTGAATGATTTGTATTTTGTATGGAACAACAGATTTGAACAGTTAAGCTTTTGTATGAATATGGTTGTTTATGAACTTTGGAAAGAATGATTTTTACGGTTAAGCTTGTAGATGTGTGTGTTTGGTTTGGTAAGAGTGATTTGTACGATTAAGTTTTGAATTGAGTTGGTTGAGGTTTTGGAGAGAGATTCTGTAGATGAATCGGTATTGTTCTTCTTCACTTATTTTTCTGTTTAGTACACTGATTATCATTTTCTCTTTTTCTTAATCACTTGATCTAAAACGTTTCTGATTTTGCAGTTGATTTGAGTACATGAGTTATGAATTTTCTTCTTTGATGGGATTTTTATGGTTCTTTTTGATGTTGTTCAGTTATAAATCCGATATTTGAACTATTTCTTGCTCTTTTTCTCCCCCTCATGAGGATCATGACCAGGGTCCTCATGATAAAGCTGAATAGTTGTGTTTTGGAAACAGAGAGAGGAATGGTGTGTCGGTTAAAATCGAGAGCCAAGATCGGAATGAGAACCAGAAACATGTAGTACTCGACAAATTGATTTAATCCTTTGAATGTTTGAGAAAAATCTTTGAAAATGAAGAATAGCAGTGTCAATAATCACGTGAAGTCATAAACAGATGCAATCTTTACTGAAGAACTTCAGTAAAGAGATCGTTTACGGATATGACAAACACGATGATTAGAGACATTGTTAATCAAATATTTGAAATTTAAAAGAGATCAATTTGTGTGGTATATCAAAGATCAGTGAAGTATACCACTTACAAAGATGCAATCTTCTCTGTACGTGTGAAGAGAAGAGATCGACGGATATACAAAGATCAATGACATAACAATGTGCATTCAAAACGATTTTGAGTGTGTGAGAACTGGAGAAAGTCAGAATTGAATCTGAACAGTTTTGAGAAGATGAAAAATGATTTCTCCATTAAGCGTTTAAGAATGAAAATCGTTTAAAAAAATAGTAAGAACAATCAATCCAAGATGGTGTTAAAAACAGATGCAATCAGTACTGATTGAAATCAGTAAAGAGATCGACGAATTTAACAGCAAATTGTGTTGAGTGTTACAAACAAGTCATTTAAAAATGAAAAATTTATGTTGTGCAAAATCAGGGTTTTGAAAAATTGAGCCACAACGCAAGAGACAAAAAATTTGTCATAAACAGATGCAATCTTTACTAATCGATACCAGTAAAGAGATCGTTTACGAATATGACAGAAATTTGTATCCTACGTTGTGAACACATCATTGTGAGCACAAAGTGAGATAAAAAATTTTGGAATGTTGAGCATCACAGATTAATAAAGAATTTATGAGATTGTGATGTCAACAACTCAATATGAGTAAAAAAAATGTTTGAAATTGCGTATTGATTTGAAAAATGATAATCGAATTTGAAAGGAGAAAAATTTGATTTACAATTGAAGAATATTAACAATGAAGGAACACAAAGGTAGCAATAAAAAATAAGAGAATTTGCAATAAACAGATGCAAACAGTACCAACCTAGACTGGTAAAGAGATCGTTTACGAATATTGCAAAAGCTAATACTCAACATTGATAAGATTGTGTGATTGTAAAGTTGTAGGAGGTTGAAAAACTGTTTGAGGTAAAAAAAATTATTATCAAGATAGAATAAGAAAATTTGTAATAAACAGATGCAATCAGTACCAATTGAAATTGGTAATGAGATCGTTTACGGATATTACAAAAGTTGATACCCCATATTGATAATTAAAAAAAAAAATTAAAGGAGCATTGAAAAAGTATTTAGCGATTATAAAGGATGCTCCCCCTCGACAGTTGTATTTCAAAAATCATAGAGAGGTTATGCTCCCCCTTGACATAAGAATGTCGATTTTCTCCCCCTTGACAAGTGAATAAAGATTCTCCCCCTCAACCAATGAATGCATTTAAGAACGGGTTTCAAGCAGATGTACTTGAAAGCCATTTTATTATTTATTATTAAAAAAAAATTAAAAACAAAAACAATAAAAACAAAAAAAATGAAGCAGTAAAACGGTTTAAGTGTTGAGATTTAGCATACCAAGCTTAGATACAAGAAAAGTAAAGCGTTTTTCGTCTAAAGCCTTGGTAACCAAATCAACTAATTGAAGAGCGGTTGACACACGAGTTATACACTGCATTGTGTATAAGTCATCCTCCTGCAAAATCAAATCAAACAACTTTTGGTACCCATTTTTGTTTGGGTCCGTCAATGTTAGTGTGCGAATTAAACCACCGATAAGTTGTATCAATTTGATTTAAAGATTGAGAGTTCCAAGAAAAACTGAAACTTGATGTTTCACTTTCAAATAATCTCCGGGGAATTATTTGAGATGTTGGAGTTTTGGGAACCCATTTATCTTTTAAGATTGATGATGTTTTGTAAACATAAACATGAGATGTTATTGGCACTTGATGAAAAGTGGATATTGGTGCCAATGAAAGTAAATCTTTTCTTGAATATGTCAAAGATTTAGTTTTGAAAAAGATTTTCTTTGACGGAGTAGAATGTTTCAACACGGTGGATGATTTAGGTTTATCCATTTGAGAATGCTTAAGTCGAGAAGAAGAACCTAATTTATTTGGAGTTTTAGGTGCGGAATTTCCTCTAATAACTTGTTTGAGAGCATGTAAATTCTTATCAGAGTTTGGTGGGACCGTGGATCTCCTAGGCTTAGGCGTGGTAGAGGAACTTACTTGTGATTTCGGTTTAAGTTTAGAATTTCCTCTATTTACCTCAGATTGCTTGATTGTATATAAATCACGATATGCCATGACAGGAGAAAACATTCTTGACTCATAACATTTGGTCTTTGCAGCAAAAGGAGAATCTAAGTTCATAGATGCACTAGGCTTCTTAAGCTTCTGAAGATGAGATGATTTAGATTCCTTAAACTGATGACTTCTTCTATCTCCAACCGGGTTGTGTGATTTTGGAACTTTGGTGCAAAGTGAACAACCACTTGTGGAAGTACTAGAAATAGGTGACTCAATGCTGGGAACAGGTTTTTGTAGAGAGAGTAAAGAAGCTTCTAAATTTTGAATTTGTATTGTTAACTTCAATTTCTCTTCATCAAAAGATTTATGTGTTTCTTCATTTTTTTACTTTCTAATTCATAAATTTTGGATTGTAAAATTGATTTTTCTTTATCAAATGCATTTTGTGTTTCATCAATTTCAGTTTCCAATTGATAAATTTTCTTTTCAAGAATTATAGATGGTACATAAATCTTTGGTGTAACCTTTTGTTGAATAACAGCATTTCCTTTAATTTCAAATTCTTTTGGAGTCACGATTGGAAAGTATTCATCATTTTCGAATTGTGCCTTTTTAGTTTCATATGTTTCATTCAATTTTGTGTAATTGAAACTAATTTGCACATTCTCTTTTTTCGCTCTGTTGAAAACCTCAATTTCTTCTTCCTCATCTGTCATCCGAAGGTAACTCTGCCAAACATCTACATGAATGTATTTAGAATCATACAATGTTGGACGCGCATTGCAAGCCTTCTTAAGGTATTCTGGATTGTTGGCTCCCAGTCCTTCTCTTGAATTGAAGTATTTGAAATCTTTAGGTTTATTCAAGTGAATAGTCTGATCAGTTTGTCCTCGTTTGGCGATTAGTTCTTCGAGGTGTTTGATGTGAGAAGACAATTGATTTTTTTCATGTTGAATTAGATTTATGACATTTTGTTTGTTGTTTAATTATCGTGATGTGTTAATGTCATTTTCATGTAAGGTTTCAGTTAATTCTTTAATTTGAGCGTTTAATGATTTAAATTGTGTTTCATTTTCATCAAATTCTTTTTGTTTACGTTCTAACCAGTTTTTATAGATTTGATAATCATGAAACGCTTCAACGTATAGCTTGTAATACTTATTATTTCGTTTATTTGATATAGAATCATCTGCATTTTTAAGATTCTATATTTCAAGTTCTTTTTCTGAAATTGTGTGTGAAAAATTCTGAATATCAGTTTCATATTTAGCTTTCAATTCTGATACTTGAATTTGTAAATCCAGATTCTCGAGTTTGAAATTTTTAATTTGTTTAATATGTTGAACAAGTTGTTCATTTTCATTTTGCAAATCATTTAAGCGTTTTTGAAATTGATTATTGATATCTTTTTCATCTAAAAGGTTTTGTTTTAAAGAATCAATTTCAGATATCTGGGTTTTAACAACACAAGTATCAGGACCAATGAGATTATCAGAATTTGACAAGAGAGAACTGATTACCTCGATTTCTTTGTTGGCTTTTTCATTGATTTGATCAGAAACCTCATCACTCACTTCATCCTTTGGATCTGAATCTTCCATCCATTTAAGATCTTCAACTAATAACACTTTTTCAGTCTCTATTTGTTGAGCCTTCAACATCAATCGTTCATAATACCCTGAATCACGAATGATTAATTTCTTTGTAGCATCCAAAGGTGAGACGGTTGGCTTTTTAGTTGAGATAGTAGCAGATATATCAGGCTTAATGTCGAATGAAGATCTCAGATTATTATTTGTAGGCTTTGAATTATATTTCTTCTCATAGTCTGAAATTTGTGCCATAAAATGTAGTACTTCTTGAAGTTCTTGTTCCAAATCATCACTTATAGCTGGTGTAGGTTTTTCCATTTTTATGATTATTAGGATTGATTGAGTTCTCGGGTTGATGAGTAGAAAAGCTCGTGTTTTAAAAATGTAAAAGTTTGAGCCGAGAAGTGTAAAAGTTTTCAGGTTTGGGTAAAACTTCTCGTGTTTTAAAAAAATTTAGAAGTTAAAAGTGTTTTAAAAAGTCGAGAACTTATCGGGTTTGGGTTAAAACAAAATATAAAAGTTTTGTGTTAGAGTTTTCAAAAAAAAATTTAAAGCTTGATATTGATATTGATTTTAAAAAAATTGTTTAAAAATGTAAAGTAAAAACAAATTTAAAAAATTTAAAAGTTTAAAAAAAATTTTAAAAATTTTAGGCTTGGTATTGATCTAGCCGAGAAGTTTTATGGGAAAGACAAATATATGGTTTGAAATGATAATGATTTTATAAACGAAATTGAGGTTTTTCAATGATATGGTTTATAAATGATTTTGGGCTTAGATGTGTTTAAATTTTGTTTAAGACTTGCAAAATTGCTTGTGAGAATAAAATGTATATTGTGTTCGAAAGTCTACAAACGTTGGTTGAAAAGAAAAGAAAAATAATTTTAGTTCAATTAAACGTTTTGGGCCAGTCAACACACTTTGATTTGAATTTGTTAATTCAATTTGTTTTGGATTGTTATTTGATGAGATTTTGAAAACTAAGTGGGTTGGATTTTGTTTAATTTCGAAATTGGGTCAAAAAGAAATCAGACTTGGGCCAAGATAAATTGGTCGAGAAAACTAGGAGCAGATATTAGATTTGGGCTGAATTTGAACTGGGCCGAGATCATGGTTGGGCCGAGAACAATATGTAACAGCAAGATGAAGTTGAGATCGACTGGTATCTTCTTTCACAAGCCGAACACTTTTCAAATTCGAGCCGTAGCCGAACTCTTGAGTAGCCGAACACCTGACTGAGTCGAGAATGTGTTCGAGCCGATCACTGAGCCGAACAAGTGGAGCCGAACAAGTGGAGCCGAACACCTTCAAGAGGACGAGCACTTTGACGAAGAACACCGTACGTAACTTTCTTCAAAAACTCAATAATTTTGATCCTAGATTCTTCAATTCTTAACCAAAATCAATGATATAAATCCCAAAACGTTAGAAATCATTTTTCTAACAGTTTAATACAATCAAACAGCTCAAAACGGATCAAATCAGAGTTCAATTTCGGATTTTCAGTCAACTTTTTGAGTTTTTATGTTTTTGACAAAAATCACGAAATTGAGATGAATTGTTGATGGATTTGATTGAAATTTGATTCTATTCTTATTAGAATCACTGGAGAAACATGAATCTTCAATCAAAATTCCAATTCCAATCGAAAAAAATTTTCTGATTAATTTCATAGTGACGAACACACACATATATACATATATATATATATATATATATATATATATATATATATATATATATATATATATATATATATATATTTTCAAATTTCCAGATCTAGATCGAATTAGCACTAAATTGGATCTACTCACAGAGAGTTTGTGCTCTGATACCAATTGAAAGATCTAAATACAATGAATTCAAGCTAATTCATGATGATTTGAGAAGAATTGATGAATTAAGTGTGTGTTCTTGGTGTTTTAGTGTGTGTAGTTGAGAGAGAATGAAGGAGGGAAGAGAGCTTTCAAAATGTGTAATTAAATAAGTGTGGGAAAGCTTACATCCAAAGACAAACTTACAAGTATTTATACCATCTACCACTTAATAAGGGAATTGTTAACTAACGGACTTAAAGGTCAAAACCTATTACAATATTGGTCCTAGCAGTAAATATGTTGGATATTCGTTGAATCATAAAGTATGCGTTTGATTTTTTAAAACTGTGTGGGTCACGGAGTAGGTTTGGATCATCTTTTGGAAAAAAATTAAATGGTTCGAATCTGCTCTAAACCAACTCCATTGACGTGATAAAATCCTTTTACAAACCACCCTTATTTTTTTTATTTTGGTCCCATTTCATCTTATATGCAAAAATACCAACATTTACCGACCAAGTTAATACCAAAACAAAATATCCAACTCTAAGTTTAGACATAAAGAAAACCAAACTTTAGTAAGGTTTGGTATCAAAAGACCAACTTATGCAATTTCACCTAATATAATTGCATATAAAAAAGGGTGTTTAAGTTTAATCCCGACAACAATTTTAAAGTAGAAATCTCGATACCACCCAAAATGAAGACCCGTTTGCTTTACCTACAAAATCGAGCATGTCAATCAATCCACTTCATAAATACGTCATAATTCAGGTGCCACGTTTGCGTCTGAATCACAAAGTCCATTCCACATCAACAGCTTCTTACGATTTCTTCATAGTCGCCGATTTCTCTTTCAAGCAACGACAATTGAAGAATACTGTATGTCTGTATATGCATTCGATGCTGCAATTAGGGTAGAGTTAAATCAAATCGTCTCATGGAAGCTTTATATTTGGTCTTATGTAAGGGTTATATGCATTCACGGCTGCAATTAGGGCACAGCTAAATCAAATCGTCTTATGGAAGCTTTATATTCCGTTTTGCCAGTATACTTCCATTCCAAATCAAATCATCTTCTACATATGCTGGATAATCGAATCAGCCATTGAGTTAGGGTTCATCTATCTCACATGTAAGTTTTCAAGATCCTTCAATTGCTTTACTTTCGGTTATCCCCATCGTAAATTAGTTTTTATGTAACTAATTCGTTTCCGAATTGTACATAATCGATGGCAGTAAAACAATCCATGATAAGTTATATCGATGTCACTGATTTCAATTCGGCCTTCTTCAATTTAGTTTGGCCATTAAAAACAATGGTGATAAGTTGATAATCGTATTCCATACTTTTTTATTGTTAGTATTGCATATCTACAGGACACAAGATCCGAGTTGATTGATGAATAGCCTGAAATTATTGTGTCTGGAGATTAAGATTAATGCAGGCTGCTAGGGGGTGATCTAGAAACTGCAAACAAAGAGGTATGGAAGTTCATTTTGGCTCCCATGAAATGTCTTAGCAGAAGACGATTTGTATTTGTCAGTTTTGAAACCATTTCACGTGATAATAATCTTATACTTTTGTAACTCTCATTTGTGCTGGACTAAATTCTTTCATTAGGGTTACAGACACCGTAAGTGATTTAGCTGTCTTTATGTTATTATTATTTATTTTTTCTGTTTGCTGGATGTTACATGCTGAAGAGGTTCCAGAAGAAGATAATGATGTAGATCCTCAAGATCATTTAATTCATGTTTATCATTTTACAAAAGACACAGCTCAAACCAAGGTGATTTTGCATTACAAATACAAATTAATTTATTATTCAAGAGTTGCAAAATCACTTGGTACTATGATAGAACTAGGGACTCCCAAAAATAACGAAACCTATTTTAAAGGATCTTTTGAAAACGTATGAAAAAGACTGGGAACTTATTGAAGTTGAAAATTATAGAGCTCTTGCTTATGCTATCTTTGATTGTGAGGAAGCGGTCCTGATTACTTTACCAATTTCTTATTTTTTTATTACTCCCTCTATTTTCTTACAAATCTTATATTCTTAAAATTCTGAGTGGTTTTGTGTTCCCTGCTGCATAACAGCAGAGAAAGAACAATAATGGTGAAACTGAGCTAAGTAGTTAGCTTGAGTAGATGTGGTGAAACTGAATTAAGTAGTTAGTTTGAATACATATTTATATATATATTCAATATTATACTGTTAGTTACTTCACGGGTTGTGTGTTTGGTAGTCTGGTTATTTCACTCGCAACCGAAATCTACTGTTGGAACACTAACTTAGATCGCCCCTGAAGTTCTATCTTGAAATGATAATTTTGAGTAATTAGATATTATTATTGTTTATTTAAAGTTTTAACTTTATTTCATAATAAAAGGTGAATCTTTTTTGTGTTAGATTGCAGATATTTGGTCATGTGGGTTGACTTTGTATGTTATGTTAGTTGGAGCTTAACCTTTTGAGGATCCTGAAGACCCTCGAAAATTTCCGTAAAACGATCAGGGTGAGGTCTCTTTGACTTTTTCTAAAGTCAAAATTGAAATGGGTTTGATTTTTTTTTTCCGGACAGAGAATTGTGAGTGTTCAATACTCGATACCAGATTATGTGGGTGTTTCTGTTGATTGTAGACAAACGTAAGCATCTAAACCCATTTCGATCTATTAAAGATGAGCTTTAAGAGATTGTGTTGTTTTTTTAGTTTTATTTATACAGAAGGTGTTTTGGGTGACGAGACCCGTTTCAGCCAATACCAAATATAAACCTGTTTTGATTTGTAAACTACAGAAATCATTCATGTGGTTTCTTATTGGTGGTTGTGGTCTCGCCATCTATCAACACGGAGTCTAACCCGTTTCGTGTACAACGATGATGTTGACCCGTTACAAGATCAGACTTATTCTACTATTGATACAATGTCTGTAGTTGAAACCGCAAATAGAGATTTCACAAGTTAAGATCGATATGGACCTAAGCCATTTTTGTACAGACAGACTCATGAAGACCTTCAAATCCCCCCCCCCCCCCCCCACCCCCCACCCCCACACACACACACACACACACACAAAAACACAATTTGGTCAACATTATTGTATAAACGACCTTAACTTGAACATTTTGAAATTTTGTGGTTATTATCGTAATTTTATATCAAGAATGGTAAAACTATTATTCGAAGAAGATGGATTTGCATTTTATACCTTAAATTTGTCTGTATCCCATAAGAAGTTTATACAAATATTATGGAAGTTATAAAAATATTATGAAATTTTTATAAGCCACTCCTGATTTATAAGATTTATCACGAGTTATAGACTAGTCGTAAATAAACATGTGATTTATAAGATTTATCACGAGTTCTAGACTAGTCGTAAATAAGCATGGCATTTAACTACACATTACTTGTTTTTATATGATTACGAAGAATCATATTTCATCACACCATTATCTATATCTATACTCCTTATATAAGCATTTAGGGGGTAAGGGCAAAATAGGTATTATATTAATTTAAGCACTAATCTAGAACGGTGTCTTCTTTCTGTTCCCACCCCTTCATCTCCTACCAACCGCCTTTCATTCCTCCACTGTGAAACGCCGCCTTTCCTCCCACTCCACACACCATTCCTCAATTGGAGACCCACTAAAAACCGTTGCTTTCAACCGTCGTGTCCCTTCCCCGCAAACCGTTGTTTCCAACCGTTTAATCTTAAATTCTTCTATATAAATGTAGCTTCATCCAAATCCTCTAACCATTTTTGATCGGAGCGCTCTTCTTCTAAAATCACGAATTTGAAAACCATTGTCTATGTCTATATTGGCAGTTGAAGGCATCCTAATGTGCAAACTTGCAAGTATTTCTTGTTATTTTGTTTTTATTTTATCATCTGATTAAAGTCTTCAGTAGTATTTCAACGCAATTGGGTCACATTGAAACGAAGGTATTCCCCCCTTTATTGACTCTAATTAGATAATTTCAAGTCACAATTAAATACTCATGAATAAACCCATTTTTTATTTCTACTCACAGTTAAAGATTCATGAACAAAACGAAACTCAGATTTCTAAGTTCTCAAGTTCATCGTATGGTAACAAGGATTTATTTTAAGAAATTATTTTTGTTTAATTGAATATTTAAATTGATTTATTTTAAATTTTTTTATTTCTTATGTGTCGATCATTGTATTATAATAAAGTTAGGATTTTTTTTTTTAATGTTTGTATCATACAATCATTATAACATTCTCAATCTTCTATGTTTTGTTAACTGTTATATGAAGAGTACTTATTGAAATCATGTTGCACTGTTGTGTTTTTTGTGAAACTAACATGCATCTTGATCATCTTTTACATTATTTTGTCATTAAAAAAAGATTCGGACTAATATCGTGTTTTAAATCTGTATTATAGGATGAAGATGTCTGAAGAGTGAATTCGACATTTTGAATATTGTAAACTAACATTGACTTTTCTTTTGACATAAAAGAGGCACATAAACCTACCAAACCTATTTAAATTGTTTTCTTTTTCAATAATATGTGTAAGAATATAAATTTGTTTTCTTCGATAAGCTTTAAAGATAATAAAATTACTCATTTGACATTTTTGAATTATCGTTTTTTTTACTCGGGGTTTGCCGCGGGCATAAGACTAGTTATATAATTACAAAGAAATGTTTCATTATACCATTATTATATGAGTACGATAATTTTCTTAACCAAATTATATAATTACAAAGAATCATATTTTAACTCGGTATTGTGCTCAAGTCTTAACCAAATCATATTACATCCACATCTTCTTTCTTAATCCAATATCTACTTTTTATCTATTAACAAAACAATCACTTCAATTCATCTATTTCATTAATCAAACATAATCAAAGTATCAACTTTCAAAACAAATCAACTACAAAAACATCAAATTGTGAGTTTCAAAACAATTATTTCATGCATTTCATGTATTTAACAAAACCAAGTGTCAACTTTCAAAAATAAAATCAACTACAATAATATCCCGAGTCTAAAAAATTCCTCCACTCCTAAAGCAGAACTTGTAAAATTTGTTTGCACGTCAACTCCATCTCTCAATTATTATTATTATTATTATTAAAAAAAAATTGAACAGCTCCATCTCTCAATTACATCATCATTGTTTCCTACATTCTTTATTAAACCAAAATCTTCAACATAATACAAAGTCCAAACACATGTTTCTCACTCAATTAACAAACAAATAAAATTCTAAACGCGTGAAACCTATTTCCTTTGTATGAAACTTTTTATCTCTATCATCCTCTCATTATTTCTTCCCTTTTTGATTCTTTTACAAACCTCATCTTGATCAGTTCCATCACTTTGATTCCCCTTTTCACTACAAGAAAAAAGGGTTTTTGACATGCTAGGTTTTTGCGACGATGAATCGACGCAGCAAAAGACGCAAAAAGACAAAAAACCAGACGCGCATTTCCCTACGAAAAATTAGGCGGGTTAATTTCCCCCCAAATATTTGGGTATCGCCACAAAAGGTCACCTATCGCCGCAAAAGACTAAACGAAGTCTAGGTTAATACAAGTCTCCGGCTAACATTTTCATTACACCTCCTGTAACCGGCGAGAGAGACGAGAGATGAGATACGAGAGATCGACGAGCACCACCACCGATTCAACAATACCTCCGACGAACCACCACTACGACCGATTCAACACCACCTCCGACGAACCACCACCGAATCATCGCCACAACCAAACCGAATCACCACCGATTTGAACACCATCGCCGAGGTATATTCAGCTCTGTAATTGACTGTTTTTCGATTTGTTTAACCGATTTGTTTTGATTGTGTCGGTTTGTATGTATTTATGAAATCGGTACTCCTAACGGTATCAATCACTCGTGATTCCACGTAACTAATGGATTTGTAGCATTCTTATGCTCAATTGATACTCTGTTTCTTCTGGAATTGGATGCAATGCGTATTCTTATTGTTTCATTTATATATTTTTTATTTTTTTCTATTTTCGGTGAGTCGGTTAAGTGTTTGAAGACCAATTCTCAACTCATTTTGGTTTGGTTATGATTGTATCGGATAAATGATGTTCCAGAGGCAATATAATATATGTTTCATAGGGTTTTGTTGTTGCCTGATTGCTAGAAACACTTATATGCAATTAGGATATGGCTTGTTATCACAATTCACAAGCTTGACGATTAGCAAGTGATGTTTAAGCAATAATTATGCAGTTAATTACTCGATTTACCCTCTGCCTTGCTAGTTACTTTAATAATTAAGATTGTGCATCGGACCATGAGCAACAATGATACAAAATCGTTTTAATAGAATTTTTTTTGCTTGGTGGAAGAAACTAAAAGATATTTAGGTTAGTTTAGTCAATTTAAATCATTTTAATGCTGGCATGCAGAACAGTTGCAGCCTCCCGAAAAGCAATCCTATAAGAACACCTCAACAATCATAAAAGCTATTGTTTGGGTTTATATGAAATTTGTTTCCTTGATGGTCCATGCCCCAAGTGAAAAGACAAAAATCTTGTGTGTATTTTCTTTCATGAGATTATATCATTTTTTCTATATCAGCTTGCTGGATTTAAGTTGGAGGTAATCAAGACTACATCTGCTGGACATGCTAGAAATCTTGCTCTCAGTGTTGATTTTAGCACATGTCTAGATGGTAGGCTTCTGTATTTTTATTTATTTATTTGTCAATTCTCAAGCAATTTCTGATTTTTGTATCTTATATCAGGGATTATATGTGTTGGAGGTGATGGAATTGTCAACGAGGTTGGTATTTATCCGGTTATTATTTAATTTAGTAATCATATTTTAATCTACAACCAAAGAAATTATTATTATTTGAAAATAACTCATTTGACCCTCAAAATTCAAATGACGATTCTTATTCAAAAGTCACATTTTGTTTACATGAATGATTGTTGCAGGTTTTGAACAGTCTTCTTTGCAGAGATAACCAAAAGGAAGCAGTTTCAATCCCAATTGGAATCATACCTGCTGGCTCTAACAATTCTTTAGTTTGGACTAGCTATAGTCAAAGTAATTCATGCTACCATTTTCAAGTCAAACATGAAGTCAAAGTCAAACATGGTCTTCTTCTACCTCACTTAACTGCTAATGACAAACACATGAATGTTTTTTCAATTAAATTAGTTAAAACTTAAAAGGATACAAGTCAAAAAAATTTAGTTAAAACATGGTCTTTCTCTGCCTCATTTAACTCTTATGATTTAAATTTTTGTTGATGATTGCAGGGTTCACGGCTTGCAACACTACCTCGTCCAGATAAACTTCTTGAAGTTTCTTTTTAATCAGTAGTTTTTAATGTATTTTCTCTAGTATTTGTTCGCACGTATCAGAAACATGAAGATTGTGTTAACTTGCTAAATATTTTGTATGAAATGATTAAGTTTGAAATATTTGCTTGTGTTGATTTTATTTTTGTGGTTTGTTAGAAACATGTTTTTAGAATTGAATTATTGCCTGAAAATTACCAGTTGGAAACAAGAAAAACAGCAAAATTCAAATTAAAAAAAAAAAAGTTTTTGCGATGACAATCTCGCCGCAAAAGAGTCGCACATCGCCGCAAAACACCGTCGCCGCAAAAAACTAACGTATCGCCGCAAAAGGTTTCGCCGCAAAATATCAAATATGTCGCCGCAAAAAACTTTTTACTACGAACTTTTTCCGGCGAACTTATTGCGGCGAACCTTCGCCTAAAAAACTCTATTGCGGCGATTGTTTTAGTTTTTGCTGCGATTTAGCTCGCCGCAAAAGGCTCTTTTTTTGTAGTGTTTCTTTGCGGTTTTTACCATGAACTAGCAGGTACCCGCGCAATGCGGCGGCGGGTACCCTATTACAATATTTTGATGTGAGATAAGAAGATCCGGAAACACATTTAGGATTTCTCCGGTTAATCTGTTCGATGGCGTGTAATCAAGCCTGTAAACTTATGATACATTTAGATAGTAAAAAGCTTTAAGATTGTCGATTATGATTGGTATTTCACCTAAAAATGGTTACTTGAAATATCAAACGATGAGAAAAGGGTCCAATATTTTGACCAATTTCAGTTTAAGGCCTTTGAGTGTGACATTAAATGTATCTTGATAAAAAAAAAAAATCATTAAGTTGTAAAATTGTAAACCAAGGCGTTTATTGTTCAATCCCGGTTTAAGTCAGGTAATTTTGGTTTAGAAGCGGGTAGATCCAAGAATTTACATTTTTTTTTTCAAAAAGAAAAACATCGCTATAAGCCTATGAAGCTTTATTAAGTACTTGAAGGTTAGCATGGTAATCATTCTTCATCAGACCTTGCAACAATGTAAAGAAGATTCTTGTTGTATATAATACATCACAATGTTGTAAAATCAAAAATTCTTAGTCGACCCGGTACGATGGCCGAGTAGGTCAAGGATCAACCAATCAAAGAAGTACGTCAACATGGATCACCTAAAAACATAGAAATCAAGAAACCAAACATAATCAAACATAAATTGAGTAGATAGTAGAAACCAAACACAAAACAAATATCAAACTTAATTAAAATCAAGAAACCAAACATAATTTAAGTCAGAAATCGATTCATGTAGTCATTTATATGTTGGTGGTCCAGAAATATAAGTGAATAGAGATCTCAAAGATTTAACCATTTCTGGTATTGAGCAGACTACAAACAGATTGTTTATAAGATTAAAAACATAGAAATAAAATCAGAGATTACACTGAAGTCAAACTGAAGATTACCTTGGCCTTTCGTTATTTCATATTTTTTTTTCTGTTCTAAAAAAAAAGAAGATTACCTTGGCCGGAGTTTGCTGTCGGTGGCTGGTGGTTGGTGGTCACCTGTGAATGAGAGAAAAATCTAAATCGACACGTTAGGAATTAGGGCATGGATGATGAAATCGTGAGAGAAAGACAGAATTATTAAAATAGCCACGTTGTTTTTGGGTCGTTGGGTATGACAATACCCGATCAGGGCTCAACAAGTCATTAAGGAGAAAAAAATTTGGACAATACCAAAATGACCAGAACAGACCTGGAACCAAGTCGGCAACCCCAAGAGCCGAAATAGACAAAAAAAAAATGGGACCCGAAAAATGGACCGATTTATTAAGAAAGACAAATAATGATAAATTACTTCACAACTCTTTTTTTTTATTTAAAAAACAGAATAAATACCTTTCGTTTTCTCGTGCTTCCACTGGTATAGAGAAGAAAAAGTGGGTCCTCTGCATCGACCCACTCCACATCATATTTAGTAGAATATTTTGGAACATCCTGCGTCAAATTAATTAAACATGTAATAATTAGAACCTTATATAATCAGAATTGGAATCAGTTTCATTAGACACAAACACCGGATAATCACTTAATCCAATCCTAAACACCCTTATTAACTACCTGCCACCGAACATATTTTTCATTTTAACATTTAGTCGCTTCCTTTTTCATGGCTTATTCATTTGCATATGCCCAACATAAACATGAGTTAAGAAGCCATAAAAATTGTAAATATTCAATAAAAAAGTTAATATATAAACACGTACCAACATAATCCATGTTCTTAGATGACTACAAAAGTGCAATATAAACAATATCCTTAAGATTAATGATTTTTTCCCTCCCATGATCGCATTACAAGTTATCACGATTTCCGGTTTGCAATCGATAATTCTTTGTTCAAGCAGCGATTCTGCAGAAAATCCAGCATAATTAACCTGAAAAAAATATGCAACAGATAAATAGGTAGATAAAAAATCATTCAATTAGTAATTCCCTGAAGTAGTTCAGTTCAGTTAGTAAGATAATAAGAAATTCATACTAAAATGACCAATTTCAACCATTCACCAACCTTTAAATTATAAAACTTACGGTACGGAGAATAGCAATTTGTCTCCTTCCTAGATTTTATCGGACTTTGTATAACTAAACAGCCAAGGTTGTTATTCACCATTGTTGCAACAACCTATTGGTAAATTATGACTCTGCATCATGATTTTATTACTTCACCGACAAAAATGATAGAATTCCAAAAACAAAAGAGCAAAAACCTATAAACATCCCATAAAATAAAGTAAAAGTTTAGTAATATGCCTCAGTCGAATGTTCCTTTCACCACATTATGTAAGGAGTTGCAGGATTATAAGTTCCTGGTAAGCTTTTCTTCTTCTTCTTCATTTGATCTTTGTCTGTCAAAGATGGAAAAAATGTCAGTGTAAGAGATAAATGATAGATAATTAAAACCCTAATTATAATATTCCAAAATTCATGTTACAAACCCAGATCAATAATTAAGAACTTTCATCAGTCATAATCACATTTCACATTTCTCAAAAATCAAGAATAACATAATATATATTGTTATAGACCTAGAACAGATAATCAAAACCTCTAATGTTAAGAATCCACCAACAGATTTCCAATTCAAGATACATAATCAAAAGCCTAATAAGGAATTTCAATAAATTATAATCACATTCCTCGAACAGATATGACAACGCTCGATATACCTGCCTTTTTATTAGGAGGAAGAAATGAGAACGGGAGAGAAGCCGCCATTGGTGGCGTCTCTAAAAAGACTATGGCCGGCGATGGTGGTAACGTTGGGGAAGATGACGTGCGATGGTGGCAGCGTTGGGTTTCAATCTGTATTCAACATTTGAATTTTGAATACCCTGATGCAAGCTTGAAGACAAGCACACGCTTTAAGGTTGAAGAAATCGAGGCGTCTCCTAGGTTTTGGTGATAATTGAATCGTTTTGTGGCAGGTAAGAATACAGAATCGAGGAGTCTAGGGTTATCACGGGGAGAGGCCTTACAATATATTCTTTGATGCAGAAACACTCAACATCGTATCTTGTAGGTGAGATGGTTAGCGTGCTCCTCTATTATGCTGATGGTCCTGAGTTCGAATCTATTAAGGAAATTATTTTTAAACTCAATTAAATTTAGATAAAAAAGGAAAGTTTTTGGCTGAATTTTCAGTCTTCTAATTATAGAAGGTCCTAAATGCTTTATAAGTAGTAGAAATAATCAGCCTAACAACATCCAAATCTGGACGCTGAAACCCCGATCTTACTTCTAACAACATCTATTCTTTTATTTTCCTGCCTCTTTTAGAAGATGTACCTCTTTTAGAAGATGTAGAAGCAAAACAATTTTTTAAAATTCTCTAAAAAATTTAAAACTACTTGCGGTTCTACATCTTCTAAAAGAGGTAGGTAGGGGTGAGCATAAAAACCGAAAAACCGAAACCAATCCGTTAAAACCGACAAAACCAAACCGATAAAACCGAAACCATTTCAAAACCGACGGTTTGGTTTTAGATTTTGAAAAAACCGATGGATTCGGTTCGGTTTCGGTTTTAACCAAAAACCGCCCCCATTAAGAAACCGCCCCACTAATATTTAACATATTATATATATTTGTTTAATTTTATATTTATTAAATAGAAGTCGACCTATTCAAGTATTTGAAAGTATATCTACTATGGTTCATTAATGCTTATATCGTTATTATATGCTACAGAATACGTTTATAGTTTGAATTTTAGGCTGAAAATGGTATTCATTGTTGAAATGTGTTATTAGACATTAAACTTAATTATGTAGCTTAGATATTAGTACTAAAATTTATATATAATTTTGAAAAAATAAAGATTAGTGCATGAAATTATGTATCTATGTTTAAGACGAGGTGGATTCGGTTTTAAAACCGAAACCGAATTGTTAAAGGCTAAAAACTGTTAAAACCGAAACCGTTAGAAACCGAAACCATTGGATTTGAAAATCCTAAAACCGAAATTAGCGGTTTCGGTTCGGTTTGAGCCTAAAACCGCCCCAAACCGCCCCATGCACACCCCTAGAGGTAGGGAATAAAAGGTATTAATATTGTTAGAAATTAACACCAAAGATCATGCGCTCAGATTTGAATGTTGTTAATCCGATTGATTTGTAGTAAACAAACATAAGGGAATAAAGTGAAGTTTGTTTCGTAACTGGGATTTATATGCATATTGGATTTATACGCGGGGATTCTTTTTTCTTTGTAAAATCTCGGCATTTAGAATTATGCAAGTCGGAAAATATTTTTATCTTGGGACTAGGGTTTAGGGATTTAATTAAAAAAATCAATTTTTGCCGGCAAAGCATATATTTTCGCAATAACTAAATCTATAAAAATAAACATATCAAATCGAATATCCTAATGTTATTCTA
Organism: Calendula officinalis; assembly: GCA_963853835.1. NCBI lineage: Eukaryota > Viridiplantae > Streptophyta > Magnoliopsida > Asterales > Asteraceae > Calendula > Calendula officinalis. Next base: position 21,729,314 of record OY970832.1, read on the forward strand.
AAACCAACTGATCGCTTTGTTTGTGGCCCTCCCCTACTTATATTATTTTGTTAGCGATACTTAGACTATGCGTAATGGGTGACCAAACTCAGTTTGGTCACCCTTGCCACCTCTGCGCCACATCAGCCCAACCAAACACATAAAAAATCCCGACCAAACACACGTAACCAGGCGACCAAATCATTCCCTTTGAAAAAACCTCCCCCATTTGAAAATTGATCGGTCGACTAGTCGACCGTTGGGCACGGTCGACGCGTCTAGGGATGATCGAAGTAACGCAGGGGACGCGTCCCTTGCCTTTCCACGTATGATCGACCGAATGGTCGACCACACCCGTTACGGACGGTCTTATGGGGTTACTCAAATCTACTACTATAATAAATCAAAGCCTATATGGCCACATGTCACCTTATTAGATGCAGTTGACACATGGCAACTCCTCATTAAGTTAAGAAATTTTTTCCCTTTTTTATTTATCAGAATTTTAATAATTAATTTGAATATACAAAATCTCCACCAAATTCCTACAAATCCGATTTATATATTTAATAAAATTTAAATCAATTTTATCTTATCAATTCCTAAAATATCCACTTAATTTTCGAAATTTTCATATTGCAATAAAATATCATGAAATTTGGTGAAGACATAAAGGAAGTAAAATATCCACGTATTTTAGTAAGTAAAATATCATGAATTTTTCGGGTTGAAATATGGAGATATCCCGTTTTTTCAGGAATATTTTCAAGCACCTTTTTCAATTTGGAAAAATTAAGGAGCATATCAATGTTTTAAAACCCGGGTTATTACTCGGCCCGGTAAGATGACCGGGTCACGGGTCAACCGGTTCAACCGGTGGGTCAACCCGGGTCAACTAACGACATATAAAAAAATATTAAATAAAAAATATGCATGTCATGTGGTAAAGTTTGTACATTATTATACATTTAATGTAAAAACATTTAGAATCGGGTCAACTAACATCATATAAACAAATGTTATATAAAAGATGTATGTATCATTCAATAAAATTTGTACATTTGAAGTAAAATATTAAAAACCGGGTCAACCCAGGTCACCGGGTCAACGGTTTTCACAATACCCGGCCGGGTCGAAGAGGGTCGATTCTAAGCAAAAATCCGGTCATGGTTGAACCGCCTTTTACACCGTGTCACGGTTGAACCGGTTCAACCGGCCGGGTCAACCCGGGTTTAAAACATTGGAGCATATATACACAGTACTTCTATTACAAATACTAAATTTTCCACATGTTTTTTGGGTTAATATTTATGAAAATAGTATTTAGTCATACCATTTGGTCATAATCATACTCCTACTCATTATATGAAAATATGTGTCAAAATCAAGGGATAATGTTAAGAAAGATAATTATTGGATTACAAATATTATCCTATCAAGTATATAGGACTGTGAATATGACCAAATGATATAACTAAATATCATTTCTCATATTTAATAGGCAAGGTTAGGAGTGGGAGGCGAAATTTAACCAATTTACGTATAAATAGGTCAAGAAGATGTTACTAAAAATAAATTAGGTCAAACGGGTTGAAATTTAAATTACAATTAACAAAATTCAGTTTCAAAGGTTATGTATATTTTACTTTTATACTCCGTACTAAAAAAACTTTGTATATATTGACTTTTAAATATTTTTTGTTTAATGTAAGCTAACAATTAAACTGTGGAAGTAATCAATTATGAAAAGTTAAAATTGATTTTTTTTATTTTTTATTTTTTTTATTTTTGCTTTTAACTTCTATATATATTTTGACTTTTATTTATGTTTAGGATTATTGTTTTACTATTTATGTATATTTTGAATTTTGTAATCAAGATAACATAGTATAAATATTCACTTTTAAGGTTTCCGTCAAAATTATATTGAATATTATTGCTCATTATTACTTTATTAGGATCATTTTTAGCTAAAATCCCTTTTTTATTAACTAAAATGAAAGTAATTTGAAATTCAAGTTTGGTTATTAATCAATAAATCGATTTTGCTAATTCCTATTTTAGCTCAAATCCATATTTTTAACTAAATTCAAAATTAATTCAAAATTCAATTTGTTTTTTTTGTAAATACATACACAAATCTATACTTACAACTCTAATTCTTTTCTTAAATATATTTAGATGAAATCGAAAATCTTGCTATTTTTTTAGAAATCCAATTGCCAAATTATACAAAATAGCCCTAATAGAATTCAGTAGCCACAACCTAATACATCCTGCCCTAATACATAATATACTGCGATTTTTTCCTAAGTTTTTTTTTAACAGCAAAAAGAAGGCAACGAGTCGAGCTTCGGCAATGTCATCACCCTCCTAAAGACCTCCAAAACTATATTAAAACGAGAGTCTAGCAAAAAACTAGACTAAACAAAGTACATTCAAACGGGTTTTTCAACCAATCATCCCATAGAATCTTAATTTTTTGATTCCTATGAGAGATCCAAGAAAAGGAAAACAATCGAATACTATCAAATAACTCCGATTTTTTTAAACTACCACTATTAAACAATAAAGAATTTCGATATCTCCAAATCATCCAACACGTTGTGAAGCCAATAATAAGCATCTTCGTCTTCCGAGAGTTTATGTTCAGCATATCGTCACATTTAGAACCCCATTGATCAATCGAAACACACATCCACTCCTCCATATCACACCATCTATGAATCATTGATGAATCAAAAACATAAACCGCAAACAAAGCTTTTCTGAAACCGTGAACTCCTATTACAAATCATTTTGAAGCCGCTTGAAATCTTTAACCGAACGTAACATAATTTGTAGATACCAAATTAGCTGAGTTTGTATTGATTCTTATATAAATTTTCTTCTTAATTTTGTTGGCGATATTCGATTGTGGAATTTTCTGTTTGAATGTGTCCAATATTTTATTCAAAGAAGAAATTATAAATTTATGCTAACGTATACTCCCTCTATGCAACAAAAAAAATTCTCATTTCTCATGTGCACAAGTTTTTAGGAAATTGTTAGTGGTGGGGTCCTTGGTAATACTTTTGATTAAAATATAAGGTTAGATTGGAGGGAGAAAGTATTTTATTGGTGGAATCATTAGTAATATTACTCCCTCTGTCCCTAAATAAAGTTCCAATTTCTCTTGGGCACAAGTTTTAAGGAGAAAGTAGTGGTGGGGTAATTGGTAATAAATTTGATTAAAATATAAAGTTGGTTTGGAGAGAGAAAGATAGTTAGTGGATAATAAGTAGTGGGGTCCTTGTAATTATATTATTTTATTAAGTGGGCCCCATCAACTTTTGAAATGAGAACTTTATTTAGGGACAAAAATTTAAAGACAAATGGACACTTTATTTAGGGACGGAGGGAGTATTATTTTGTTAAGTTGGTTCCTCAAATTTGAGAAATGAGAACTTTTTTGTGGGATAAAATTTGAAGGAGAAATGAGAACTTTTTTGTAGGACGGAGGGAGTATTATTTTTTAAGATATTATTATTACTTTAATTAAATCCTTTTACTATATTATATAATTATATTATTTGAATTTTGTTTTTGTGGTTATTATAACTTTATGACTTTTTATTATTCTTCCATAATATCAAAGGGCCAATGACGTAAATGTGGTTGCCCTCAATCTTGAGGTTTAGGATTCAAGTCCCATAGTGGACGTATGTGGATTTAAGAGTAGATTAAGATTACCGTTAAAAAATAACTAAATTCCATAATTTACGTGATTTAGTACCGATTGAATTCAAGTATGTACATATAGAAACATTAATTTCTTATCGTATATGTAACAATCATATAATTAGCAAAAAATAATTATATATTATAAAACTTCTGCTCAATAAAATGACGACAACCCGTGATTTTTCACGGGTCATAACCTAGTACTCTATATAAAGATCGAAGTCATACCATTGAGATGGTTTCATATCATAAGTTATATGTGAGGGAAGGTTAACATTTCATGCCATTGAGATGGTTTCATATCATAAGTTATATGTGAGGGAAGGTTAACATTTCATGAATCTGAAACTTAACTTACTTTTGAATCAACAAATGCAATATTCTTTTTTTAATAACTCGTAAATCTATCTCAATTTGAATATATAAACTTAGGCCATGGGAAATTCAAAACTTTAATTTAGATTTAAGAAAATGAACATTTTCAAACACTGCTGTAACGCACGGGCCTATATTGGCCGTACTATACACTGCATCACACGGTGGCTAAAAATTAAGGACCGAGGTTTGCACACACTATAAATATAATGTTGGTTGATGTAGATTTACTCAAACTAGAAGGGGGGTGAAAATGTAACATACCTTTTATTTTGTATTTCGTTGAAGTTTCTCGTCAAAGCTACAAATAGTAGGGGTGTGTCGATTGAGAAAAGTCGTACTGGTCGGAAAGAAACGGTGGTGGAGAGAAGGTTTAGAGGAGACGGTTAGGTGGGAGAGGAGAAAACAACATTTTCTTACATTAATATATTCCTTAGAATACTCTTACCTCCTAAATGAATTATAAAGGTGCGTATAGCTATAGATATAGATTCTTACAATATGTGGTTATTAGGGTTTAGGATATATATATATATACTAGTTTATAACCCGTGAAAAATCACGGGCTGACAATAAAATATTTTATTGATGGTAAATTTTATAGAGTAGAAATATATATCGTTTCTAATCAAATTCGGTTTTAGATATTTAATTTGCTTGATCATGAGCATTTCACTCAGAAATAAAAAACTATAACAGTGAGCGAATTACTTTCAACCCTAAATCAGTTGGATACCGTACGACGTATCTAGAAGCGCTATATAATATGAACAAAAAATCTCTTTAGCAAAAGAGGCCATAAGTCATAATAGCACAAGTTGCACTACAAGTCTAGCACCTAAAGTGAACTCAAATTTCATTATTAAATCGCAAATTCCATACTTACAAACGGAAATAAAGTAACAATAAGAATTTATCATAAGTTAATGTAGTATCAACTTAACTTACTCCACTATATATAAGCGATTAAGAAAACCTAATAGAGGAAATTTATTTAAAGTAAAACATCAGAATTTAAAACTTCTAATTAAATAAGTCAAATCTCATATCATCATCACTCTATTCCATAGGCTCTTGTTTTATAAATATATACGGAATAAAAATGTTAGAAAGTGAAAATCAAATCAAATGCATATATAAAGAATTATATATACCTTCTTTTCTTTTGAAGCACGAGCAACAGCAACACCATTTAATAAATTTGTTATTAATTTAATTATATTAGTAATTATTTATAATAAAATGTTATATCATTTTTGATATTATGGTATTTAAATTGATCAACCTATCTGCAAACCATTTAATAAACATGTTACTCTTATATACATTTTCCATACACAAACGTGCACTATGAACAATAATTAGAGATTCTGCTATCTTGCGCATTTGTTTTATCAAGTATGTACATGTTTAAGGAAAGATGCAACAATTAAAGCTTTTAGATGAGCTGGCTAAGGTCCATTACTTTTCCAGAATTAACCCACGATCGAATCCCAACCCGCGACATGTTTTTTTCTTATTTCTCTTAAGCAATTTACACTTCCATCCTAAAGTCTTATAACTTCTTATAAACAATTTGACAATTTCCATCCTAAAGTCTTATAACTTCTTTTTATAAAAACAACACTTTTATTATTTATACTAACATCATTCATTTATTTTTATTAAAGAATTTTGTCTTACAACTTTGTAGCTCATAAATTTAACCATTAAACTTATAAAAAAAACAAAAGTTATCAATAAAAAATATTGTAATTACTAATTTTTGCTATAAATCTTGTTATGGAGCGCGGGCCAAATAATGCTCGTTAGGTTGAAAAATACCTAAACATGTCAACCATTTTATGACTCAAAGTTTAATAAATAGGTTAGGTTGTAAATCTCAACCCGTTTAACTAAACACATTGCTTAGATTTTCATCCTACGAACCCAAACAGCTTAACCCGTTTATGATTCAGGCCGACTTATTATCACCTTATTCTAAAAGGGTCAAATAATTGTAAATATCTAAGTATAAAATAGAATAAACTATAAGGGATTTACTAATAGAACGATTTCATAAATTTGTTTTGATTTTCCTTATGTATTTAAAACTAACCATAAATCTAGTTAAGTAAAAAAAACTAACCGCAAATTTACCATTTTATGACTCAAAGTTTAATAAATAGGTTAGGTTGTAAATCTCAACCCGTTTAACTAAACACGTTGCTAAGATTTTCATCCTACGAACCCAAACAACTCAACGCGTTTATGATTCAGCCCGACTTATTATCACCTTATTCTAAAAGGGTCAAATAACAGTAAATACCTAAGTATAAAATAGAACAAACTATAAGGGATTTACTAATAGAATGATTTCATAAATTTGCTTTGATTTTCCTTATGTAGTTAAAACTAACCATAAATTTAGTTAAGTAAAAAAAAACTAACCGTAAATTTGTTTGACTAATTCTCCTATATATACATTTATGATAAAATTATACTATTCATTAGAAGATAAAAACCCCGTTCTTAGTATCTGCCAATTATACTCCACCACTTCACATTATTTCAACAACTCCGTTCCGTTGGTGCTTTTGTCTTTACATCTAATAGACTAATATGCATTTATTTGGTTTGGCATATAGGACCCAACCTCGCTCTTAGTTTCTCTTTTATTTATTTCTCTTATTTTTGTTAATGTCTTACTAAGCAATAATTTGTGGTTTAGTACATGTAAACTAAATTACAGAGCTTGATTCCTAATAATTTTCTCAAGGGATTTTTTATTATATATAACTAACCCTTTTTATTAATAATGACAATTTTTACCGAAAGGTATTTGGCCTAACATTTTGATGTATTGCCCTTCATCCTAATTGTTAAGGGTTCAAGTCATGTTGTGAACGTACGTATTATGTATGAGTAGATTAGTATTTGCTGTAAAATAAAATAATGACAATTCCCTAACTTAGTAAGATTTTCATAACAACCCCTTTATAATAAACTTCATTCATAACACAAAAAAAATCTTATTTCTTTGTGTCATAAATTTTTAGGAGATAGTTAGTAGTATTATAATTCGTAATAATTTTAATCAAAGTATAAAGTTAGTTTTGAGAGAGAATATGTTTTTAGAAAAACATAAAATTACATATTTCACATTATATTTCAAGATTTTCAAAAAATCACTCATAATAATGTTGTTGTAACTATAATAGATACATCGATGATGCATGACTTTTTGTTCTTGAATATAAAATATAAATACCTATCAAAACTGAATCTAAATCTTAAATAAAAAAGTGTATGTCTTAAAACCCGCAGCCATCGCGCGGGAACCTATTTACTCGTTTGTTTTGATTTTTGGATATGTATTTAAAGCTAATGGTAAATTTAAAGATATACATAACTAATTCAAATTAAATAAAAGACGCTAATTGTAAATTTGATTTTGAGTAGGCGATAATTTTGAGGAGGCAATAATTAATTTAATTGATTAATTAAACAAAATTAAGAGATACTAAGAAAGTGACATGTGGCAAAAAAATCTTTGTTTTATTATAATAGTAGATATATATATATATATATATATATATATATATATATATATATATATATATATATATATATATAGTGAAAGATTATATTGAGAACCCTGATTTTAAAAAGAACTCTGAGAACCCTTGATTAACCAATCACAAATTAGTAATTTCTTTTTCATTTAATTTATTAATTAAAATCCGTAAGGGTATTATAGGCATAATCTATTTAAAGCTGGTTTTATATTTTTGGAGAAAAACTGTATTTCCCTAAAAAAACGTCACTCTCTCCAATTTAAACCAAGTTTATCTCTCTATACACTTTGTGGAACCATATTTCTTCTCACATACGTTTCTTATTGTTTTTGGGTTCATAAACCATTTAGCCTTTTGTGTCACCAACTACCGCCCCAATCCAAATCAAATGACCACCAAATCCGGCCACCGGCCGCCTACCAAATCAGTAATGCTGCGACTCAAGTAATTTAAAGGAATTCTTAAATCGACGGCTACAAGTTTTAGAAACCTATATGCGTCGGCGAGAAAAGAACAGGAAATTTGGGTTTAAAATCGGCGGTGATTTCAAGATAAAGAACCGCCAACCGTCGTCTCCCCTAACCCATACAGAAGTTTGGACGAGCGTTGCGATCTTCCCTTACGGTGGCTTGCTTTCTGATCTGGGTGCGGCGAGATCTCGGACATTTGGTTACGGCTATCATGTTTCTGGCGAGATCGGCGGGCACAACTTGGAGTGCAGCGGCGGTTGCGGGCGAGATACTCCGGATGGTGGCGTTGATGGCAACAACGGTTGGATGCATGAATGTTTTCAGTAAGGTCTTAATGATGAAAATTGGTGGTAGTTATTTTACACTTTTTAGCTCTATATAAAATTGTTATTAAGTAGCAATTTCTTGTATCCGATCTGAGGCTTCTTTGGTGGAGCCTTGCTTAGTTCTCATGGAGATCTGGAGATCCATTCAGGTAGTATCCTATCACCTCCTATTTAATAGTTAAATATTTAAATATAGTTTAAATTGAATAAAAGTCACACTTTATTTGGATCGTATTATTATTTTATTTTACTAGTGTAGTTATCAATTTAAGTAATACCTTTGCTTCTACTAAATTCTATAGTTAAATTCATGAAAGTTAAAATTCAAAATTAAAATGTTGTATAACATATTAAAATTAGTTAGTCATTATTTAAATTTAATATTAATAAACCGTGTTATTATTTTATACAGGGAGAATATTAAGATTCTACTTTTGCAATAGAAGAATTACAGCCATCAAAATGAGTGCATGGTGGAATTCCTCTATCACTTATGTATTATGTCATTAAACTGCTGGATTAATCAAATACAAATATTGATAAAGTAAAACTACAAGATATCGTTAGCTTTGGCACATAAATGTTATTTAATTTTTTTTCTTTGCATATGTGTTCTGTTATTGTTGGATGTGTACCTATTATTCGTGCAGTTTTTATACATTCATATTTTTATGTTACATATATGTTATCGGTAAACCCGTTTCGACTTTAAGGTTTAATGTATCCATGTTCTTTCAAACACATATGCTCAACTAGTTTATAACATTAATGTACACTAATTACCGAAAATAACATTAATTACCGGAAAAATAACATATATGTACAACCGTCTCGACATATATGCACAACCTATATTTAAAACTAATTACCAAAAAAACATATATGCACAAGCGGCTAGCATAAATCACAAAATAACAATAAATTATTTAAAATAATTCCTAAATTTTAGGAAATTTTCCAAAAAGGAAATAATTTTTTTTGTAAAATGTCGTAAATACCCCTGAATAATTAATATGAATTAAATAAATCAAAATTAATTTACTAAATTCTGATTGGTTAATAAGAGTTCTCAGAGTTCTTTTTGAAATCAGAGTTCTCAATATAACTCGACCCTATATATATATATATATATATATATATATATATATATATATATATATATATATATAGTGATGGATTCTATACAGAACCCATATTATTTACAAAACCTACAGAACTTAATCTTACACCATTAAATTTTGAATTAACGGTCAAGATTAAATGTGTAATTTTCATAAATAAACCAAACAAAATTATAATAAAAAAATAAATGAAAAGGATATAATAGGAATTTTGTCAAACATTTCAAATTAAAACCCTAATTAACTACCCCCATCATCTGCGTTTTTTTTAAACCACTCATCCCCCAATTTCTCTTTCTCTCTAAAAAAAACGAAAACTCCTCTCCAACCTTTCTCCTCCATTCCGGCCACATTTTCAGCCAAATTTGAGTGCTCTAATACCACCATTGAAACCATCTCGTTTTTTCGATCGCGGGAGTACTCTTTTCTACCGGAAGTGACGCCGACTAGTACGAAGTCTAAGTCTAAAAAAAGGTATGAAACATTATTTGACATCTCTATCTTGCTTGATTTCTGGCTTTTTGTTGAAAAATTGTATTTATTTACTAGTTTTGAAGATAATTAATTTTTCACATTTTGTTTATCTTATGATATATTGTTAATTTTTTGGATTCATTTTATAATGGTATAGCCTTTTTATTTGTGTGGCAGCATGTTAGTGGTGTTATTATACCAGAGAAACCATGGACCCTTAAATTTTGTTTTGAACTTTGTAGACTTGCTCGAGCAGATCCGTAAGTATTATATTTGTGTATATATTTTATTTATTTTGTGGAAATTTTGATATACAGTTTAACATATAGGGTTTAGGTTACACCGGCACGTTGTTTACCTCCTGTGAAGTCGATTAAGGTTTAGGGTTAAGCCTATATTTCATAATATAGGAGATTTTTTATAATTTAGTTTATATATTTTGAAGCTTTATTTTTTTTATTAATTGTATAGTTTGATACATTCATACTGAACAAATCAGTCATTGATTTTTTTTTTCCACATAATTGCAGGTTATTGTTGGTACATTTGTAATGATACATCTATGTCGTAAAGTCATGATACATCTATGTTATTTGATACATATATGTTCTCGGTAAATCAATTTCGCCCGTAGGGGCTGATACATTCATGATCTTTCAACGACCTATTCTCAAATGGTTCATAACACTGAGTACTTGATACATTCATGATCTCTCAACGACCTATTCTCAAATGGTTCATAACACTGAGTACTAGTGGAATCCTCAACATGTTATCTCAAACACGTATTCAATGTTAATGATTGTGAGCTCCGATATGGATTTTAAAATAGAGAAAAAGTATACTATGAAGATCAACACATATATGTCGTATTTTGAACATACACGTATTGATAATACATATACGTTGTATTTTGCACATAGGTGTTATTTTTGTATACATGTATGTATTTGTATTCAATTCTTGTTTTTTTATAAATACTTTGGAAGCAGTTATTGTAACATACATGTATGTATTTGTATTATTATGAATATTTTTTATGAGGCGTATATATTACATTTATGTTCTAATGACATTAATGTATAAAAACATCTCACAATCACGTTTGAACATTAATGTATTAAAACGGATTACATATATGCACATCCGTAAATATAACAAATGTGTATCATCAAAATTCCGAATTTAGTTCCTAAATTTTAGGAAATTTACAAAAAAAAAAAAAAAAAACAAAAAAAAAAATATAAAATGTCGTAAATACCCTTGAGCCATTAAATTAATTAAATAATCTTAAATTAATTTACTAAATTCTTATTGGTTGAAAATAGTTCTACCGGTTCTGTAAATAATATGAGTTCTGTATGGAATTCGACCCTATATATATATATATATATATATATATATATATATATATATATATATATATATATAGGGGTGGATTATACGCAGAACCAATTTAAGGTGCAGTACCGCAGAACTATTTCTCAACCAATCAGATTTTTAAAAAATGTTTTTATTTTATTTAATTTTAAAGGGCATAATCGTAAATGCAGTTTTATTTTTTATTTTGGTAACTGCCATATTTTAAATGGTTCCTAAATTTAGGCAAATTTGTTTTTCTTTTTAATTTACATTTCCTTAATTATCGAATTCTTAGTTCCCTTTTTATGAAGAGTTTACACCTATGTTTTTATGAAGTTACCTATTAGTTTTTACTTTTTAGTCAATACAATAATGTCCATGAAATATAAAACGTGATTTGGTGACATTTTTTAAACTTCAACGTCACAAAAATAGAGAAATACTTAAAAAAAATACATGCATGTTATAAAAGTACATATATGTATGCTATAATAACTGCTTCCAAAATATTCATATAAAATTGAATACAAATACATACATGTATACCCTAGGGATGACCTATCTCCATAATACAATGATTACCAAATACATACATGTATGCTACAATAAATGGTTCCAAAAGACTCATAAAAAAATTGAATACGTACATATACATACATGTATACCCCTAATGATATACATACATGTACGTACATATACCATACTACATTGATGTAAACATGTTAATTACATTGATGTAAACATGTTAACTTATTGAAGACCTCATGTAATATGGTATAATTCGTCATATGCATCACATAATAGTATAGAATCACAATGCCCATCATTGAAGACCTTCAAAATTGGCAAAATAAATGGCGTGATATACCAGAATTTCTTCACCACATAGCCTATCGATCGATTGCATAACTATATCATTTTCTAAATCTCCTCCAAATGCCAACCAGATACCATCCAAGGGTGTAGTTCATGAAGAACAACCTCCTTTGACAAAGATGTATCATAACCAGCAATAGTCTTTTTAAATTACTTAGTTCGCCGGAGAAGAAGAAGCTCAGACCATTAAATACAAACAGAAAAAGGTCGGAGAAGAAGAAGCCCGGACCATCAAATAAAAACAGAAAAAGGACAGGGACGATCAGAAAGCAAATTCCGACGCCGACGAAACTCCACCGCCCCCGCCTCTGGAACCCTAAAACCGTCGGCGATATCGGTTTCGATGGTGGCGGGTATCGTTGTTATTCGAAGAACAAACTGGTTTTAATGGTGGCACTAGTGTTCCTTGGTTCGGCCGATAAGGCAGCCGGAAATTGAAGTTAAGAACGGTGGTGAGTTTTTGTTATTTTAGAGAGAGAAACAATGGGAGTAATTGAAAGATAAATGTGATTCACAATAATAGGGGAGAAAGTGACGGTATTAAACAAATTAAAAACTTACTTTCCTAATTATTAGGGTAGCATTCAAACTCAAGACAGTTACCAAAATATGGATGAATTCTGAAATACCCATTATACCCTCTGTGTATTTAAAAAAAATAAAAAAAGAAATTCAGAATTTACTAGCATGTGATTGGTTGAAATATAGTTCTTCCGGTTCTGTAGCCTTAATTGATTCTGATTTTAATTCTACACTATATATATAGTGTGCAATTCAACGTAGAACCCATTTAAGCTACAGAACCGCAGAACTCAATCTTACACCTTTAAATTTTAATGTAAACGGTCCAGATCAATCGTGGCATTTCTGTAAATAAAACCCTTCATATTTTTAGTAAGAATTAAATAAAAGGGTAATATTGGTATTTTACAAAAAAAAAAAATAATAATAATAATAACCCTATAGAAAAACCGTCCCCCCACCCCCTACGACCCCCACCTTCTCTCATTCCTCTTCTTTCTCTCCACAAACCCTAGCCCCCATTCTCTCAAAAACTTCTCTCCGGCGATTTATTCCTTCAAATCCGTCCGATTGTGGACAGGTTCTAAAGTTATACATATTTTCAGTTAGGGTTCGGTAATAGATTTAGCACCTGCAAAATTGACATGTTTTTTCTCATCTAATTTGTACGTATGTTTCATTTTTTCTCATCTAATTTGTACGTGTGTTTCGTGATTTCTCATCTAATTTGTATGTATGCTACTATTTTTCTACTCCAAATCACCAAGTTTTATTTGAAATGAATGTAGGTTCGATATGCGTGCCCCTACACTAACACCTTAGTTGAAAAAAGATCTTTTGCTGCTAAAGGTCTGCTGTCTTTACATTCTACTTATTAAATAAATATTTTTGAATGATTTCATGTATCATTAGTATTATCTTATGCTAATGATTTGACAAAAAATTAGGTCAAAACTTGTACATTAAAAAGTCAAGTAATATTTTTTCTTTAATGTTTACAGCGACATGTGATGGATCCAAAGAGGCATTACAAGAAGGGTGATTCAAAACTAAACTTATTCCCAAAATATTTCCAGGTACATCCATGAGTATCGGATTATTTTTTAGGTGGATTAAATAATTGATCTTATAGCAAATTGGAGATGTTTTTAGTTAAATTTTTTGAACTTTTATTTTTGTCAATTTTGATTTTTGAGCCTGAAATGGAAGCTCCTAATTTGACCGAGTTCCAGATGATTTATAGTATTCTAAATTGTTGAATTTGAATTTTTTAATTTTAACTACAAAGACCAGTACAATTCAACCCATCTGATCGAAACCATTGTAAATAATTAGATTGCATTTTAAATAATTAGTCAACATTGTAAATAACTATGATGTATGATTTATTTATACATAAGTGATAAGTGTATTTGTCTTATTTTTATATACATAAGTTGTATCCAAACACCCCTGTAAATAGTTAAATTGCTTCTAGACTACATTGACGTAACTTATTATTTAAGCACTCTTGTATGTAGAGAAACATCGATGTATACGGATACGGTACATTGATGTTACCGTATCTATGTACATTGATGTTATTCTACGTACACACATGTATAAATTAAAAATTATGTTTGATATGAGATTATTTCGTATTTTTCAGCTTGCACGGTGTTGGGTAAAGAGTTTTAAATGTTATGAATATGAAGATGGTAAAGATTATTAAACTCTACAAAGATGAAGATGAAGAGGATAATTTGAAAAGAAGCATTTATGCTTGTACATACGTGTTATTCAGTTTTTTCGTACATCGATGTAGAATGTGCATGTGTGTTATTCAAAATTTTAAGATACATAAGTGTTATTTTGTACGTATATGTTATCCTGTTTTTTTTGTTGTTATTATAAAGTTGTTGTTTGAGTTGGTCAAATTAATCCTAAAATAACATAATTGTCTTTTTTGGTACATTAGTGTCATTTTGTATATATGCATTCATGCAGATCTGTAAATATAACGTATTTTGAGAAATTCGAATTTAATTCCTAAATTTTTAGTAAACTAACAAAAAAGGAAATTTTAAATAAGAATGTACAATGTCAAAAATACCCCTGGATCATTAAATAAATTAAATAATAATAAATTAAATTACTAAATCCTTATTGGTCTAAAAAAAGTTCTGCAGTTCTGTAGTTTAAACGGGTTCTGCGCTGAACTGGCCCATATATATATATATATATATATATATATATATATATATATATATATATATATATATATATATATATATATAGGGTCCGGATCCGGTGAGGACTCTTTTCCCGGTGATGACTGCGAGGACTAAAAAAAACACTAAAAATGATCAAAAACAAACTTTTTTCAAAAAAATTTCTTTTTTAAATATCTAAATCGCAGCCTATAAGATCCAAAAAAAAAAGTTTTTCAAAAATGATCAAAAAAAAAAATATGGATCATAATAATGATCCACAAAAAAAATATGGATCATTGTTATGATCCGCAAAAAAAAGTGGATCATAATTTTTTTTTCGAATTTTTTTTTTTGGTCAAATGTAGTAATAATCACGGTGAGTTATATATATTTTTTTCGGAATTTTTTGAAATTTTTATGAGGTGTCCTCACGAGTCCTCACCGTTTTTTGAGTTCTGACAGGATCCCACTATATATATATATATATATATATATATATATATATATATATATATATATATATATATATATATATATATATATAGATCTAGTATTGATACAAGCTAAAAAATAATTAAACACAATAAATTTCTTGAATTTCCCTCTTTCACACGTACGTACCAATACAACCTTTATCAAACTTTTAAAGAAAAGGGGAATAAAGTGAAGTTTGTTTCGTAACTGGGATTTATATGCTGGGATTCTTTTTTCTTTGTAAAATCTTGGCATTTAGAATTATGCAAGTCGGAAATGATTTTTTTATCTTGGGACTAGGATTTAGCGATTTAATTAATAAACAAAATCAACTTTTGCCGGCAATATATATATTGTCGGAAGAACTAAGTCTACCTATAAATAAACATATCGAATCAAATATCTTATTGCTATTCTTAAACCAACATACCGGCCCTCACGTACTTATATTTGTTTTCCCATTTGAACGTTTCTTGCATAGCCCGATGTGGGTGTGGGTTATTGCCCTATTTTGTCTATATCTTTCTTTGTTCTATTGGTTTACTCATGTACTTACTTGCTAGTGTAGTGCTAGCTTTCGTATTATTCTTATACATTTTTCTGGGAAGGTTTTCAGAGGGTGTGACGGCTTTGCCGAAGTTATTTCCGTTGTCTTCTTTTGCTGTTAAAAAAAAAAAGCTAAAATAAGGATAACTCTTGCATCAATTTCCGGCGCACTTGTTAGATGTTTGTGAGCTAAAACACAAACTTTTTCATTGTCATCATTATCATCTTAATTTGTCATCAGCATTATCTTTTTCCTTTTCCATTCTTTTACAAAGTTCATGTGAATCTGTCTCTGTCTCTGAACCATCGATCGGTAGCTTTTTCTTTTCCTTTGTGTTTTCGGTCAACATTTGTTTAATTGGTCAACATCAGCAGAAGCATCCATACATTGAGTCCTGATCTTAGTGATTAAGAACCCCTAACAACAAATTTTCTCCTAAATATGCCTCTTAATGAATAAGCCTGAAGTCAGTGCGGGTGAATCTCATTTGCCACAACGGGGTGTTTCTTGTTTCTTCTAATTATTGAATTTGAAACCTCCTAAAAATTTCTCATTTTGGTATTAAACCAGTTAAGCTGTCATGGAATTTTGTATATCTTCTGTTAAAAGAAAATTAATTCACATTATATATTGAAGATGATTTTTATTGAGATATTTAAACTATATACTATCATTGAATTAATATTAAAACTGTTGGGTTAATCGTTTATCTACCGAACATCTTTTATTTACCGTCCGCGGTTTATGCCCAAGTGGGTAATAATGGTAAACAAGTTGCAAGACTAAAGTATTAGACCAAGTCCATTATTTGATTTTTGTCAAATGTATATTTGTTTGAGTACGTTTCCAATTGGACGTTAGAAGTAGAGGGATTTCAGGTTTAGGAGTGAAATGTGAGGAGTAATAGTTATCCATGATCCCAAGTTTCCTATTTATTTTCCTTCAGTATTGGTAGTAGTATTGTTATTTAAAGTTGTAATTTGTATAACCGGCCACTTCCGACTGAGTTATAACCACCAATCTAAACGGCTCATTTCGACCGGCTATCTTTCAAATTACCTGGTTTGACTAGCACGACCTGCCGGTTTAACCGGATTCTTAAAACATTGTGTACAAATATATGGTCAAAACATGTCAAAAACATTAAATGTGATTTGTTTGAGGATTGAGGAATCGGTGACTATTTTATAAAATTCACATGTATTTTGTCCCAGCTCGGCGCATGCAGGAAATAATCGAATGGAATAATAAGTATGAACACTACCGAAGTATTTCAGGGGGAGGGGAGAGCCCAAAACCATACGTTTGTTTCGAGAATAAAACAAGGACAATAAGATTATTTCGATTAAAATTTATCGAATCGTGTCAAATTTCGTTCATTTTGTGAAATTTATGTGTCTTTTACGAATCTTTGATTAACATTTATTAATTACAAACGTTAACAACCAGAGCCGGTCCAATAAACTTTTGGGCCCTGGGCAATAATAAAAAGTTTCTGTCAAATTAAAAATGTCGCCCAATCCCCAAGTTAGATGTCAGGATTGGACATTGTAATTCGCATATTTTCAATATTCAGTTTGATTTACGTTGATTCAAGTAAGCTTACACATATGTATACATGGGCTGATTTTTTTAAAAATGAACCCCTAAATTTTGTGGGCCCTGGGCGGCCGCCCTTGTCGCACGTGCCATGGGACGACCTTGTTAACAACACATGTACTCTTAGAGCGTCCGGTGTAGTGGCGGAGGCCACCCTCGCCGTTTGCCACATATTCTCAAAGTGGCGCGCCACCACACCGCAAGTGGTGTGAGTGGTGGCCCAAGCCAGCACCCTGGCGAGACCGGCGTGAGCGGGTGAGGTTTTCGAGGTATTCTTTTAAGGTATTTTGTGAGTGAGGGGTTTTTTAGTGATCGTAGATGGTATTTAGAGTTTTGAATGTGAAATGTGAAATGATGATGTGGCGCTGAGGAGGCGCAGATGTGGCGCTTTGGCTCAAGCCACCACACCTATGCTCTTAATTCTACCTCTTTTTGCCTCAGGCATAAAAGTTTTTAGTTTAAGTTTATGATTTTTAGCTTCTCAGATTAGAACTCCTTCCATTCCAGTTTTACATCAAACATGATTAGTTAGATTAGAACAACTTCAAATCCTAATCTAATATGAAAAATCTAAAATGCACTAAACATGCATTTGAAGGCATAATTAGTTAGATTAAAGTACCCTAAAACAAACGGAAACACATTATATCGCAAAAAAAGTTTTTAAGTATATCATTTGGATTTTTTTCACATGTTTTACAAAATTTTGCGTATGTTTTACTCTCATATTTTTCAGGTTTTATAACTGTATAAAAGTATGGATCATAATTTTTAAATTAACAAATTATTAAATTTTAAAGAAAAAAAACCGAAACCGAATCGATTTATTGAGAAAAACCGAAAATCAGAACTATGAAAACCAAAATTAAGATATTTTCAATTAAAAATTAAAGTTTTCGGTTCGAGTTTGATTTTAGTTATAAAAAGCCCATACTCACCCAAAGTCTAATAAGAAAATTAAACATACTACTATATAGCTATACCAAAATGGGAAATTTTCAGTTTATAATGTGAATTCCATGACAGAAGATATACAAAATGGGAAATTTTCGGTTTAATTATATAAATCATCTTCAGTTTATAATGTGAATTAATTTTCTTTTTACAGAAGATATACAAAATTCCATGACAGCTTAACTGATTTGATATAGCTAGGAGTAACAAAAAACACCCCATTGTGATCAAGGAGGCCTATTCATTAACAGAGACAGAGACAGAGACAGAGACAGAGACAGAGACAGAGACAGATTCACAATTTCACATGAAGTTTGTAAAAGAATGGAAAAGGAAAAAAGATATTGCTGATGACAAAGATGATAATGATGACGATGAAAAAGTTTGTGGTTTAGCTCACAAACATCTAACCAGTGCGCCGGAAACTGATGCAAGAGTTTTCCTTATTTTTTAAAATTTTAGCTTATTTATGTCATTATATTTATCCCACATCGGGTGCAAAAAATATTCAAATGGGAAAACAAATATAAGTAGGGGAGGGCCACAAGCAAAGCGGTAGGTTGGTTTTAGAATAACAATAGGATATTTGATTTGTAATGTTAATTTTTAGGTAGACTTAGTTAGAGAGGCGGTGTGGTAACGGAGGGTGGTGGGCGCTGGACGCCACGTCGGCTCGCCGGGCGCGCCACCACACCGTGCGCTACGCCAGTGAGTCCCGGCGCCGGACCAAGCCCAACGAGCCAATCACGTGCTGCCACGTGGACTAGCCGTTGGGCAACGGCTATTTTTGAAAAAAATTAAAATTTTTTTTAAATAAACCTTTAACCCTTGTAAATACCACCCCTTTTATACAATATTTTTACACAACATTTCTCACAATTTCTCAAACTAAACATTTTCACACAATATTTTCTACACAACTTTTTGATCAAAATGCGTCAAATTTGACGGATCCCGGAAGTTATCGTCCGATGTCGACGATGAGATATATATATTTTTATGACTCAAGCGCATCAGTACATGCAACGCCAACAAGCTCAACCAACCAGGACTCGCGTTCCAGTTTATCGAGATCGTGAAGCTGCCGAGCAACGTTTATTGGATGACTACTTTGGTGAGAATCCTAAGTACCCTGAGACGGTTTTCCGGCGTCGATTTCGTATGAGCAGGAGATTATTCTTAGAAATAGTTGAAGGTATTTCTAACTATACTGCTGAACCTCTTCCCTACCATTTTGATTTTTTTTTTAAAGTACGACCGGGTGCCACCGGTCTAACGGGTTTTAGTGTTATAATGAAATGCACGTCTGTCATTCGCCAATTGGCGTATGGCATAACACCTAATTCAATTGATGAATATTTACAAATTGGTGAACATTGTGCACGTGATTGTCTAAATCATTTTACCAAGTGTATTATAGACTTATATACCACTGAGAATTTAAGGAAACCCGACATCCATGACGTTCAAAGCTTATATACAAAACCCGAGAACGCTCATGGGTTTCCTGGAATGCTTGGTAGTATAGATTGTATGCATTGGGAGTGGACCAACTGTCCAAAAGTATGGCACGACCAATATGGTAGGGGTGATAAAAAATACACAACTATAAACTAGAGGCTGTCGCCTCGCAAGATTTGTGGATTTGGCACGCATTTTTTGGGGTTGCGGGTGCCAATAACGACCTCACTGTGTTAAATAACTCACCCTTGTTTGATAACCTTCTTGACGATATTGCTCATTCGGTCCCTTTTGTTGTAAATGGAGTGACTTATCCGAACGGGTATTACCTAGCTGATGGTATTTACCCACAATGGGCAAGCTTTGTCAAATCCTTTACTGTTGCACGAGACGAAAAACGTGCTTACTTCAAACGAAGACAAGAAAGTGCAAGAAAAGACGTAGAACGTGTATTTGGTGTCTTACAGGGGCGTTGGGGGATTATTCGCCAACCGGCTCGTTCGTGGACTGTCAACAAGTTACGTAGAACCATGTACACGTACATGCATCATATTGCATAACATGATTGTAAAAGATCAAAACTTTGCCATAAGCGATATGAACGAGTTGTATGTTACTCCACAACTTAATTTACAACGTACTTGGATCGAGAGAGCTGAAATACAACGACTGAGATCAAGGGAATTACGTGATAAACGTACATACGAATCACTCCAACGGAATATTATGGACCATATTTGGCAACGATATCAAGAAAATCGTATGTAATTTTCGGGAATTTTTTTTAAAAAAATCGGTAATTTTTATTTTTATTTTCGGTTTTTATTTATTTGTTCGGTATTTTTTTTTAATTTGTAGTTTGTATTTGTTTTTTTAATGAAATATTAAGTTGTTTGAAAAAATGAAAAAGAAAAAAAAAGAGGTGGGGCCCAAATGGCTTAAGTGATGGTAGATGGGGTATTTGGGGGTTTTGAATGTGAAATGTGAAATGGTGAAATGGTACAGAGGTGGCGCAGAGGTGACATCCGACTTAAGGTTACCACACCCATTACTCTTATTGCGAAAATATATATTGCAAGCAAAAATTGATTTTTTATTAATTATCCCAAGATAAAAATCATTTCCGACTTGCATAATTCTAAATTCCAAGATTTTACAAACAAAAAAGAATCCCCGCATATAAATCCGATATGCATATATTTTTTCTAACAATATTAATATATTTTATTCCCGGGGATAGTGAGAGTGTGACTGTCACGTACCTAAGGTTAGGTGTATAACCACCTATAACTACATACTTTTGGTTAAAAAAACTCAAAACGGTTATTTTTACAATATATTGTCACTTTCTCATCATATTAGAACACTTAGATGATAAAAAAACACTAATTCAACACCATTTTAAGAATATGACATATGTTCAATATAAACATCATTTCAAGAAAATGATTCTTGAAACACTAATTCAAGAAAAACATAATTAAGATTTAAGATAATTGATGAGTTTTAGATGGGATTTGATATAATAATGAGTTTATGTAATAGTTATAAGGTTTTTTAAACAAAATTGTGCAGTTTTAGATGGTTCCATACCTAAGTTTAGGTATGTGACAGTCACAAACTCACTTTTCCCTTTATTCCCTACCTCTTATAGAAGAAGTAGAACACAAGTAGTTTCAAATTTTTTAGAGAAGTTTAAAAAATAGTTTTGCTTCTACATTTGACGTATAGGGAAATAAAATAATAGATGTTTAAAAGAATATATGTTGTTAGAAGTAAGGTCAGAGTTTGAACGTCCAAATTTGGATGTTGTTGGCCTATTATAATTAATTGTGCTTTAATTTTCAAAATATATCCGAGCTTTTTAGCCAGCAACTTTCATTTACACAAATAAGAATGTGGTTATAATTTACAATAAGTATCCAACTCATACCAGAAAATCCGTATTATAAATTAAGTGATTTGAAACGGGTCAACCCATGAAGTAGAACACATTTGACCCAGTTCAATTTTAGTCCTTTTTACCCGCGCATTACCGCGGACAAATCAACTAAAGAACACTCTTATTGAAAGAGGTCATTCTTAAACCACCTAGAATTTCAATAAGAAAAAAGACCCAACACAAGGAAAATTAAGCAAAAGACTTTTAGGCCACATTAGAGCAAGAATTTGAGACAGATAATAAAACCATCAATATTTGAATAACCTCAACGCCATACATCTCAGAATAAAGATTTAAACAAATAAATTGGTTATCTTTTACTTAAAAAAGGGATTAGTCCATTTTGACCAAAAAACCAACGTCAGTGAATTCCTCAAGCAAGTCAAACTTACACTTTCTTAGTTGCGTTATTTCAATTCCTCATCAACAAGTATACAAGAGCATCAAAAATTTTGAATTTCCCATGGCCTAAGTTTATATGTTCAAATTTTACTTTAGACAAAATTTAGGTAGATTTAAGAGTTATAAAAAAAAAAGGTATTGCATTTGTTGATTCAAAAGTAAGTTAAGTTTCAAATTCATGAGATGTTAACCGTCCCTCACATATAACTTATGATATGATACCATCTCAATAGTATGACTTCGATCTTTATATAGAGTATTTGAATTGAATAACCCCATAAGCGTCGCAAACAAAATAATATAAGTAGGGGGGGGGGGGGGGGGGGGGCACAAACAAAGCGATATGTTGGTTTTAGAATAACATTAGGATTTTCGATATGTTTATTTTTAGGTAGGTTTAGTTATTGCGAAAATATATATCTGATATGCATATAAATCTCAGTTACGAAACAAACTTCACTTTATTCCCCTTTTCTTTACGTTTGTTTACTAGGAATCAATCGGATTAACAACATTTAAATTTGAACGCTTGAACTCTGGTGTTAATTTCTAACAATATTGATACCTTTTATTCCCTACCTCTTTTAGAAGATGTAGAATCACAAGTAGTTTTAAATTTTTTTAGAGAAGTTTAAAAAATAGTTTTGCTTCTACATCTGAGGTAGGGAAATAAAAGAATAGATGTTGTTAGAAGTAAGATCAGGGTTTGAGCGTCCAGATTTGGATGTTGTTAGGCCGATTATTTATGGTAAAAATCGCAAAGAAAAGGGGAATCAAAGTGATAGAACTGATCAAGATGAAGTTTGTAAAAGAATCAAAAAGGGAAGAAATAATGAGGATGATAGAGATAATACGTTTCATACAAAGGAAGGTTTCATGTGTTTAGAATTTTTATTTGTTTGTTAATTGAGTGAGAAACATGTGTTTGGATTTTGTAGTATGTTGAAGATTTTGGTTTAATAAAGAATGTAGGAAATAATGATGATGTAATTGTGAGACGGATAGATATATTGTGTAAAAAGAAATTCTACAAGTTCTGCAATAGGAGTGGATGAATTTTTGATACTCGGAATATTTTTGTATAGTTCGACTCTATTTTTTGAAATTTGATATTTGGTTTTGTTAGATAAATGAAATACAATGGTGCTTTAGGTATATATCAAATTTCACCAATAATCCTTTAGTTTCAAAATTTACATTGGTAGTCATTATCTTTTTCTGTTAACAAACCCAATGTGCAACACACATGAGGGTGTTTATGTCATTTTACTACTTTCTTTTAATTAAACTTTTTTTTTCTTTTTCCTTTTTACTCCATTTCTCTTTATTTCTTTACCGTCTACAATTCTACATTCCTCCTCGTCGCCTTCTCTCTTCCAAAGAACATCACCAATCTCATCTCTGGCATTCGACCAAATCACCGCCACCACCTTTTCTTAACAGCTATTGTTCTTCTGCTTCTTCTTAACCGTACACTCCAGCTACTTCCGCCGGATTTGTTTTAGAAATCAGAACCCTAATCAGATATGTTTTATAAATCGGAGAAGGAGAAAATGAAGGCGATAAGAGTGGGGAAAAGAAGAGGTTGGAAACGGCGGGGAGGTGGGGAGAAGAAGAAGGCGGTCTGAACCCTTCTCAGTCTAACAAATTGCGGCAAACCAGTAGAGTGAAGCTCTCTCCGGCGATCTTGCAGGTGAAGGAGATATGGGTTTTTTTTGATAACGAGATTCGAATCCTGAAGGTTTTAACTTCATGGAAAATATGAGAGAGAAAGGGAGATATTTTGTTTTTATTTTTATTTTTTAACATGACATAAAAAATAAGTGTAAAAGAACAAAACAATCTCATATGCATCGGAATATGAGTAGGGGTGTTCACTATTCGGATATAACCGGATTGTCCAAATGGATTATTTGGATTGGATTGGTTTTTTGATTTTTCGGATCGGTTGAACTTGAACCAAATTAATAGTTTGGTTTTCGGATTGCATTAATTTTCATTGTAAAATCCGGATTGTCCAAAAAATCCAAATAGTTTTATACACATATTTAAATATTTAATAGTTTTGCCTTGTAAGCAATTAGGATACTCCTTTTTCTTTAAATTTCTTATAGTGAATTGATGTGTATGCTAATATTTGTTCATTAGTACTATATCAGTTGGCAATGGACCAATCTTTTTGGAGTTTTAGAGAAAGTTGATGTCAAGACTTTTTCATATATTATTGTAAATATCACAAGCTATGAACTAGACTTGTTTTTATGTATAAAGTAGTTTATCGTTTTGAAATTGTACATATTAAACTTAATATCAGTTGTGTTATATACATTTGTAGTCTTGTGAAGTATATTAAGAAAAAAATGGTTTGGTTCGGACAAAACCAAACCAACCAAATTGTAATTTAGTTCGGGTCGGTTTGGATTTAAATTAGTTTGGACGGTTCGGTTTGAATAGTTAAAATCCAAAATCCATTTGGATTCACCTATTTGATTTGGATAAATCCAAATTATCCAAACGAACACCCCTACCGACATGACTTCATTTGACTAGAAAAATATAACGACCATTTGGATAAAGGACTAAGGGTGCAAAACCTTATAGAAATAAGGATTGTCAGTGTAATTTTTTAAACTAAATGACCATTAGTGATATTTAATATATACCATAAGGACTATTAGTGTAAGTTACTAATGGTCCTTATGGTATATATTAATTTATAAACCTCTTAATAATTTATAGATCTTATCGGATAGTTGTTTTTAATGCTATTTTTCTTAATAATTTATGTTTATGTTTTAGGGGAATGTGCATGTTCATAACAGTATGGATGCATTTGTAGTTGCAGCATTATACTATGATTATTCGGGTAATCATTCTCTAATTGATTAAAAATGACCGATATTTATCCGAACCTGTAACCCGATCAATCTTTAACCTCTATAATAATATTCAATATGTTTATTGTATATAGTATCTATAAAAGAGATGGACAAATATAAGTTGGCAGGTCAACCTGGTCTGTTTCGCCATTTTTGACGCGCGCACTTTCCATTTTCCTAAATATGTGATAGTTGTTAGCTATGTACTTCACGTTACTCGGTATGGGTACTTCCGCACCATGAAGGAATCTATGAGCCAAGCGAATACGTCGCGTGGAGGTAAATGGAACACCACTATCATCCATTCCTTGAAGGGGTTTCGTGAAGAGTGAGTAGCCATGGCCACAAGCAAATCCAGAAGCAAAGTTAATCGGGAGCTCGGGGTTTTCACAAAACTTTCAGTGAGGACCATATTAAAATTTACCACTAATTTTTTTTTATCAAATTATTTTCCACATATGGATGGCCTACCAAGAGGTGGTCATGCACCCCACTTATTTCTACGGCCACACACGACCACGAGTGTGAAGGGTTAAATTTGGTCATGTGAACCATACTGAAAATCTCCCCCTCCAAATGTGGTAGGTGTGGTCATGTGAACCATATTGAACACATCCCCCTTCAAATGTGGTAGGTGTAGTCATGTGAACCATACTCAACATCTCCCCCTCCAAAAGTGGTAGGTGTGGTCTTGAAATGAGTAATATTTTTTCAAAATGATGTGAATGCTTAAGTGAAATCTAATGTAATAATAATTTTAATGTTATCATGTGAACCAATATCAAATAGCCTTAATAAGCAATGTGGTTGTGAAATGAAATCACGTCCTCAGTGGTGTTTGATTAAATTACGTCTGTACCTGACTAATCAATGGTGTTTAAATAAATTATGTTTAAACAAACAAGACCCACGAGCATAACAAAGAGTTGGTCTCAATAACAAAAATAACATCATTAATTAGTTCATTTTGTCTCTGTGAAATTATGGCATATAGATCTCCACACTTTTTTTTGAGCTACTACCCACAAACACCATCAGCATCATTAATTAGTTAGTAATTATAAATAGAGTAAATTACACGGATGGTCCTTTAAGTTTATAGCAAATTTCACAAATAGTCATTTAGTTTCAAAAATTACACCGATGGTCCTTAGTTCTGAAAGGTTTTTCACCGATGGTCCTTTACACTAACTGATGTTAATTTTTTCTGTTAACTTACCATGTTCAATGCACATGAAAAAAAAGTCATTTTTCATTTTTCATTGTGGGACTCATTCTCCACTAACCATCTAATTAATCTAATTTAACCCACATTATAATATTTTTCCTCAAAAATCATGAAATCAACAATGCATCACTTATTTTAAATCAGAGGAAGTACTAAGCTAACATTTTTTTTAAATGGATAGAGTCAACATATAATAGTTAAATTGTAAAAATGGGTGTTATTATTAAGATATTTAAAGTATTGTGATATTAGCATCATTTGTATATATTCTCATTATTAAAAGTTAAATTAAAACATTAGTTGTGCTATTGTAGTCGTTAGGACTTAATTTAGGAGTAAAAAATAAACATTTTATACATATTTACAAAATCAACCCCATTTAAGGGGATGTTTTTGAAATTTTTTTAACATTATGTTTGTGTCTCCGTTTTGTTCGGTATTTTAAGCTATACATATTTACAAAAGCAACCTCATTTAAGGGGATGTTTGTGAAACTCTTTTGACAGACATATTTACAAAAAATAAACATTTTATACATATTTACAAAATCAACCCCATTTAAGGGGATGTTTTTGAAATTTTTTTAACATTATGTTTGTGTCTCCGTTTTGTTCGGTATTTTAAGCTATACATATTTACAAAAGCAACCTCATTTAAGGGGATGTTTGTGAAACTCTTTTGACAGACATATTTACAAAATCAACCCCATTTAAGGGGATTTTTTGAACTTTTCTGCACTCCATTTGTCTATCTCCGTTTTGTTCGGCCCCTTAAACTCCGTTCCGTTTCAATATTATAATGAACAGTAATCCTTGAATGCAAATTGTATATATCTTCCCCTATATATGCAGCTACATACGATTTGATTTTGACATGTCACCACTATGCAGCTCTATGATTGGTGGTTTATTCCACGTGTAATACGTAATAGGCATCAGTTAACAAATTCCGGTTTTCTCTCTCTCTTCTAATCTTAGATCTAGCTTTATACCTGCCAAATCAGGGCACCACACCACCACCACCACCGAAACATCTTCAATTTTCCGACCATCTCTGTATGTATTTCTACGTCGAAATCCCAGTCACGCGCCCCACACGCACCATCGTCATCTGCCGGAAAATTTGATTTACCGACGGCGATTCGTTTTTCCGGCGTCCGATTGCACCAGATCTGGTTTGCTGCGCCGATGGTCATCATTTAGGTACTTTTCCTCTATTCAATCGCTATTACACTCATTTAGGGTTCTATTCTGATCATAATTGTTGTTGAATTGGTATTATACTCAATATTCAGTTTTGTTCCTTTTGCAAACAATTTAGATTTCGTTATTAAAAAAACAAAATTTAGGTTTCTTGACTCAATATTTGAACCCTATTTTTCATAATTTTCTATTTGTTTATTTTTGAAATGTTTCTGCGTCTCTTGCAAATAAGGGTTTGACTCAATAACCAATTCGAGATGGCCGCTAACCACAACCATAATTCGTGTAATCGGAGGTTCTATTCAATTACTGTATCCAGTTATAATATTAGCATTTGGTTTATAATAATGTATCCAATGTTAGTATTGAGTTCTCGAATAATATTAAAAAGGCTATAGGCTTTTGAATAATCCATTTTTTTAAATCATTTTCAGATTGACCAACTTTTAATAAATAGAATTTTGGCTTTTAATTGTTCCTTCAGCTGCCACAACTTTTGCTCCTGGTAATTAATTTTTGTAATAAATCGATGGCATTTTAAGTTGATTTACTGTTATGAAGAATGAATCCGTGATGTAGTTTGACACTTTGACCTCTTAATCGAAATTGTAATTTTTTTTAATATCAAATTCGATTTGAGTATATTACTAATTATCATAAAGTCTGATCTACTGATACAAATCTGTTAAGAAATTGTAATTTTAATCAATTTTGAAGTTGGCAAAAGTAGCTGATTTGATCTAAAAATAGAAAGTGGTTAAATTCATGATTTGAGAATGTGTGAGTTAGTTGATTAGGTATATTCCTGCTTCAAAAAGACCGATTTCAGTATTTATGAAATGACAATAATACCCTTTGTATATTGGATTTACAGATGTAGTAGAGAAATCAGTAGAAGTTGAGGACTTTGAGCTAAAGATCTTGAGAATGCTTCACCACTTAGAAAACATGGATAAAGCCCTTGAGAAATATGGCAATGACATTGCTATTGCCTTCAGGTAAATCAAAATCACACCAACATAAAACACCTATTGTACAACTACTTAAGCACCATGTACAAGCTTATAACACATACAACTTTTTTGTCAAATTTTCAGTGGTGCTGAAGATGTTGCTTTGATCGAATACGCGCACCTTACGGGCCGTCCATTTCGCGTGTTCAGTCTCGATACCGGGAGATTAAACCTAGAAACATACAAATTCTTCGATACAAGTGATCTCATATGCCAAACAAGTCACCATTTGGACAGATGTTAATGGTGTGTATAGTACAGATCCAAGAAAAGGTTAGTTTCTATTTTTTATTTTTTTCAGAACAATTTTTACCCGTTTGTGTTGTTATAAACGGGTCAATTTGTTTTGCAGTTAGTGAGGCTGTTATACTGAACAACTTATCTTATCAAGAAGCATGGGAAATGGTAAATTTTGTTACCTTTTTTACTGATTATTTATAGCCTAAAGGGTATTTTTGTAAATTGTAAGAATTTGATATTGTTAATGCAGTCGTATTTTGGGGCAAATGTTTTACATCCTCGAACTATAATTCCAGTAATGCAATATGGTATTCCAATTGTTATTAGAAATATCTTCAATCTGTCTGCACCTGGAACCAAGATTTGCAGGGAGCCTGTTATTGAAAATGGTGAAACAGAGAATATGGTGACTTCTGTAAAAGGGTTTGCAACTATAGATAATTTGGCCCTTATAAATGTTTAAGGGTCAGTTTTTCTTCTTTTTTAATTATTTCTATTATATATTATTTACATCTAAAACCTGCTTTAGAACTGGAATGGCTGGTGTTCCGGGTACAGCAAGTGCCATTTTTGCTGCTGTAAAAGATGTTGGTGCTAATGTTATCATGATTTCTCAGGTATATCTACCTTAATTGTCCTATAATTTTATAAATCATATATAATTAATTAAATTATTAATGCATAATTAATTTCTTATTTTATTTACAGACTAGCAGTGAACATTCAGTATGTTTTGCAGTACCTGAAAAGGAAGTTAAAGCAGTTGCAAAAGCATTAGAAGCTAGATTCCGTCAAGCTTTGAGTGCTGGACATCTTTCTCAGGTGTACTAAAGTCTCACCTTTTTTTTTAATAATATTTTGAATTTTAATATTTTTTTATCCTTTCAGGTTGCAATAATTCCAAACTGTAGCATTCTTGCTGCAGTTGGTCAAAAATGGCTAGCACCCCAGGTGTTAGTGCAACACTATTTAATGCACTTGCAAAGGTCAGTTATGTGCACGTTTATCATACTTATAATAACACTTTTTGTTAATTAATTATGACATTTGATTATTATTTTTTTTAATTTTTTTCTGGCAATTTAGGCTAATATTAATGTTCGGGCTATAGTACAAGGTTGCTCTGAGTACAATATTACTGTAGTAGTTAAAAGGGAAGATTGTGTGCGAGCCCTAAGGTACTTTTTTTTATTTTTTTGTTTCTGATCACATTAAGATGTTTCTGTTACAGGCAGCAGTCCCAAAGGAAAAATCCATAACTGATTTACGTGTCATGGGTATAATCGGATCCAAAAAAATGCTTCTAAGTGACACGTAAGTTTCACGTGTTTATATGTCATCATAGATTCATATCTTATTTTTTTATTTTTAATTAAATGTTTTTTTTATAGGGGCATTGATCTTTCTAACTGGAAAGAAGTTCAAAAAGAAAAGGGAGAAAAAGCGGATTTAAAGAAATTTGTTAAACACGTTCATGAAAATCATTTTATCCCTAATACTGTATTAGTCGACTGTACATCAAGCACTGAAGTAGCAGACCACTACCATGATTGGTTACATGAAGGAATTCATATTATCACCCCAAATAAAAAAGCAAATTCCGGACCACTCGATAAGGTGACAAACATTTTTAAATAAATAAATGAATAAATGAATAAATCATTAATTATATATAAATGTATTTTGTGTTAATAATTTTGCAGTATTTAAAGTTGAGAGCGCTTCAAAGGCAATCATTTACTCATTACTTTTATGAAGCTACTGTTGGAGTTGGTCTCCCAATCATGCATACTTTACGTGATCTCCTTCAAACAGGGGACAAAATTATTAAAATTGAAGGAATTTTTAGGTCGGTTAATTTAGCCAACTCTTTTTTTTTTCAAATAATATTATATAATCGTTTGTTTTAGTATATAATTATTAATTATTGTGTTTGCAGTGGGACATTGAGTTATATATTCAATAATTTTGTTGATACACGAGCATTTAGTGAAGTAGCTATGAATTCTTATATCAATTTAAAATATTAATATTTGTTGTTATTTTTATTTAATATATGTCTCGAAGCATGCCCGTCCAGTCGGGCGGGCTATGAAGCTAGTAAGGTAATATAACTAGTATAAAATTTTGTACTCTTATCTCACTAATTCACTAAAATACAATATCAACTTTTTTATGGTTATGTCACTGTGATGAACATCACGTATTTAGCAGATATGGTTTGCGTTACATATAATTAACTGTCAATATAATAATCCATAATTCGTGATTGTTCATGGACTATAACCTAATTAATTATATAAGACCGTATTTATTGTCAAATGGCCTTTAATAAAAGACATCAAATGTGATTAAATATACAATCACATGTGATTTTAAACTTTACACTAAAATCACATGTGATTTTACACTAAAATCACATGTGATTAAGTCATACACGTAATTATCAAATAAATATTATTTTTTAATAAAAAAAATTAATAAAAAAATAAAAAAAATAAAAAATAAAATAAAAAATAAAAAATAAAAAAATCGAAATTTTTTTGAAGTGCCAAATGACCAAAATACCCCTTCATAATAAAAAAGTAAAAAATAAAAAAAATAAAAAAATATTTTTATTTTTTAAAAAATGACCAAAATACCCCTCAATATATAACATATGTGATTGATTTTGATCATTAGATCTTATTGATCAATGGTTGAGGTTTGTTCCTCGGGACTTCATAAAAATAATGGACCTCCTTGAACGCAACTCAATTAAATTAATGTATATGGGTCGGTGTATTTTAACAAATCACGAGCATATGTTCTCGTTTAATAATAGGTAGTAAATTTTTAGAAAATTGATCAACTCCATTAACCAAAAATATGGTATGGAAGAAAATCAAAGAGAAAGTAAATGAGATTTTGCTAGATTCAGAGGAAGTGTATGAAAGAATTAAGATTGAGAAAACTAATGACGATTTAGATGTTAGATCGGGATGGAGCGCACAATAATGTATGATCAAGTGTGGGCTTATAAGTTGTTGCAGGAAAATGATGGGAGAATTTAGCACCACAATCTCATCATGTTGTTGTTGTGGTTTCTTTCATGGTAATGAACTATTTGACACTAGATTATTGTTTGTATTTTTGGAAGCAGACATCTATGAAAAATCGACAAATGCATTTTTAGCACAACATGTCTACAAAAATGCATTAATGTAGTATATATAAGCTACTACATTACTCAACAAAAATCATCAAACGCTTCTATTAAATTTTTTTTTTATGCATTTCACTTTCCAAAAATAGAATCAAGTAATCCTCTACTTTCTAATGGTCTATTACCCTCAACATGTCTACTAAAAGGAATCACAAAAACAAAAACAACATGAAATTTGCGGTGTTAAAAGTCTTGCAACAACTCCTAAGCCCAAGCCCAATAACCTCCCACATATCCACCTAAAAGGATTCACAACAACAAAAAACAAAAACATAAAACTTGTGGTGGAAAAACTCTTGCAACAAATTCCTCCAACAACATTTAGGCCCAAACATGATTACCTCCTCCCACATCTTCACCTAGACCTCCAGCTCCATGATCACTATCATCATCATCATCATGATTTGGTCCCATTTTCATTCTCTTACATGCTTCATCTGATTCTGTTTCTGAATTTTCAAAAACATCACTTTCTTCTACCTGCTTTCCTTTGTCTTTTGGGTCAGCATTTTTATCTTCAACCTCAGAATGAATCTCCACATGACTATCTGATTTTAGAATATATTGACCCCTAGCACCAGACCGTCCTCTTTTCGGTTTAACAAGTTCAACTTTTGATTTGTTGTTAGGCACTCCAAGTACAACTTTGGGTCTTTCATCAGACAATATCTCTTTGACACTTCTGGTACCCCTTTTTCCTATTTTAGTTACATCTGGTCCCTTACCCTTTGCTTTTTTCTGTTTTTTAGTTTTTGTTTCTTCCTCATAATCACTAATTTCCTCCTCTTCTGCTTTTGGCTCTGGTTCTGGCTCTGGCTGTGGGTTGTCTTGTTGATTTTCACCTTGATTATTTGCTCTCTGTTCGTGTGTTCGAAATGGATTAGTTTTCGATACTCGGGCCATTTTCTTAGCACTTCAATTAACCGCTAAATCTTCAAATTATGGTATTGATTTCAGTACAGCAGGAACAAGAAAGTTCCTGAAATGTTCAATTATCTTTCTGTCAGTCCATAGTTTATTAAGAAATCAAATACTGCCTAAAAATGTGGTTTTACTTCCAAAATTGTCAACATAATGTCAATCAAAGATTTAAATCCTAAACTAAACAGCTACTGTTTTTAAGTGATTGAAAGTTAGATTTAAGAAGAGACACTATAAACTAGAAAAGCCCCAAAATGTACAAGAACATGTTAAGCAACAACCTGTTTTCATTTGAACGATAGAAAGACTGATCCTCACAAGAATGCTAAAGGGGAAAATAATCTGTCATCCATAAGGGGGAATAATGCTCCAGATAAATGTTCCTAACGTTCAAATAACAACAATAATGTAACAACAATAGCATATTTCCGATCCAGAATGGATATGTGATATAAAGGTGAAGCACATAATGTACAGGAACTTAGATTTGATTGTAGAAAAGTTGTTAAACATAGATCGAATTGAACACTCAAGAAGAAACTGAACAGAGTGACTCAAATAACATTTTAAATCAGTGATGAAAAACATACATCTTCTTAAACAGCTGTGAAATTCGAATTCCAAATGCATGAATTCAAGAGCAGAGGAAAATAGATTTATTAGTGTAGAACGCGAATCCAAAATGGTTTAACACAAGAAGCTCAGAATATTATATATAGCCAAAACCTTCAAATTATCAGATATAATCAAATTATGGAAAGCCAGTAATAAACAGAGTAAGCTATAGTAGGCGATTGAGCAAATTGTAATCAAAATGTCGAAACCCTAAATAACACACAGAATTTCAGAAATCGGAATGAACATAATGCGATTAGCAGTTTGAAGAAGAGAGAAACGGTACCTATGAATGATGAATGAATGTAGCAGTAGATTATGAAGATTTGAAGATTCAACTCTTGAAAATAACAGCGAATGTTGATTGAAATTTCATTCCTGCATTATGTTGAAAGAAAAAATGGTTATGCCAAGTGAAGTATGTTATGGTTGATTTGTAACAGAAATTGATCACGTTTATAATCAAATCAAGTGAGTACGTCGTCGATTTTGCAGGCTTCAAAACGGTTAGTGGTGACATAGAAGGCGGGAACTTTCATATTATACACGTGGAGTCTCCCTATTGGATGTAATAGTGAGTTGGGACGAAATTTATTTAAAAGTTAAAACCTTGGGATCTATAAAAAGTAGGAATTTTTTTCTCCTTCCAGTTTCCAGAAACGGGTTTGGATCGACTTAATTGGGTTTGGACCGTTTGGTGGGTCATCGATTTTAGGAAGGAGATATACATATCCAGCCCAAAAGGAGACAACAGGCCAAAATTTTAAAAATAAAGGGGAAAAGCAGAAAAAAAACATTTTTGAAAAACTGAAATGAGGAAACTCGAATAAAATTGAAGTAGATTAAAAGATAAAGAAAAAAAATGAAAAAAAAAAAGAAACAAAAGCATTTCTGAAAATCTGAAATGAGTCTGCAATGAATAAAATTAGGGTTTTTCTAACATGCGCCCTACGTATTTAATAATCTTAAACTTTCCTATTAAATTACAAAAAACATTTAATACATCAAAATAAAGTAGAAAATTCAAGCGTCATTAATGTTTATGTCTTCATTTTTGGAATTATTTGGTTCATTTAAATACCCCTATCATGTGCCCTAGGGGCACATGTTAGAAAAACCCATAAAATTAAAGTAGATATAACAAAATGATAGAAGTATATATCTAGGAATAGTTTTAGAAAGTATATTTTGATGTTAGAAAAAGAGAAATAATATTTATTCCTACTATTTGTTCTTACTCATCTTCATTCCATTTGATAAGATGACATGTGTAATTAAGTAATATTCTCTTCTAATATTATCCCTTGATTTCGACACATGTCTTGATCTAATAAGTATAAAAATTAAAAGCAACAAATGATAGGAAGCAATATCACTAAAAACTCTTACAAAAAGACCAACATTTATTAGGGTTGGCAAATTGATCACTACCATAGAACCTAATCAACCTATAAGTAGATATAAACAGTTATTTTTGAAGAAAAAAATCATTAACTGTAGTTCCCCAAATGGTCAAATTTTACATCATATCCTCTTAATAAGTTAATATGTGTACATATATAACCATGCAAGGTACAATTATTGACCAAAAATTGTCACCTTAGCGTAAATTCAGTGTTAAACAGAGACATAAACACCAAAAGGAAACAATATCATCCTCTTGTGACACAGCCTGTCACACCCACGATCTCATCCCTAAAATCAGTGATACTCATAATTTGGTTTCCTTATGTTTTCTTCTAGTGAGTGTATAAAAATATGTCCCATTCCTGTAAATCAAACACACGAATTAATATACAAACAATACAATCCTTGTTCCATTTTTCCTTCTATTACCTGTTATCTCGTTACTACTAGTTATCATGGTATCAGAGCGGTGTTCTTGATTCTGAGATCAAACCGCTAATCAATTCAGAATTGTTTAAACTCTAAACCAAGTGGGCTGCCATGTCAGAAGACTGTAACCCAGGTTCAGATTTATCAATCCAACTCGTCAAACTGCTCAAAGACGAACAAACCGGAGTAGCATCCGGTCTTGTTGCAAACAGAACCGAAATCTCGAGCGGGGTCGGTTTGGTGAAAAAAGGGTGTAACCCAAATCGGAATAATCGCGACAAAGGCAGGTCTCAACAATTTAAAGAAGATAAGAGTCACCTACAATGTGATAATTGCGGGATTAGAAAACATACCCGAGATCAATGCTTTGAAATCGTAGGTTACCCGGATTGGTGGAACGATGGTCATAAAAAGAACAGCAAAGATCACGGACCAAAGAAGGGGAACAAGTTGCTCGACGGGAATAGTTCCGATCGAAAGGCTGGCTCCGGGTTCGTTGGCGTTGCAGCAGCGACGGCAGAAACTTCCGATGAGGAGTTTTTTTCCGTAAATGAGAGAGCTACAGGGGATGAGGGCACGCCTTGCTCAAAATCCCCTCTTTATTCTTATGTTATTTCAAAACAGCCCCTTGTCTTTCTAAATAATTATAAAACCAGCAAAAAACTTTTAAATTCAAAAATAGAAACATTTTTTAAACAAAGTAATATTACTTACTATCTAGACAAAAATCTCAAAAAGTTAAAAAATTTTAAAAATCCTGAAAATATACATATGGAGGGTGGTTTAGCTAATATGGTTCGACATGTTCAAAAGTCGGACCAGTCCTGGATTTTTGACTGTGGGGCCACAAATACAATGACCCATGATGTATCTGATTTTACAACAACTCATAAACCAATAAAAAATTTTATACAAACGGCAAATAGGGAAAAACTTCACGTAAAAATGGGAGGAAGTATTGAGATTTCTCCAACTCTCAAGCTCTTTAAATGTTTATATTCCAGAGCTATCCCATAAACTTTTATCTGTCAGACACGTAACTGTGGATCCGTATGTAGCGATTAAACAACAGATTAAGCAATAACAAAGGTGAATTGGAAGAACAAGATTGAGAGAATACTTGCACAAAACGTACGTTCGATTTCAATATGCGGCAAGATTAGGTCAATACTAGGTTACAACTAGGTATTTATACCTAGGCCTAGTATTGACTAATTACATAAACTACCCTAGACTATTGATTACAATAAACTGTCACATTACACCCCTAGACTATTACAATACTCTAGAATGTGACCTAACAATCTCCCCCTTTGTAACAATAGTCTTGGAAGCATGTCTTCGAAGTCTTTATCTTTAGCACAAGCCTAGTCTTGTAGATATTTCGTTGCATAATAATCATGATCAGGCTTGAGCTTTGTTAGTTTGTGAAAACGAATACTTCTTGTAGCTTTTTAACCACAAAAAGTATGTTTGAAGACTTTACTTTGAAGATACATATTGATCGACCAAAATTGAGACCCATAATGATAGAGAGATTAACAGCGGAAGTCTTTTCTTGAAGTTTGTGGCTTTATGTCGATCAATGATCTTTAATAATTGTTGTTCGGTAAATTTGTTGATAAGGTTTATGCTCCCCCTCAAACAGACAATTATTTCTTCGTGGGGTCTTCGGTTCCTTGTTTACTCCCACTTCACTGGTGCATATGTGTCCTTTTTATGTGGAGTAAGTTAGGCTAGTATATTCTCCCCCTCATGATGAGCAGGATACGTCTGAAGCATCATGTAACAGGAAGAATCACCGAAGCCTGATGATGAAAATGTGTTGAATAATGATACATTCATTTTTTTTTTTGAATGAATCAATATATAACATATTATATAGAATCACCGGGATCTCATAGATTGCCCGTTAACACGACAGTTGGAAAACTGTGTGACATACGTTCAGTGTTGGCTTTGAT
This sequence comes from Calendula officinalis, assembly GCA_963853835.1. Lineage (NCBI taxonomy): Eukaryota > Viridiplantae > Streptophyta > Magnoliopsida > Asterales > Asteraceae > Calendula > Calendula officinalis. The sequence goes on from OY970832.1 coordinate 21,766,773, forward strand.
GATAGCACTGGTAGGATTTCCATTCAATCATCGTGGAATACCAACAAGTTTGGTATCACTATGAATGTTCTGGCAATATCACTAGGATATGCTTGGTGGAATGCCTGTGTCCTAGAGAAATTTAATTCGGTTCTAGACTCTATATGTGGACAAACGAAGGTGAGGACTGGAGGTAGGTCCTCTTTTTCAATATCAACAATCTCCAAATGAGATGTCGATAGTAGATGTGGTAATCTCCGTGATTTTGAAACAAGTACTTTTTGTACTTGAGTGGTCAGTGGGGGTTGTGCATTGCATCACTGGGTCCATGATGTCTGAATCAAAAGGCATCGTATGCAGTCTGATAAAGAAGTGGTTACCCGGTCTTTGGATTGGTTTAGGGAGGGTTTTCGTTTTCTTTAACCCTGTCTCACACACTCCTCACTCAACTCACTTTTACATTTTCAACCACACCCTCGTTGTTGTGTTACCATGTGTTAAGCTGATTTGCACCCCATACTTCATACCCTCTCTCAATTTTTACCTCAGCGCACCCCAATCAAGATCCCGTGATACTTGATTCTGCTCACCTAGACCTATAAACCCTTACATTTTGTCCTATATTGTAGGTGGCTCCTGGGGAAGATCATGCCGGTTATAGCAGATCATAGGAGTAATTTGAGAGTGAACTAAAACGCTCATGTGCAATGGATCAGCATATATGATGTTACTTTGTAGGAATAACATGGATTTTTCATCGGAAAAGTAAGTGTATCCGGCATAAGTGGTTGCCTTTATGATATAAAAGTTTAGGCACAGCAACATGAACAAATTAGGAAAAACCGGACTCACATAGAGTATCCGTTGACACACGGTATGAATCGATAGTCGTTTGCACAACAGTGTATTCAATATGTGACCTGCAGTTAGAGTTGGCGCGATTTTAGCTCTAGCAGGATTTCCACTCAATCCTCGTGAAACACCAGATTGTGATGCCACTATGAGTGTTCCGATGAATACACGGAGATTCATATTCAATAGTGTATGTGTCCTATATTGGAAATATTTGTCGGTGAGATCTAGACACATTGTGCATTCAATTGAAGACGTAACCCGGGGCAGAAGGTTAAAATTTCAATACCAACTTACTCCGAATGAGCAGTCGATAGATTATGTGCTACGTCCCCTAATGTATTGAAACAAATTCCTATTAAGAGGAATCTGAGTGGTTGGTGGTGGAGTGCAAATGCTTTACTGGGCCAGTTAAGTTTGGTGAATCATTCAACACATGAATGAACACAAATTTGTGAGATTGCCTGGTTTATTGTCGGTTTGGATGCACTCAAAGGTGTGTTTTCTTGATATTATCATGTTTTCACATCACCTTGCACTCACCTAAATCTATACCCTAGACATATACCCTCACATTTACCAATTTTGGCTAAAAAGTATTTCCCTTGGAAGGTTAGGCCGGTTCTGGCAAACCATAGGAAGGTATTGTCGTTTGAAAAAAAAAATATTT
>OY970832.1:23568473-23740007 GCA_963853835.1 Calendula officinalis
ATTGATATTTGATTAAATTGCAATAATTTAGATATTTAATACAATAAAATAAATAAGGGAAGTAGAATTTTACCAAAGTGTTTGCTAATTCCAATTGTGAAGTTGTCGAATCTTCCCCTATATATGGCCCCTAATTTGACAAGGGTTTGACAACATGGCAGTTCCGAGCTCTATGATTCGTCCGAAATGCCACATGTAATTCGGCTACTGGTCCACGTGATTCACCAGCATATTCGATACATGCCATGTTACCACTCCTGCAATTAAGGAAAAACACTATAAAATAGGCAAATATTTTGGAGAAGATTTGATCCTTTAAAGTTTAAATTAAATTAAATTTCATGACTTACAAATATGAAGATACCCGAAATCATTATTTTTTTAAAAAAATTCTGTAACACCCGTATTTTTAAAACATTGTTTAAATCATTTAAAATACATTTTCTCAATATCTGACATATTGTCCAAAATACAGTTTAACAAAAACTTTAAAACTTATATCAGAGTTTACAAAATACGGTGTCACCAAGTATATCAAAACCATAGGCAACGGGATCTACCTATTAGCTCCCGAGCTAAACATCTCTAGGCCACTTCTAGTGCAACCTTCTATCACTTCAAAACTGTACCTGAGTACATAGCCACAAACAAACGTAGTACGTGAGACAAAATAGCCTCGTGAGATACATGGGTTTTAGACCCCAATAATAATCATTTCATAAATATATAAACATATATACAAACTACATAAATACCGCCTAGTCACCCTTTTGTGACTCTAGCTACTTTGCTTTCCTAGCAAACATATCTAGTACCTAAACGTATAGGTACCAGAAGCCCAATCATATCTAGTACATAAACATATATGTACCAGCAGCCCAATCATATCTAGTACATAAACATATATGTACCATAAGCCCAACATGTCTAATACATAAACATATATGTATTAGAACCTAACATACCTAGTACCAAACATATGCGTACTAGAAGCACCAACATGTCTAATACATAAACATATATGTATCAGAACCTAACATACCTAGTACCAAACATATGCGTACTAGAAGCACCAACATGTCTAATACATAAACATATATGTATCAGAACCTAACATACCTAGTACCAAACATATGCGTACTAGAAGCACCAACATGTCTAATACATAAACATATATGTATCAGAACCTAACATACCTAGTACCAAACATATGCGTACTAGAAGCACCAACATGTCTAATACATAAACATATATGTATCAGAACCTAACATACCTAGTACCAAACATATGCGTACTAGAAGCACCAACATGTCTAATACATAAACATATATGTATCAGAACCTAACATACCTAGTACCAAACATATGCGTACTAGAAGCACCCGTGTGCTTAGTGTATAAACATATATACACTCGGTGTATAAACATATATACCACCGTCCAGTGACCGGGGGTCCCCCGCGTCACCACCATCTATCTCTTACCATAACCTAACAGTTATGACAGTCAAAGCCTTCGGCTATTGTAACACCTCAAAATCTGAACCATTTTTTTTTTTTTACAACAAATGCGGAAGCGTTTCAAAATTACATATATATAACTTGTTATTCACAAGTTATAAAAAAAACATAAGATATATAATTTTGCAAAAGTTAACTTTCCGAAATAGTGTTACTTAACATTACGGCTCAACATCAAAATCATTTCTTTAAGTCCTGGTCAATCATTCCTAATCTTAATCTCCGAAAGACTCATCCATCTACAACCTGTAAAAGATTCAACATAGTGGGGGATTAGCACAAAGCTAAGTGAATGAAAATATAACCAAAGATATTGTATAAATACAACAATCTCGATTCACAATCTTCGCAGATTCACAATCTTCACAGATTCACAATCTTCACAGATTCACAATCTTTACAGATTCACAATCTCTATCACTTAATCACATATAACGAGAGGTACGGCGGTTTTGCGGAACTTTACAACTGTTGTGGGCCTAACAACAGCTTACCGATAGCCCTTTACTCATTAGCAATGGTAAAGCTTCCTTAAGACACAACGAATATGCCAAGGTACAATTACCGTTATCTAACAGTAAACGAAAGCCCAGCCACCCAGTCAAGCTGCCTCTATACTTTTTCATGTGCACATATCAGATTCCATGTGCACATATCATTCAATTAACACATAACCAGTTAATTATCATTATACTACTAATACTGGTCCAGAAATAAGGGAGCAGTACGAACGGATCAACACTAACTAAATCAGCACTAACTGATCAACACTAACTCATCAACACTAACTGATCAACACTAACTGATCAGCACTAACGGGGTCAGCACTAACTGGGTCAGAACTAACTGATCAGCACTAACTGATCAACACTAAACACTTTCAATTGCAACCAAAACCATTGCAATTTAAACAATACAAAGGTTATAAATCCACTCACCTTTGCCAAGTCTCTTTCCACTCAGTTGTCTAATATCACTGAGCCTCTTTTCCCTTTCCTGCAATCACAAGTAACACCCCAATTAGTAATCATTTGACCCAAATGTGTAAAACTGCACAATACACTATAAAGATATAACAACAAGTGTACTAACTCAAAATCTACACTACAATTCTGCACATTGACACTTTGACTCAACAAAGTCAAGCCTGATCAAAACTTACACAGTTGGTCCATTTTAACCAAAAATACCCAAACGGGTCAAAAGCCCATTTTTATTACCTTACTATTACGATTAATTCACAATACAAATACCAAATCATAATTATCATCCAATTAATAATAAAATCCCAGATTTGACCTAATACAAAGTCAACCATTTAAAGTATGACTATAGAGGAAACCCAGAATCTGTCAAACCCGCGACAGCTCACCGTAACTGCCATAACTTTCAAACCGTTTATCTTTTTTTTTTTACCAACTTTTCACAGCTTACTCTAGACTCATAATGCTACAACTCCTATTCAGAATGCTCGGCTCGAATCTGACCCTAAAGGCCTCGAAACTGCCTCACAACACTGCAGAAACACACAGTGTTTCAGCACTGCGACACTTCACGAAAATTGTCGTAACTCACAAACCGTAAGTCCTATTGACGAGTGGTCAGCGGCCATGAAAAGCTAACTCATCAGGCTACAACAGCCCAGAAGACCCGGAGCCCGGATTCTGTCCCGAACAAGGTCGAAAACGGACCTGAACATAAGGACAGCAAGCTGTCCTGAAATGCAACACTTTATGCAATTTATAATCATTTTGGCCCAAACGAGTCAAAATACGATTTTTATCTACTAGAATCCTAAATACCGACCAATTACTTTAAAACCTTCCAATTACCATACAATTACCACTTTGACTTCATCAAAGTCAAAGTCTAACATCTTTAACAACATACTATTATTTTAGCCCAAACGGGTCGAAATCTCATCTTTTATCCACCACCCTAAACAACCTTATATCATATCCTCATTTAATATCAAAATACTATTTTAAGATTAATTAACCAATCATAGACTAAGTCAATTTCCAGTTTTGACTTTGACAAGTCAATTTCGACCAATTTCTTACCCTTTCACAATTAAGGTACCATTTCAAGTCAAAATATACATAAACTTCAAACTCAATTCTATACCATTACACATACCCAAAATTCTGCACAAACAAGTATTTTGACTCCACAAAAGTCAAATTCAACATCTAACTTGTAATTGCACATCTAAGGTACTAATTTGGCCCAAACGGGCCAAGACCCGATTCTTAACTATAACATATCAACATATGAATTCATACCATCATAACTTCATAACTAATTTAAGAAATGCATACAATCAAATCTCATCTTCATCAAATCCAGATTTGACTTTTCAAAAGTCAAACTACACAATTTTACAACTTACTAATTTTTGTCTAAACATTATCAAACAATTACTTTAATGTTATAACTAGTTTCTAACACAATTATAACACTAATTACAATATTAAACAATCACAAATTCACAAAAATCATCATCTCCAAAATTAGGGTTCTTGACCAATAATCATAATTTATGAATTAGGTTTAATTTGGATGATTTAATCATTCATATAGCATCTATAACACTTCACTACTATAATCCATTCCATAGAAATCATCAATTTCGGATTTTTGATCAAAACCCACCAAGAACACTAAACCCTAATTCTTCAAATAAGCAAGACTACTCAAGAACTTCTAATCCTAATCAAAAGAGAAGATTACTTACTAGTTGGAAGCTTCAATTTCGAAATTTGGTCAAACAACTTCAAAGATTCAAGCTCAAATCAAAGTTTCTTATATTTGTGTGTGTTAAACGAGAGCAGAGACGAGAGAGAGATTATGAGATTGAGATTGAGACAAACTTTCCAAAACCCACATCACATAACACGTGCCCAACAAAAAATGGTCATATCTTTTTAATAAATCAGTATTATTCTAAAATACGATGTTTAATTTGGAACCCTAAATGAACTCTGATAATAAAACTAAAAATATCACTAGAAACCCGGTTCAAAAGTGGACCCAGATATATAAAACTCATACTAATATATATCTATCTCAGTTTTGCTAATTTTTAACCCCGTGGTTAAAAATTCTAATAAATCAAATAAAATTCTATAAAATTATAAATAATAAAATAACTTACCGACAATTTTAAAAATGCTAGGCCGGGTCTCGGGGTGTTACAGTACCGATATTTGAGAGTTTTTAAATTTGACTTTATTTGTGATTTAAAGAAAGAAAGATGATAAATGTTGCACAACTTGTTGGATGAGTTCATAATTGTGCACCGATTAAAAGAAATTGTCAAATACTGATTGACGTAGTTGGAATATTTAGAGTTCTCAAGTGGGTATGAGAACATTGTGAGGATAATAGTTTGATGTGATGAATTAAGACTAAGAAAAAAAAACTGTTAATTGATTAGTTTGAGTATGATCAGATTCCGAGGACGGAATCTTTTTAAGGGGGGTAGATTTGTAACACCCCGAGACCCGGCCTAGCATTTTTAAAATTGTCGGTAAGTTATTTTATTATTTATAATTTTATAGAATTTTATTTGATTTATTAGAATTTTTAACCACGGGGTTAAAAATTAGCAAAACTGAGATAGATATATATTAGTATGATTTTTATATATCTGGGTCCACTTTTGAACCGGGTTTCTAGTGATATTTTTAGTTTTATTATCAGAGTTCATTTAGGGTTCCAAATTAAACATCGTATTTTAGAATAATACTGATTTATTAAAAAGATATGACCATTTTTTGTTGGGCACGTGTTATGTGATGTGGGTTTTGGAAAGTTTGTCTCAATCTCAATCTCATAATCTCTCTCTCGTCTCTGCTCTCGTTTAACACACACAAAACACACACAAATATAAGAAACTTTGATTTGAGCTTGAATCTTTGAAGTTGTTTGACCAAATTTCGAAATTGAAGCTTCCAACTAGTAAGTAATCTTCTCTTTTGATTAGGATTAGAAGTTCTTGAGTAGTCTTGCTTATTTGAAGAATTAGGGTTTAGTGTTCTTGGTGGGTTTTGATCAAAAATCCGAAATTGATGATTTCTATGGAATGGATTATAGTAGTGAAGTGTTATAGATGCTATATGAATGATTAAATCATCCAAATTAAACCTAATTCATAAATTATGATTATTGGTCAAGAACCCTAATTTTGGAGATGATGATTTTTGTGAATTTGTGATTGTTTAATATTGTAATTAGTGTTATAATTGTGTTAGAAACTAGTTATAACATTAAAGTAATTGTTTGATAATGTTTAGACAAAAATTAGTAAGTTGTAAAATTGTGTAGTTTGACTTTTGAAAAGTCAAATCTGGATTTGATGAAGATGAGATTTGATTGTATGCATTTCTTAAATTAGTTATGAAGTTATGATGGTATGAATTCATATGTTGATATGTTATAGTTAAGAATCGGGTCTTGGCCCGTTTGGGCCAAATTAGTACCTTAGATGTGCAATTACAAGTTAGATGTTGAATTTGACTTTTGTGGAGTCAAAATACTTGTTTGTGCAGAATTTTGGGTATGTGTAATGGTATAGAATTGAGTTTGAAGTTTATGTATATTTTGACTTGAAATGGTACCTTAATTGTGAAAGGGTAAGAAATTGGTCGAAATTGACTTGTCAAAGTCAAAACTGGAAATTGACTTAGTCTATGATTGGTTAATTAATCTTAAAATAGTATTTTGATATTAAATGAGGATATGATATAAGGTTGTTTAGGGTGGTGGATAAAAGATGAGATTTCGACCCGTTTGGGCTAAAATAATAGTATGTTGTTAAAGATGTTAGACTTTGACTTTGATGAAGTCAAAGTGGTAATTGTATGGTAATTGGAAGGTTTTAAAGTAATTGGTCGGTATTTAGGATTCTAGTAGATAAAAATCGTATTTTGACTCGTTTGGGCCAAAATGATTATAAATTGCATAAAGTGTTGCATTTCAGGACAGCTTGCTGTCCTTATGTTCAGGTCCGTTTTCGACCTTGTTCGGGACAGAATCCGGGCTCCGGGTCTTCTGGGCTGTTGTAGCCTGATGAGTTAGCTTTCCATGGCCGCTGACCGCTCGTCAATAGGACTTACGGTTTGTGAGTTACGACAATTTTCGTGAAGTGTCGCAGTGCTGAAACACTGTGTGTTTCTGCAGTGTTGTGAGGCAGTTTCGAGGCCTTTAGGGTCAGATTCGAGCCGAGCATTCTGAATAGGAGTTGTAGCATTATGAGTCTAGAGTAAGCTGTGAAAAGTTGGTAAAAAAAAAAGATAAACGGTTTGAAAGTTATGGCAGTTACGGTGAGCTGTCGCGGGTTTGACAGATTCTGGGTTTCCTCTATAGTCATACTTTAAATGGTTGACTTTGTATTAGGTCAAATCTGGGATTTTATTATTAATTGGATGATAATTATGATTTGGTATTTGTATTGTGAATTAATCGTAATAGTAAGGTAATAAAAATGGGCTTTTGACCCGTTTGGGTATTTTTGGTTAAAATGGACCAACTGTGTAAGTTTTGATCAGGCTTGACTTTGTTGAGTCAAAGTGTCAATGTGCAGAATTGTAGTGTAGATTTTGAGTTAGTACACTTGTTGTTATATCTTTATAGTGTATTGTGCAGTTTTACACATTTGGGTCAAATGATTACTAATTGGGGTGTTACTTGTGATTGCAGGAAAGGGAAAAGAGGCTCAGTGATATTAGACAACTGAGTGGAAAGAGACTTGGCAAAGGTGAGTGGATTTATAACCTTTGTATTGTTTAAATTGCAATGGTTTTGGTTGCAATTGAAAGTGTTTAGTGTTGATCAGTTAGTGCTGATCAGTTAGTTCTGACCCAGTTAGTGCTGACCCCGTTAGTGCTGATCAGTTAGTGTTGATCAGTTAGTGTTGATGAGTTAGTGTTGATAAGTTAGTGCTGATTTAGTTAGTGTTGATCCGTTCGTACTGCTCCCTTATTTCTGGACCAGTATTAGTAGTATAATGATAATTAACTGGTTATGTGTTAATTGAATGATATGTGCACATGGAATCTGATATGTGCACATGAAAAAGTATAGAGGCAGCTTGACTGGGTGGCTGGGCTTTCGTTTACTGTTAGATAACGGTAATTGTACCTTGGCATATTCGTTGTGTCTTAAGGAAGCTTTACCATTGCTAATGAGTAAAGGGCTATCGGTAAGCTGTTGTTAGGCCCACAACAGTTGTAAGGTTCCGCAAAACCGCCGTACCTCTCGTTATATGTGATTAAGTGATAGAGATTGTGAATCTGTAAAGATTGTGAATCTGTGAAGATTGTGAATCTGTGAAGATTGTGAATCTGCGAAGATTGTGAATCGAGATTGTTGTATTTATACAATATCTTTGGTTATATTTTCATTCACTTAGCTTTGGGCTAATCCCCCACTATGTTGAATCTTTTACAGGTTGTAGATGGATGAGTCTTTCGGAGATTAAGATTAGGAATGATTGACCAGGACTTAAAGAAATGATTTTGATGTTGAGCCGTAATGTTAAGTAACACTATTTCGGAAAGTTAACTTTTGCAAAATTATATATCTTATGTTTTTTTTATAACTTGTGAATAACAAGTTATATATATGTAATTTTGAAACGCTTCCGCATTTGTTGTAAAAAAAAAAAATGGTTCAGATTTTGAGGTGTTACAAGTGGTATCAGAGCCAGACCCGGACCGATGTGCACAATGGGGGCGTTGTGTCCCTAGGGGGGGAGAATTGTAACATTCGTCCCACATTGGTTGGAGAGGGGAACAAAACACTCCTTATAAGGTTGTGGATACCTCTCCTAGCATGAGGCCTTTTGGGTGGAAGTGGTCCATACCAAGAACAAAACCGTGCGCCGGTGGGCAAAGCGGACAATATCGTGCTACGGGGTTCTGGGATGTTACAGCTATCATATCCAACATCAATCAAGTTAGTCATCTAATACTAACGACATATAATTAGTTTATCACAGTGTGAACGTACCTGTATGGTCCCATGGACCCGATCATAAGCAACCACAGTTACTTCTACATCTATGAACCCTATGAGGTCCATACTTACTTTATACATACGATACATTTCTTATTTATCGATACATAATACTTTTATCTCTTCCTTGACTATAATAGACAATTATTACTAGTCACATCATATTCTTTCTCATATATGTTCGTTCTTTACTTTTAGTAGTATATCTTACCAATAGGTACTCATTATCATAAAATCATTCCCAATTGCTTTACTAATACATAATTATTAATAAAGGCTCCGTATACATTCTTTTAATCAATTACTTCATTATTATTGTTCATTAACATAGATTCCATAATTACTTGAATCTATCATAATTTACTTCAAATTCATCAATCATACTAGACACATTCTAGTATCACATTCTACATACTTTCATACATTTTCAATTACTATCTTTATCAAAATATTTGTTAATAAAGACTGATACAATATCATATGTACTTTCAAAACTATTTGCTATGTACCCAGTTTAAAAGTCTCATGTACTCACCTTAGCAATAAAGTGCTCCAACCGTATTCTTTACGTCAGTTTCCTTGCTTCACAATTCGGTCAACCTTCCAAGACCTCACCAAACGCCTAATACAATAATCACAAGATTATCAATATCACATACTACTACCAACGTGTCCATCTATCTCTAGATAACACTCAATTACTCATTTCCCCCAATTATGATGGTTTACCAAACCCTGGGTTTACTCAACCCTTAAGATTCTTACAAATCATAACCATACACTTGTTTCCTTTGATAATATACCATCTATTAAGTGTATACATCACTTATATCACCATAACCCATAACCCAAAGAGTTAGGGCTTCAAACCCATACACCCAAATACATAGATCTTAAGCTACAAAGATCAAAGAGTGAAGATATACCTTTAATCTTCAACTAGGAGTGAAATCTATCAAAGATTTGAGAAGAAATCAACCAAGATCTGCACTAGAGCTCCAAAAATCGCCAAAGAGGTTTCTAGGGTTTGAAAATAGCACAAATGACTAAAAACCCGATTTTAAATGCTGCCAGACCAAAGATCACGACGCGAACAATAGTTCGCGTCGCTAACTATGCGATTTCCATAGTTCGCGATCGCTAAGCAGGCGTGAACTTCATCGCGACCAGTAGCCAAACTCCCTGGAGCTAGTTCCCGATCGCCATCCCGAGTTCACGTCGCGAACTCCCTAAGGCAGCAGGGCTGCACTTTTTCTCCTTTGTCTCGACCCCGTTTCGTCCATAACTTTCTCATGCGAGGTCCAAATGACACGAAACCAATTCCTACGTTCTTTAAACGATTTATCCTTATTTATCATATTTTTATTCAATTTATTTATTTACAAATTTCGGGTCGTTACAAATTCCATTCAACAACATTATATACGGTAAGTCTTAAGGAATTCCAAAAATCACGGGATTTTGTGATTATCTTGACCAAATTTGAATTTTTGTTAACCATCTTATATAATACCTTCCGGATGAATGAACCTAAAACGTACAAAGCAAAAGCCAATCAACACCATTATTCTCTGCATCAAAGCTGCAACATCAGGTAAAATTTTGCTCTTCATGACTTTATTTCTCGCAGATTAATAGCATTATATACCGAAGTTTTGATCAGCATTCAAAATTACGTTGTCATTTATTATTGTAGAGGCGGCCATTTTTAATCTGTTATTACTAACATATGTGGTTACATTACAGGAATCGAGGAAAGACCTATGTAGTTTCGAAACAAACCTCTTAAAAAACACAGATTTTCTTCAATTTAATTTTTTATATAATTTTTAGCAATTGTTTTTTCTGTTTCAATTAGTTTTTTTTACTGTTTTTGATAAATACATTTACTGTTCTTTAATTTATTACACTCTTAGAAAATTAAAAGAGTTGGACTTTAAAAGTCAAACTGTACAACAACGTTAAATTAAAACAATTCGACTTTAAATTAAAACAAAAACTTGATAAAAAACCAAATTGTAAGATTATGAAAAAAATAATGGTAAACAGTGTTTGAAATAATATAAACTGTTGACTTTTATAGTCGAACTGTTTTAACATGTGATTCTTTTATTTAAAACTTAATTTTTTTACTATTTTTATCAATTAAATTTTTTTTAAAAATTAATTAAATTTTTAGCAAGCTATTTTAATATTGTTTTGTACGTAGATTTTAAATACATTTATTATATGTTTTGGTCTTTTTTTATCAATTAAAGTTGTTACTCATGTACATCGACAGTTTGACTATTAAATTTCATGAGTGGCCACATAATGGTTTTTTAATCTTTTTATCAATTAAAATTTAAGAGTCATGTATTATGACAGTTTGACTTCTATAGTCAAACATTAAAAATAAAGTTTTAATTGAAAAAAACATTTTGACAATAAAACAGTTTGACTTTAAAAGTCAAATCTGTCCAACAACGTGACCACTCATTTAAATTTTTATCAATAAAAATAATATCCCTTTTTCATAAATTTTTATTACTGTTTCAATACAGTTTTACTGTTTTAAATAACCCACTTGTATCTAAAATTAAATAACCACATAATTGTTTTTTAATATCTTTAAGTGATGATTATTTATAGTATTTATTATGACAGTTTTACTTCTAAAGTCAAACAATAAAAATAACAGTTTTAATTGAAATAATTTAATTAACAAAAAAACAGTTTGACTTTTAAGAATCGCCTACCATTAATAAAAGTCAAGGTCAGGCGTCGTATCATAACGATGACAAAAAAACAATTTGACTTTGCAGTCTTTTTTAAATACATTTATTAAATTTTTAATAAAAGAATAACATCTTGGGTTAGAAGAATAAGAAACACTTACAGGTTGAAGAAGCCGCCAAACTTTTGAGAATAATGTTATTAATCCCTCATCACCCCCAAACACTTAAGCTGCAAAATAGAGTCTTCATGGGTCAACAGTCAACACAACTCAACTTGACCCAAACCCGTTTACCCATGACCCAACCCGCATCACCCGCCTATTTTGCCATTTTTAGAATCTAAAACTAGAAAGAATAAACTTACCAAAGAATGGTGTCATACACCTTATCTCCTGGTGTGACCCGCCCTTGAACGAAATTATCTTTGTGAAAAGAAACTATATCAAACAATTGTGAGGCAGTAGAATCCGCTGAATTTTTACAGATCGTTTTATCCGGTGATTCGGTCAAACTTTCTTTTGACTTTTTATGTTCATCCATTTTCACAATTCTCCTAAGATTCCAATGTGCATCCTCAATTCGAGCTACAGAATGAACATTTATAAGCATTTTTCTTTAATCAAAACATTGAGAATTTAAACTTTAATTGTTATTGGTAAGAATGCTCAAATATTTATATTTAAACAGTAGAAGTTAACAATTAAGAACCGCTCACCAGAATCAATGTCAATCCCAAGGATTTTTTGGCAACCGAATTTTTTTTGCTGCAATCAAGAAAATAATATTAAGATTAAATAATACCAACTAAAATACGCAATCAAATAATACAAATGCACTTTGACTTGTCACTGAAATTGAAAATTTACCGATTTAATAGTTATTAATCCACTATTACAGCCAATATCAAGACAGTTTTTCCCTTCAAACCATTCTCTTTTCATAACTTTTATTGAGGATCTTCTTCCAAACCTTGATCAATCTGCAACATAATATGAAAATAAAAAAAAGACCTAGGAAGGGCATGTTTGGGAAAGCTTATTAAGGATGCTTATTAGCTTAATAAGCTTGAAATAAACTTGAATTTCAAGCTTATTAAGGATGCTTATTAGCTTAATAAGCTTGAAATAAACTTGAATTTTAAGCTTATTAAGCTAATAAGCCTCCTTAATAAGCTTTCCCAAACATGCCTGAAAACACAAAATTGGACGATTTACATGACAATTTGAGGATGTTAGCTGGCGGTCTCAATATATCAGAAAAAGTATTTCAACTTTGAGCAAATATTTGTTTAATATCTACAATTTGAACTTCAACGCACACCTTCAAAGTTTAAATTAGTAAACCCTAAGTGTATATACAAACATACACACATAATATCAAGCTGATCATGCTAAAATAAGACAATATATTGAATTATTTAAAAATTTAGGGTTTACTCGATAGCTGTAGTAGTTTCCGTAGTTGCCGAAGATGGCAACTTCCTTAGCTTTTTTTCTCTTTTGACCGGATTGTTGACCGTTGACATCGGTAGCTTTTACGTCTTCGTTTGCGGCGTGTTCTTCGTCTATCATTTTCTAGGGTTTAAGGTTCTACTGTCGAGGTGAAGCAGAGGGTTTTTGCAAATTCAGAAATTGCCTCTCTGTTAAGACAAAAAGGAAGAAGAAAAGTTATTTTTAGGCGGTGGTGGGATTCTGACTATAATGAAAGTATAGGGGCTGAAAACTAAACATTAGCTTTTGTCAAATTAATGTCACATTAATTTGAAAGCAACCGATAGCATGCAACTGACGAGCCATGCCATTAGTTTATAAATCGTCGGTTGTGAGAAGTGGAGACCAATGTCTCCACTGAGAGCAGTTCATAAATTTATACATGAATAAAAATGTTAGATGATAGTATTCGATTATATTTCCACGTATCACATGATCGTTGCAGTTTGACCAAGAATTTGATCTTTAACAGGGACTGTTGTAATATTAGAATTATGGTATGTGTATATGTTATACAAAGAAAGTGAGATGACAATTACACTAATTCAACAGCAAATGTCGTTTACAAAGAAGTCTTATTTCGTCTGTAAATTATATGTAACATTTCGTTTTTTATCGAATTTTGTACAAAATCATCATTACATCTATCGATTATTATGTCATTTTTAAAATTATTAATCTTTGTTGGTATTTTTCTACATAATAAATCTTGAAGCATGCCCGCCCAATCGGGCGGGCTTTGAAGCTAGTTTAGATTATAAAGAAACACAACTACCAATAAACCCCTTTATTCCAACACCCAACGAAATCTTCATCATTTTTCTTCTTTTATTTTTATTGTTCTTATATAAATTGATTTCATAATATGTAAAGTTTCCACCTTCACACCATCTTCATCCGCATACTTCATCTTTCAAAAAACAAACCCTAAAACCAAGAATATCATGTATCATAAATCAAACCAGAGAAACAAAAAAGATCCAAAATTTCCCACTTTTAGAGCAAATTCTTGGTTCAAGATTAATAAATTATAGGTAATAATGAAAACCCACTTGAGATTAAAGATGAAAATGGTGGCACTTACCTCCGAAAATAAGAAAGAAATAGCCTTGACTTGCATATGATGATGATAAAGATAACGCAGAGTATATGAGGAAAATGAGAGCAACGAAGACGATTTGAGCAAAATCTCTGTTAAGATAACGTAAAATGAGGACAAAGATGAAGATTTTAGCAAAATCTCTGTTGTAGATGGCAAGAACCCTAAGCCTAAAATTGGTATGACTAAATCTCACAATATAATCATTTTACCTATTTTGTGAAGGTTTTCGAATTTATCAATGGCGTAAATTGAAACCATAGCCACCATCTTGATCGCAAAAATTCTCAGAATCCCCTAGTAAGGAGAAGATGATTGGAAGCAAGTGAGCGACATTTTTTCAATTGCGTGAAGAAAAAAATCGTCAAGATTTAAACCCAGGAAGAAGAAGATGATTGGAAGCAATGAAGCCACACTTTTTCGATTGCGTGAAGAAGAAATCTGGAAGTTGCGTGAAGCAGAAAATCAGGAGGACACTTCTTTTCCTCTCTTTATTACGTGAAAAAGGGAATCCTATAATGAAGAGAGAGATTTCCCCCTTGAGAAATGTTAGTAAGGTAATATGAAAGAATGTGTTTGAAATGCTTTGAAAATATAACATTTTAATTTTAGTTTATGAAGCGAGCTTTTGAATTTTGGTTTATTAAGCATGCCCGTCTAGTCGGGCGGGCTATGAAGCTAGTTTTTTATATACATCTTATCTATCTATATATACATATAAAAAATGAGTTTCATATTAGAAGTTATCTTTATTACCATGTCTTTATTATCATGTCTTTATTACCAAGCCTTCATGTAACCGACGTTACCACTAATGTTTACTCTACAGTCTACACTATCAATCACAACCGAGCAGTGTTTGAGTTGCTCACATTTGAATATTTCTTGATCTTTGTCAGTTACACTTAACCCCTTTTTAGTTTGGCCAGTTACACTTTCACTTACTCCCACAATAGACATGCTATTAAAGATAATTCATGTTTGGCCACTTACATTCCAGCCATAAATTTTGGCCAGTTAATAACCCCACAAACCTTTTCAGAAAGGTAGTGATATTTACAGAGCACATTTTTGAAATCTAGAGCAATTTAAAGTAAAATTACAGTTATACCCTTCTCTCTTTTATCAACATTTAACCCTTCCCACTTGTTGGTTGACTTTATGCCATAGAGATATGTAACCTAAAAATTACAGATAATCTTTCGGTGCTCCAAGTAGCGGTACAGTTAAGCCTGTTCAGACGTATGATAACAAATTAACAATTATGACGGTGTTATCTGTGATTTCTTTCCAGATCGTATTCCTATCTGTTTTGCTATTTGATTCCATGGATCCATGTGCGTATTGTAGAACTAACTCATAATCTCCCTGAATCAATAAAACTCATTTTCAACATGCAATTAAAGTGGAACTGGATCGTGGAAGAAGAGAAAAGTTGAGATCTCAGAGTCTGAATTTATCTATTTGAGCTCGTAAATCAAAAGTTAAGCTGAGTAAGATTTTAAACCAGAGGAATGAAGATACTTCAATAGATATAAATCTGATAATGAAATTATTGATGAAGATGAGACAATTCAAGCTGCAAATAGGAATTATGATCTAACTATTTTGTCCGTGCAAATAATATGAACCCTAATTTGACTGCTCATATTAACGAATATATCGGGTTACATAAAACTTAAAAGGGATTTGGGGTAAAAGCTAGGAAGGGAAGAAGGGTATTATTGTATTTTTACTTAAAATTGCTCTATATTTAAAAAATGTGCTCTGTAAGTATCAACACCCTTTTCAGAAACTTGACTGCTATATGTTCTTCACCTTCATTGTTTGGATTCTTCACATCCCTTCATAATGTCGGTTCACGTCCCCCAAAACCATCTCTTCTTCCGATTCAGATCACCCAACAGTTCATAACGTCGGTTGACATCCTATTTAACTCCAAATCATCACCGTATTCGCTTCATGCGTGGGACGAGCATATTCCTAGGTATGTTCTTTGAATTGATTTTTTAGGGTTTTCGTTTTCAATTTGTATGTCTTCTTACCTACCTTTGAAGATGATTTTTTTCTCAATTTCATCTTCCTTCTACCAAAACATCATCATCAGAATAGATTTTAGTTTGTTCTGACTTGAGTGACTATTATTTACTTAATTCAGCATTTAAATGTTTCTTCTTGGTTAACGTCACTGGACATTTTTTTTCGATACATATCTTGATTTGGATAATTAACTTTTTCTTTGCATAATTTGAATGTTGATAAGAAATGAAAGTAATATTTACGTTTTTTGCAAAATTTCTATGATATATGAGGGGCTTATATCTTCATACGATTGTTTTAACTCCTAACAATCTATATGCATATAAACTGTTCGATGAAATGCATTAATGAAATAACATATGTTAAATACTATGAATTTCAATTTTATGTCTACTATTTTGATTTACAATTTCTATGATATATGGCGGGATTTCATAAAATTGCCTATAGCAAACATAGAATATAAATGTGGGTTTTAATAAAATTGCCATATATCGAATACAACCACCATTATAGTATAAAACTAACTGAAATTCACAGAACCTAGCAACAAGAAGCACAAGAGTTTGAACTTTGGTGAAATTACAATGGTTAGGGAATAACCCATTTGAGACATGAGACTTTTGTATCTGGGTTTCAAAAAAAAAAACTGAAAAGGAAAAATGGGTCATTGAGAATAAGCGTTCTAACTGGACCTATACAAATGGAAGTAGTTTAAATGTTTAATAATGCAAAAACATAGATGTAGAGAAGTATTAAATTGGATTTAGTATTTAATTTGTAGTTTAGTATCATTTGACACCTACAAATTTTTAATCATCTTTTAAGAGTTTCTTAACAGTTTATAAATGATTTAATTTATTGCTTATATGTCGACAATTTATTTGTTAAGAATTTCTAGACACCTACTTTATTTTGGCATTGATTAAATTGTAATGTGTTCCTTTTCAACATAAATATCTTAAATATGATTTAGTTAGGAGATTATTTGGAAAATGCTTTTATTTCTATGTTTGTTATAGGCAATTTCACCCATGTATTCATGAATATGTTAAACAAAGAATTTTAAAAGTATCAGGTTAAATGTAACTTAATATTCTTTTTGCAGGCTTGGTAATTTGCATAGAAAGCTATTAAGAATGAAGAAGCACCGAAGGAGAAACTATGTGAAAGTTGAATAATCTGTTACTTTACTAACTAATTAAGTTAAAACTCTTTTGCGGTCTACTCACTAATCTCTTATAGGTTCAAGAGAGCAGTATGTCTAAGATTGCAAGACTAAAACTAAAAACGTAGATGCTTTGAATTCAACAACATTATGCTATTATAGGAACTCTAAATCTTTCTGTTCCCTCCAAATATCATGCACTATATTCTTTGATGATTTTTGTTACTTTACCCTTTCCTCCTACACACTTGCTTATTTAGTAGAGAACCCATAATCAAAGCTAACATGTTAGTGATCATGCTTTATGTATTTTGTCCATAACACTATTTCAATGTATATGATTTACCTTTAAAGTTGATGCTTATTGTGAAGAAGCTCGTGCATCACACGAGACATACTGCCTCGTATACATAAAAAATGAGTTTAAAAAATGAAGTTGAATTTAATACCTTGCATTTAATGTAATAAATTCATTTATAAGATTAATTAAATTAAATTATTATATTTAATATATAGGTTTTAGTTTCTAGCAAATGTAAAGACACATATTAAAGGTAAATTAAATTGTTAGATTTAATATATAGGTTTTAGTTTCTAGCAAATGTAAAGACACATATTAAATGTATTAATTAATTTAGAATTTTCATACAAATTAAAAATGAATTATTTAGTATAAATAGGTAAGTAAGGTTGTTAATCTCATTCATCTATTCTCTTATTATGAATTTGATTTTGGTGAATTCATGAATCAAATATGTCTTGATGTTTTTAAGTGATTTTTGTGTAATGATACATCGTTTAATTTAGGTTTGTTTATTTTGTAAGATCGACTATCTCCAGCGGTTTTACTCTCATGATTACACAATATCTTATACTCAAATCGGTATCATTCAATTCCTCATAATTCTTTGATTATATCATATAATTCTTTGATTATATCTTATACTCAAGTGTTAAAGTCTAGATAGTATATATGACATACACCAAAAGCTAACACATGTGGGTTGACGATACGAACGTTGAGCAACGAAAGACATGATGACAATGCAAACGGGAAAACAAAAGGAATAAATTATGATCGGAGGTGAAGGCAAGTCACATTGTATATTACTATAATAATCAATATGTAGCAAAGTTCATAATAAAGAAGATCATTCATTTTCAAATAAGTGCTCGCTTACATATTTGTAAATATAAATAAATTAATATATTTAAAAATTGAGTTTGGCATAAAAATAAGAAATTAATGTAATAAAAAAATATAGTAAAAACTAATAACTCCATCAAATTTTCATATCAGAAGTCTTGAAATAATATTATTAGTAAATGAATATAAGTAATAAACTCATGTATATTTATAATAAATACTAATAAATTGACTTATCATGAGTTATAAAATAATGATTAGAAAATGATTATTAGTAATAAACTAATATATAGTTTGTCATAAACATGATTAATAAATTAATGTAATGAAAAAGATTATTGTAGTAAAAAAATATAATAAAAATTTATAACTTCATCAAATTTCCATATCAAAAGTCGTGAAATAATATCTAAACTAATGTACCATTTAATTACATTTATTTAATATAAATAAAAGTTGAATTTGGTCATAAAAATGAATAAGAAATAATTATGCTTAATAAACTAAAATTGTCATATGAAAAGTCTTGAAATAATTATTAGTAAATTAATATAAGTAATAAAAACCATTTTATAATAAAAGAAGTACATTTAAATATAGTTGTTTAATATTTGAAAATTGAAAAGATAATTATGACTAATAAATTCAAATTGTTATATGAAAAACACTGCATTAATTATTAGTAAATTAATATAAGTAATAAAAACCATTTTATAATATAAACTAATAAATCGACATATCTAGAGTTTTAAAACAATTATTGGTAGATAATTATAACTGATAAACACATGTATAGTTTGTCATAAATAAGATTAATAAATTAATGATTATAATGAAGATATATCGTCTTTCATTTATAGTTGTTTTTCTACAAGACAAATCAATATTTCTTTTTTGTAGTATAACTTCTATGTTATGAATAACTTTTTTTGTGTTACGCTAATAGAAACGATGATGGTTCTATTACTTTATTTTTTTCTCAGTCACACTTTTCTTATTTAGTAAGTACCCACAATTAAAACTAAACATGTTAGTGAACATAATTTTGTACTTCGCCCGTGACATAAAAACAATGTATACGTTTTACTTTCGAAATAATAATTCATTATCAAGAACAAAGCCCGTGCATCGCATGGGTCATGTTGCCTCGTATGTATAATATTAAAGTTATAAGACAATTTAATAAGCTAATATGAGAAAAATTACAAAGTCTAATTTTATTTACATATCTTGTATTTAAAAGTCTATTTTCTTATATTCACACAGAGTTTTTAGAATCTCGAGACACCCTGAGTCCATCTCTATGATTTTATCTGTTACATGCAACGTGAAGATAATTTGCTGTGACTAATGACTTCTAGCGACATCACCACATAAACATCTTTCAGCTCCTTTGATTCCGATGTGAGGATGAAGACAAACGTATTTTGGGTTTTTCGTTCATAATATGATACAACATATATAAATGAATTATGAATGATGTGGCATGCCATGTATTAAAAAATATGTTGATCTTGATCTTTAAAAATCAGAACAATTATATAAATAAATTCACAAAAAGTAAAAAGTCCTCAATTTTAAAAGTTTTGCCCATTTGAATTCTTTTTTGCTTAAAATTTTGAATCTTTTCGTAGAAAAAAAAAAGCTATTCAAATTACTTATACTCCATTATGTTTCTTGCCAATTTTCTTTAAATATAAAATACTCATAAAAATATCACTCTCTCTATTCTGTCTTCCCTCCCCAGTCCTCTGGGACTCCGGAAAAGGAGGGAACGGCGGTGAATTCTTCGATCCCAAGGGTGGCGCGCGATGAAGCAGTTGCTTCGCACCAACCATCTATTGTGAACAATAGCAGCTTGGAATCCTCCATCAGAGGTCGAATTTCGATCCTGGAGAATGACAACAGCCCCTTTCTGCTTGATAAAGAAAGGGGAGGCTATTGGAAGGAAAGAAAACAAACCCTGGATCAAGCTCCCACCCAGGATGAGTATACGCGAGTACTCAACTGCGAAATTATCAGATGTCCCTTTCATTATTACAACCTTCTTTTTTGATGTCAAAGACCAGAAGCTACGCGAAAATTTTCATTGGATCTCGGTTGTTCTTAACAGCGATGGCTATTCATTTAAGTCTTCGGGTAGGCTTTTAAGATGGAAAGCCCCTATTGAGTAAGATTGCTCGCTAGTTGCCATCAGTTCAATCCTTCAATCCAACCATCGGACAGAAGTCAGTTAGTGCACTTCGAGAGCTAATCCCGCAAAGACAGAATTGCCGTAAGGGACAGAACTTCGGTAGTGCACTTCGACAGCTAAGCTTAAGTTTAGGGATTCCGCTAGTTCGTATGCCTATATAGTCAGTTAGTTGCCCTCATTGCCATCAGTTCAATCACTGAAATCAGTGAAAACGAAGGTCAGTTGGGTGAGTTGGCTTTAGGAAAGGAGTTTCATTCAGCAGGAACCGGGAAAGTAGCCATACCTTTAAAGGTAGCATAGATAGCAGTGGGAAAGCAAACAAATGCTTCACGCAAATAGTGTGAAAGAAGTTCTAAGCTCAAGTGCAACAAGACCAGTATCGAACTGGGATTGCCTCTCTTTCAATCTTCGGAAGTTAATTTGTATCCCTTTCTAATGCAATATCGTCAATCAGATCTGTACGAGTGACAGGATGAAGTCAGCTAGCTTTCTTCTTCAATCTCTCATCTGGATAGAGGCCTATTCCTCGCCATAACTGGACAAGTTATTTATTCCTTGGCTCAATATCTAATATCAAGATTGAAATACAGCTAGAGCTGCAGAAACTTTTTGCCTTTTTTTTTTCTTTTAGAACGGCTCAAGTGAAGTCTGGTATGGCAGAAAAAACCTTTTTTTATAATATCATAGTTAGTAGTTCGAATGGAATTTGTTTAGTAGCCAAGAGAATGGAAAGCAGAATACCACTAGAGATGGCAATGATCATTCACCCGATCCGATCCACCAGTGGTGGATATTGATAAAGTTAAATGGGTGAATATCAGATGTGGAGCGGATATGGATGTTTATTGAAGTGGATATGGATGATGATTTTCAATCCATGGATGAATCCACTTAACCCGAAATTAACCTTTTTTATATTATAATTTCACATATTTAGTAATATATGTCTACACATCTTTGATTCAATAAAATTTATACATAACATAACATTGAAAATAACTAAATTTGTAAACATTACAAATCATACTCTAAGCTTTTATATATAGTAAGTTACGTTTTTGTTTGTATCTATCAGTATTTGGGGATTAGTTACAAACTATGTTCAATGCCTCGATGCATCAAGTGTATGTTCGTAATTATGTTTTCGTTTGTATATTCTTTTGGAAGAAACTATGAACATATTCAACAAAAATTACAAATTTATTTATAAAACTATCGTACTTTCTTTAGAAAATAATTTTTTTTTGACATCCAACGGATTGGGTATTTACCCGCTATAATCCGATGGATATGGATGGATGAAATGATTTTAAATGGATACGGATATAGATATGGACGACGTAAATTTAAATGGATATGGATGTGAACATCGCATCATCCGGTCCACATCCGATCCATTGTCATCCCTAGTCCCCACCACTCTAATTTTCTATCATTTTTCTTTTCAGATTTTCAAAGAGAAAAAAATATATAATGGAATGATAAGAAACTAAGTTGGTGTTATAAGAAGACCAAGGATGATAAAAATGACGAATTAAAGATGTATTTTTGGCATGAATCTTTTTGTCACACTAGTGAGTCGAGAATGTATCCGAATGGTCTCACTTCCCTTTGTATTTTCAACTTTTTCTTAATTAAAGCACAATATCCAACATGCATTATTTGTACATTGTATTAATTTTGTACGATCCATTTTGTATAATGTCCTTACCTAACATTATTTGTTGCAAATATAATTTTCTTGTAAAGTGGGTAATTTTCCTGAACATGGTTAAAACCAAAATGAATATAACTTGAAGCGATTAATTATGACCATATATTATCAAAATATTAAGAAAAATATTTTGACAGCTATAAAAAAGGTTATATTAAGATTTTGCTTGTTGCTACTAGATATTACATATGGTTATAGCGAAATTTCAACTGTTTTACAAAAAGTCCAAAATTTCCATGCAACTTTATGATAGTTCAGCTGAAGTCGATGACTTTTTGGTTTACGAGGAGAAAACTTTTGTCAAAATAATACTTGTTTATTAGAAGCTCATAATATCTATGGTTATTTGTGATTAGTTTGTTCAAACATAATGATTGTATAGAAGTCTAGTTGCTTGCTTTGCTTTGTAGCATTTTGGTTTAATAGCCAGAGTTCATTTTTTGTGTGTTTATGCCATGTCATAAACATAATTAGGTTGTCTACAAACTTTAACTTGAGATTAATTTGATACTTGTGCTATATTTTTATGTACTATATATGTTTATGGTTAATATAAATGACCTGAGTGATCCCTTTTATCCAAAATTTATTTTTCTCCTAATTCAGCATTTTAGTCATAAATTATTGACATGTGGGTTGGAATTATGGTAACAAAGGGTACTAAACGTAACAGAGTGAAACCCAGGGTTAAAAATGCTGATATATAAATGTCTTTGGGTTAAACTTAAACTTTACCCTTAAAAAACTTGGAAAGCGGCAGAAAACCAACTACAAACTTGTTTTGGAGGGTGTCTGCAGAAAACCAAAGCTTTGGGCAGATTCAGATTGCGATCCTTTGAAGTGTGATATGTATATCGTAAAAGGTAATTTTGTTTTGCTTTAATTGTTTGTCAAAAATATATGATCTTTAGCATTCGATACCGAAATCTTTTAATCTCTTGCCTACAGTTCATGTAATGCTGTTATTGAGTATTTCTAGTTGTTATGTGTGATAATGAATTTATATCATTTAATAGTTTTTAACCTATTTGATCATATTAGTAATATGGGCGTAGCATAGGGTTCGAAGTTTCAGTATTTTACGACATGCACTCCAGGTGTTCGATGTTTTGTCTGAGTGGCAGTAGTTATAATACATTAAACATCCCTGTTCCATCATCGTTTTTTATTCCTGTAATCATATTTAATACATTAATATAAGTTTAAAATTCATAATAAGTTAACCAGAGAATTTTAATTATGTAATTCTCGCATCAAGCATGAAATATAGGTGATTGAATCTAATTGACACTCATTTGGTCTTTTAACAGGACAATTACTTACAGCATCTGAAAGGATTATAAAGTAATAAAGATGTGGTTACGTTATAAAATCCCTTTTCATTATTTAGAAGCTTGCAGAAAATCACCATGGAAGCTACAAACTTGTGGATTCTCAGATATCCCTTTTAAAAAACCAAAAATTGCACCTCTACAGGTCTTCTCTCTATCCCTTTTCAACTTTATTTTTTAATTATATATTTAATACATTAATCCAATTTTTTTAATTATTAAAGGAACGTAGAATGATAGACCGGCGCAGATTGTGTGCTAAAGGTGGAGATGGTGGTAATGGTTGCTACAGCTTCCACCGTAGCCGACACGATCGTCGTGGTAAATCTGATGGTGAGCAATTTACGCATATAAATAAAGAAACTTAAATAAAGTTTAATTTTTATAAATTTAGAGGATGTATTAAATGTTCTATTTTTTAATTTTATGGAGAATTGCATATATGTCCAACCAAAATTCAGTAATTATATAAATAATGTGTGATACGTAGGTGGAAATGGTGGAAGAGGTGGTGATGTGATTCTAGAATGTTCCCCAACTGTTTGGGATTTGAGCAACCTGCAACATCATATAGTCTGTTATTATTATTATCCCTAATTTTCTTGTTAATATATCATTTGTACTTTAAGATAACAATTATTGATTGTATTTTATAGAATGCAAAGAGAGGCGGGCATGGTGCTTCAAAAAACAAGATAGGAAGCCGAGGAGATGATAAGGTCACATTCACTTGCATCCATTTTCCTTTTAGTTGAGGTTTTAAATTTGACCAGTTTGACCAGTTAACATTTAATAAACGGGCCATATTAACATTGTTAATGATCAATTTGTTGTTAATTAGGTTGTTCTAGTACCTGTTGGAACTGTACTTCATCTAGTTGAAGGTGAACTACCATCATCTACAGTTGGAAAAAGTTCTTGTGCACCTTTAAACCCTTGGGAAATTCCCGCTACCCTCGAAAATAATCCAAACGAAAATGACCTAAAAGTACCAAAACTTTCTTCACAAACTCGTACCAAGTCAACTGTCGATTCAGAAAACTTTGACTTTTGGAATGAAGAAACAATGACTTCATGGGAAAATCAAGTAACTGAAAATAATGTCTCGGAATCACCACACGGAGATGAAAATTTAGAAACCGAAAAAGAAATAGAAGAAGAAGAAGATATTGAATATAACGTTGCTGAGTTGACCGAACCCGGTCAACGCATAATTATTGCTCAAGGAGGTGAAGGTGGTTTAGGCAATGTTTCTCTCTCAAAATCATTCAAAAACTCATCTCATAAAAAAAACGACAAAATCGACACACAAGAAGACGAAAATGACAATTCATCACTCACACTCGGTACTCCCGGTACCGAATCAATTTTTATTTTAGAACTCAAAAGTATAGCGGATGTCGGTCTAGTGGGATTACCAAACGCGGGTAAAAGTACACTTTTAGGAGCTTTATCAAAAGCACAACCAAAAATCGGTCACTATGCTTTCACAACATTAAGACCAAATCTAGGAAATGTAACATATGATGACGTGTCAGTCACCATAGCCGATATCCCGGGCCTTATAAAAGGGGCCCACGAAAACCGTGGGCTCGGGCACGCATTTCTTCGCCATATAGAACGGACACGAGTTCTTGCTTATGTTCTAGATTTGGGTGCGGGGTTAGATGGTAGAAAAGGGGTCCCGCCATGGGAACAACTTAGGGATTTGATTTTGGAGCTTGAGTTTTATGATGAGGGTTTGTCGGGCCGGCCCGCTTTAGTTGTGGCTAATAAGATTGATGAGTCGGGTGCGGGTGAGGTGTATGATGAGTTGAGGAAACGGGTGAGTGGTGTGAAGATGTTTCCTGTTTGTGCGGTTTTGGAAGAAGGTGTTCCCGAGTTGAAAGATGGTCTTAGGATGCTTGTGAATGGTGAGGATTTGAGTAGATTAACATTGGATGATATTGATGTTGATTAGGATTCGTGTTTTTGATTTGACATAATCAGTTTTGTTGCATTTGGTATTTCTTATGTTATTGTGAAAGATATTAACTATTTTGATAATTTAGCATTAATTAGTTTATTTGGGAAATAGAAAATCTCCACATTTAGACTAATTGTTTATGGTATCTACACCACAACTTTTGATTTATATACCACAATGTATAAGTATTACTGTAAACTGTACAAACATATGAAGCACTAGTTGTGGTGTATCTATTAAAAAATGTCGTACATTTATCACTCCCTGTTGTTTATATAGAATCAGAAAAAAGTTTAAAATTATGTTTCTTGGGTCTAAACTCTAAACCCAAAATTGTGGACGCAAAATGTAGAAAATGAGGTTTGTCATGTCGAAGGCAAAGGTTTGGTCAATAACTACATAAGCCGAAAGGGAACTAAAGTGTGAACGAAATCGCATCAACCGAAACCAAACCAAACGGTTTTCAAATCCGAAAAGTTTAAGTTTAGTTATATAAAGTAAAAAAATTTAATAATAACCGTACGAAGCTCATCCTTATTTGATCTATCATAAACGCTCCATTATCATCCGTATTTGGACCTCCATGTGAAGACTTGACAAGTGAGATGATGTCGATTTTTGTCTTCTGTATTGAAACTTATCTATCGTCGTTGCATTGGCCCACATAAACATTAATTATTGAAACTGTGACTTACATAAATAACCAAACAAAACCAAACGATGAAACAACACAAGGACTGTTTTAAATTGTTCATCATTTAGTGTAACATCTATTCACGGGGTGGTTCGTCAGTCGCCAATCAATTCACTATTTTTTAAACAATATTTGAAAATGAATGGACTTGCACTTTAATTTAGCTCACTCATTATAATAGTCATTTGCTCTTAGCATTTCCCTACTATTTATGGATCAGGTTTTATTTTTTTTATAATAACATAACTAATCATGTTTGTTTTAATATTAAAGACTCATTTTATCCAGCATTCCTACTCTCTCTAAACTGTTGTTAGAGTTGTAGTGATGTATTTGTAAATAGCAAAATTCAATTATGTTAAACTTTCAACAACAATAAAAAGGATACTTAATCCCGTCTTTCGAGGATGTGAGATGTAAAAAGTCATACATGCATATATCTATCATGGAATATAGAGACTGCTTCCTGAAAGATCTCTGACAAAAGTGTGTGTTAGAAGAAAAAAAATTGCGATGTTATCAGCTTATAGATACCTTAGAGAGATAACAAAAAAATATGTTAAACTTCCATAAACTTAAAGTGATCAAAGTAATCATAAATTTAGCTATTTGGGACGGAGGGAGTAAAGTTTCAACTTTGAAACTCTTTCTAAAAGATTTATCAAAATAATGGCTAACGTTAAATTTCGAAGATAAATATGTTTATATACAAAACTCATCCCATATATATGAGAAAAATATATATAAAGACGAGTTTATGCGTAAGGACTTTCGTGGCATCCATAGTTTCTAGTTTTAGTCACGATTTTTATTACAAAACTGAAACCCTCAGTAAATATAGTTAGATATTTAATTATACCAGTATAATTGTTACTAGAAGAGTTGAAGTTAATGGATAAAATTTGGTTTAATGATTAAGAAAACATCTTTTTAAAAGTAACTTTTTTAATCCATTAACTTTTTTTCTTTATAACATTCATTTAGTTTTCCATGTGTTACAATCATATGAATAGATCGAGACATATGAATGGAGAATTATTTCTATACTACAACTTTAACTTATATACTATACATTGTAAATTTTATAACTAAATGTACAATTATACTAAGAAATAGTTTTGATGAATGTAATAAAAATTATGGTGTAAAAATAACCCAACATAAATAACCACAGATAACAATGCTGTATAAAAAAATCATCTGAGAAATTAAACTAGACACAACCAACATTACTCTTCTAAGTTCTATCTTCATAACCACATGCTGTATTAATTGCAAAAAAAAAAATACGAGTTGAATAATAATGTTAGACGTGATATAATGTAAAAACAAATAGTATTGCTCTTAACTCATGCATACCAAAGGGTTTCTTAGATTAGCAATATAGTGTTTGTCTTTCATTCTTTATGATCGGAAGAATACGTAATGCATGAAAATAGATTAGTATTTGCGGTTAAAAAAAAAGTGAAGACATGTATATCCATCCATACACGTGGACGGTGGATAGCCTCTCTGTTCATTCACTCTTGCTTTATAAATATAGTACCATGATCACACCATCAAAACCACCAACTTCGATCAAAAACCCCATCTTCCAATTCAATCATGTCTTGCTGCGGTGGAAAGTGCGGTTGCGGATCAGGCTGCTCTTGCGGCAGCAGCTGCAATGGGTAAATTTGCTTCAGTTTTAATTTAACAGCGACCTTAATCAACTAATTTCATATTTAATTTGAACAAATCCGTAATTACAGTCTTCTTTTATTGAAGAAATTTAATCGAAACTGGATTAATTTGTGATTGCAGATGCGGGATACATCGAGACCTCCGCCACTGCTACCATCGGTGTTGCACCGAAGAAGATGTAATTTTATGACATCGATTTCTTAATTGATATAAAATTACAAAATAAGCTAGTATTTTCGGCATATTATTCAGTTATTTGATTGTTAATTGATTAAGGTTTGAATAATATGTAGGTATGATGATGGAATGTTTGTAGCTGCTGAAGGTGGACATGCCTGCAAGTGTGGAGCAAACTGCAAGTGTGATCCTTGCAACTGCTAATTTAAAGGATAGATTAATTAATTAAATAAGTTCAAAAGTCTATCTTTTAATTATATTATGTCTCCATGTTATGTTTCTGGTGTTGGAAGTTAGAATAAAAGAAGTATCTTCAAATCCTACTTAACCCTAACATGTGGTGTTTAAGGGTTTGGGTTGGTTTCATAGCTACTAGCCTACTATGGAGTATTTGAAAGCTTTGAGTAATTTGTATTTTGTTAGGAGTGAATGACGGCATATAATCGAATTAATTAATTAAAGCACGAGTGACATGTGAAAAGTCAAGTGTCTAATTACTACTTGTGAAAAGATCTTAATGTTTCACCCTTAATTCTATACAATTTTTTCAATGTCAGGCTTAGAACTCATAATTATGTAGGATACTATAAACACCAGAGATCCCTAGGTTATAAGAGCATCTCCAATGATAGCTTTTTCAAAAGCTTATTACTATTCTAATAAGTTTTTGAAAGACTTTTTACCATTGGAATGTCTAGCTTTTTGAAAAGCTTATTGCAAAGACTTATTCTCTACTAACCTTTTAACCATCTTTTAATGTTTGTCATTTTTAGCCCCTTATGTTTAATAACATTTCAATTTAAACCTTAGATTTGTTATATATAAATTCTTTATTATATTTTTGATACTTAATAAATAAATTATATAATATTTAATGTCAATTAGTATAATATTTTTGTATAAGACATTTTAAAAGATATAATATTTAGAGTAAATTACAGTTTTTGTCCCTGTGGTTTGCCCGATTCTGTGTTTTTGTCCCTATGCTTTTTTTTTTCTTTTTTTTTGTCCCTGAGGTATGCAAAATTCCGTTTTTTTGTCCTTCCGTCCACCTGCCGTCTCTTTTTAGCCGTTAAAGTCCTCACGTGCTGTAACATGTGAGGGCATTTCAGTCTTTTATCATTTTCTTTTTTTAATTTATCCCTCTTCATCTTCTTCACCCATTTGAACCCTAATTCCTAAAACACAAATTGTACAACTCAATTTTGAAGATCTTCATGTCGTCGGCAATTATGAAAATGCTTTTAAAGATGCTCATGCCAATGCTGGCTTCTTTTTGCTTTATGCGTGAGCAACAATAGATATTGTTTTTGAAAACCCCTCAAATATCAATTTCTTCTTCTGTGGAGCAACAACTAATCTTCTTTCCTGTTCTTAATACAAACCAATGTTGGCTTCTTCGATTCATTCCCGTTCTCAAGTCGACGAACAACTACAACAACACATACACCCGTCGATTCGTTCCCGTTCTCAAATCTCTGATTTCCGGCGATTCAGGTGGTTTGACCAGAGAAGACGACCGGAGAAGATGGCCGGACAAAAATCTGGGTTCCATCCTCTTCAAACCATACTCTTCAAACAAAACCCCTAATTTCTTCAAACCATTTTCTTCAAATAAAACACTTAATTTCTTCCCATCTTCTTCAAATAAAACACATGATTTCTTGGGTGTTCTTCCATCTTAAATCACAGCTTCTATCCTCCATGTCTCAAGATCTGGGTGAGTTCGTGAAATGAATCGATCTACTGAACGAACATAACAAAAGGGATAACCTAGGGTTTCGTCGGTGGTGGTGATGAGCTGCTTCAAACCTCGATATGGGTTTCGTCAGTGATGGATCTTTTCTTGCTGGTGGTGGTGGATATCGTTGGTGGTGGTGATGAACAGACAATCATAAGCAGCGAAGGTGGTCATAAGCAGCGAAGGTGGTCAACAACCCTTGAATTTTTTGTTTGTCTGGTCAACAACCCTTGAATTTCATGTGTATTTTAGATTTTCTGGGTTTTAGAAAGAACTAGGAAGAAGAATGAATATGTACAATTCTTAAAGCGTAAGGTACAACTGTTTTGAAAAAAAGACTAAAGTACCCTCACGTTTTCAGCACGTGAGGGGTTTAACGGCCAAAAAGAAACGGAAGGTGGACGGAAGGACAAAAAAACGGAATTTGGCATAACACAGGGACAAAAAAAATGAAAAAAAAAGTATAGGGACAAAAACACAGAATCGAGAAAACCACAGGGAAAAAAATTGTAATTTACTCAAATATTTAGTAAGATGTCAAAAAAATTGTCAAATTATATATAGGGGTATTTATAAAACATTTGAGATAGATAAAGATAGATTATAAATATTATAAAAGAATAAGCTTTTGGAGATGTTAATCATTGGAGATGTCATTAATGAAAAGGTTTTTTGTTAGTGGAATGTTGATGTGGCAAAACTAATAAGCTTTTATGAGGTTAACCATTGGGATGCTCTAAGTCCTTTTGATAAATATCTTAATGTTGTTTACCTCATTTTTTATGATAAATGGTATTGGTACTTACTACTTGTTACTACTTATATATCTTATTATTTGATCAAAATAAATGTTAAAATCAATGAATGATATGAGGAAAGAGAATTAATGGATTACACATGTTATTTTCTGATGAATATACACATAAAGTAAACACGACAATAAGATGCCTACTTTTTAACGTTTTTGAACTTACTTTTTAATAATTTATTGTGCTATGGCGCATAAGTGGGAGATTCAAAGTTTGCCTTTTTCCGATTAGTATATGTTTGTTTTAGGAGAAAATGTATATATTTCTTCCTATTATTAAATTTCCTATGTCATCTTATTACCCATAAAATATAATTGACAAGTTGAATTGAATCCACTAATTCTATTTCATAATCTCATCTTCTAGGAGGTGTTTGGGAGAGTTTATTTAGGACATTGGTCTAGTGGTATAATATTTGTCTCTTGTCCTTGTGGTCAGGGGTTCGAGTCCCGTCATGGACATAGGTGGTAATTATGAGTAGATTAGGATTTGCCGTTTCAAAAAAAAAAAAAAAAAAAGATAAACACTTTTGGATTAGATTTTTTAAGCTTATTAAATATTTTACATCTTTACTTTCTCATTTCACAACCTAATCAATTTACAATATCATTTTATAATGTTTTTTTAATTTATTTTACAATATCCTCATACAAGTCTTTTCAAACATTTTATTTAACAAACATTTATTTATTTAAATAAGTTTATAAGCTCACACATTTAAATAAGTTTTTCATATATCTGCTTAATTTGAATTTATATTGATTAAATAAATAGAAATATAAGTAATTTTTTTTAATAAGAATTAATATCTCTCTCTTGATCTATTTTATCAAGATATGTTATTTAAAGGGACATGTAACATCAGTATTGTTAATATGGGTATTAAAAGGGACATGTAACAAGTATTAAATGGATATAAAAACCAATCTCATCATCTAGACATATCGTTAGGGGCCGTTTGGAATGCCGTAATCTTCCGTAACAAAATTCAATTACGAAGGAATTGAATGAATTCAATTACTTCGTAATTGAATTTCGTTACGTGTTTGGCTACAAACGTTTTAGCTAACTTATGCATTTTTTTTTAACCTTTTTAGATTCCTTTTAAAAAAATTATTTATTTTTTATTATTTTTTATTTTTTAAATTCTTTTAAAAAAATTTAAAATGTTTTTATTTTTTTAAATTAAATTTTTTTATAAAAATATAATATATATTTTATAAATTTACTTATTTTAAATTTTTTAAAAAAATTTAAAATTTTTTAATATTAAAAAAAAACTACTTCCTCCGATTCAAAATAAGTGATACACTTTGGGTTTCACGGTTTTTGAGGCAAAAGATTATAATGATGGTTAAATTAGATTAATTGGATGGTTAGTGGGGAATGAGTCTCACATTTTTGAATAAAATGAGGTTAATGATGTTTAAAAGTAAAAGTAAGGGTAAATGAGCCATTTCACTTTGTTAAAGTAGATAGTTTAGTGGGTGTGGGTCCCACTATATTTTGCCAAATAAGGTAAATATTCAAAGTGTATCACTTATTTTGAATCGGAGGAAGTATTTTTTTTTATTAATTTTTTACTTTTTAACTTTATAAATATTTAAAAACGATTTTAAAATCTGAAGCATACAAAATATTCAAATTTGTTACTTCACTAAATAACCATAATTGAATTCATAGGGTGTCGGGACGGATTTCAATTACAACGAATAATGTATTTCGAAATTACGTCGTAATTGAATTACGAAAAAAAGAAAATCCAAACGTCCCTCCGTAATGTAATTGAATTACAATTACGGAGGATTACGTCAAAACAAACGGGGCCTTATATAGAGGTAGATTGAAGATGATTTCTCGTGGATGTCGTCGCATAAACCAGATTGAAGTTGATTTCTTTGTGGATTTTATTTTAAAATATGAGAGCCGGATTGTTTGCGTTTGTAATGTTCTGTTTTGTGATGACAAGTGGCATTTATGCTAGTTACATGTCCCCAATACCAGCCAATTAGAAGGGTGATATTGACGTTTTTAGACACGTTCAACCCCGTCAATATCACTGATTTTGAGTACACTCAATTTCGTGCTTATATTGTGTTTCAGGTGGTACGTTAGAAACGAGGCCGGAAAAGACGCAAAAGAGAACAAAAAAAGAGAAGAAAATGCAGGAACGGGAGTTCGCGCCGCGAACGTTGTAACGACCCGAAATTTGTAAATAAATAAAATATGAAAAATATGATAATTATGGATAAATCATATAAAACACGTGGAAATTGGTTTCGTGTCGTTTGGAGACCGAACGAGAAAGTTATGGGCAAAAACGGGTCAAGACACTTGACAAAAAACTGCAGCCCAGCTGCCCTAAGGAGTTCGCGTCGCGAACTCGGAGATGGCGATCGGGAAGTCGGGCCAGGGAGTTTGGCTATCGGGCGTGATGTAGTTAGCGATGGGTTAGCGATCGCGATGTATTGGAGGCGCATAGTTAGCGACGCGAACTCTCGTCGCGTCGTGAACTATTGTCTGGCAGCATTAAAGACGGATTTGAGCTCATTTATTGCCAAGATCAAACCCTAGTTTCTCTCTTCAAGTGTGTGAACGACTTTGAGTGTAAAGCTTCGATTGGAACTGATTTCTTGGTCAAATCTTGTGATTCTTCACTCCTAGTTGAAGATTTAAGGTATATTTTCAATCCTTTGTAGTTATAGCTTTAGATCTATGGGATTAGAAGCTTGGGGTTGAAACCCTAGTTCTTGGGTTATGGATTATGGTGATATAAATGGTGTATACACTTAATAGATGGTATATTAACAAGGAAAACAAGTGTATGATTATGATTTGTAAGAATCTTAAGGGTTGGTTAAACCTAGGGTTTGGTAATCAACATATTTGGGGGAAATGGATTGATGTGTGTTATCTAGAGATAGATGAACACATTGATAGTAGATTGTGATGTTGATCATTGTATGATCATTGTTTAGGCTTTCGGTGACATCTTGGAAAGTCGGTGAAATTGTGAAGCAAGAGTTTTGGTGTCAAGAACACGGGTGGAGCATCTTTATTGCTAAGGTGAGTACGTGTGGAATTTATTGAGTACATAGCCCTGTTAAATATTTTCATTACTTGTGTTATGGTCTATTTGCTTAATTGTATAGACTAGTAGTTGATAGTTAGTTATACCTATGATAGTATTGAACTAACTTGTTGATGATGAAAGTGCTAGCAGAGAGCTAGATTTGGCATAACCATAGGGTTATGATGAGATTGAGATGATGTGATGATACGGGCTACTCCCGATCATGAGTTGTGGATTGAGGGGCAGTTGGGCGTATTCCCATCGACTCTTCCACGTTAGTCATGAGATGACACGGGCAACTCCCGGTCATGAGGTGTGGAGTGAGGGGCAGTTGGGCGTATTCCCATCGACTCTTCCACGTTAGTCATGAGATGACACGGGCAACTCCCGGTCATGAGGTGTGGAGTGAGGGGCAGTTGGGTGAATTCCCATGTGAATTCCCATCGACTCATCCACGTTAGTTATGCGATGTCACGGGATACTCCCGGTCATGAGGTGTGGAGTGAGGGGCAGTTGGGGTGAATTCCCATCGACTCATCCACGTTAGTTGTGATTGCTAAGTAAGCAAGATTGATAGGGTCACACTAAGGTGACTAGACTGGATAGTTGGATATATATATGTATATTGATTGGTTATATGAAATGTGACATTCATTTTATTATCGGGTCTAAACCCATGTAGCTCACGAGACGTTTTTGTCTCACGTACTCCTTGTTTTGTTTTGCTATGTACTCAGGTTCAGGATCGAAGGCTTAGGTTCGCACGGATAGAGTTGCGGGACCTAGAGTAGAAGAACTTTAGATTGGATTTATGCTTAGCTTTGGTTTTGATATATTTTGTAACACCGAAACTTTATACTCTGATTCATACCAAAGGTTTTTGTAAATCCATATTTTTGGGATAGTCCTTCTATTTATGAAAAATGTTTTTATATTTGGGCAAATGTTTTGTGTTTAAAATTTGAGGTGTTACAACTTGGTATCAGAGCTATAGTTTAAGTGAATTAGGTTGGATGACCATCCTAGTCTTAGACTGTAGCATTAGGAATATGAGATTCCTTAAGATCATAGGTTGACCTTGAGACTTTATATTAAGTTTAGGGTTGAACCTAGGGGACCGATGAATTTGATATGATTTGGATATTGAGTCTCATGAGACTAATGGGTTGTACACAAGGTACTAAATGTTTAATGTCTTTCGTATAGTCTTGATTGAAAGAAATGGTGAACACTCGTAGAAGTGGGAAAGCCCCGGAGAACCGGGAGGAGGAAGTACCTCCTATTGAGAGGGTGGATGAGCAAGAAAGTCAACCGTCAATGCATCGGGTTGACGAATCGGAGGTCGGAGCTAATAGAACTCCGGTGACCATGGCGGATCTCCAAACTATAATCGACCAAATCAAGGGAACGGTGGCCGAGGAAGTGCACCGAATTATTGGAGACCGTGAAAGGTCGGGTGGAGACCGGGAATCCGAGGCTAAGTCGGATGAGAAAACCGGAGGTAGTGGCACCGGGGAAGGGAAGTCCTCCACGGGTGGCCAAAGTGATGCAAGGGCTAAGCCCGTTGTGAAAGAAGGGTGTTCGTTTAAATCATTCATGGCTTGTAAGCCAAATGCGTATTCGGGTAGTTCGGACCCGAAAGTAACCATGAGATGGATCCGGGAAACCGAGAGGGTGATCGGTAGTAGTAAATGTAAGGATGCCGATATGGTGACGTATGCGTCACAATTGCTAAAAGAAGATGCGATGGTTTGGTGGGACATCGTATATGAGACCCTAGGGAGGGAGGTGATTGAGAAGATGTCGTGGGACGAGTTCACCGCGAGATTGAAAAAGAAATTTTGTCCCGAAAGGGATTTGGAAAAGATGCACGAAAAGTTCGTGACCCTCAAAAAGGGTGATATGTCGGTGGAGGAATATTCGAGGGAATTCACGGGATTGCTCCCGTTTGTTGCTAAAACCTACTCGGATGAGAGGTTGAGGGTGGTCCGGTATGCTAGTGGGTTACCGTGGGACTACCAATTGGAGGTGAAGAGGGCGGCTTCTCTAGATGAGGCCATTAGTGCCGCCCGGGGTGTGGAAGAGGTGAATGTGGCACGTGTTGCCGAGAGGGCCCATGTGGGCGAGAAAAGGAAAGCCGAGAGCGGCTCTAGTTCGTTCAAGAAAGGGAAGTTCACCTCGAGCTTCTCTAAGCAAGGTAGTGTTGGCTCGTGCAAGAAGTGCGGGAAGACTCATACCGGCGGGTGCCGAGGAGAGTCGAAATCTTGTTTTAATTGTGGAAGGGCGGGGCACATAGCCCGAGATTGTAGGGCCAAGTCGTTGGCCGATGTTGAATGCTTCTCGTGTCACGAGAAGGGGCACTATAGCAATGTGTGCCCAAAGAAGGGAATCGAGTCGATGGTGTCCACGGCTCAAAAGAAGGTGGAACCGGCCAAGGTGAAGGGACGATCCTTTCAACTCACCCGAGAGGAGGCGAAGGAGGCACACGATGTGGTGTCAGGTACTCTATTCATCAACTCCTTGCCAACTCATATTTTGTTTGATTCGGGTTCTAATTATTCGTTTGTGTCTTATGAGTTCGGTTGTAAATTGAATGTGCCGTCCGAAATGTTAGATGAGGTTTATGAAATAGAAGTAGCCGACGGGAAAACGTCTATGGTTGAATGTATTTATAGAAATTGTGAACTAGAGATAGACGGTAGAAAGTTTAAGGTGGATTTGTTGCCCATGGGAATTAGGGCGTTCGATGTGGTTATCGGTATGGATTGGTTGGGTATGCACCAAGCCAAGATTTTGTGTGGAAAGAAAATTGTGTCGATTAGGACACCCGAGAACGAGAAAGTGTATGTGTATGGGGAGAAACGACATCACATGCCTAATGTGATTACCGCCATTAAGGCGAGAAAAAGTATATCGAAAGGTTGTACATCGTTTATTGCATATGTATTAGATGGCCGAAAAGAAAAGAAGACAATGGATAGTGTAAAAATTATTCGGGAATTCCCCGAGGTATTTCCCGATGACTTGCCCGGTTTACCACCGGAGAGACAAGTCGAGTTTAAAATTGATTTAGTGCCGGGGGCGACGCCGATTGCTCGTGCTCCATATCGTTTAGCTCCCACCGAGATGCGGGAATTGATGACCCAATTGCAAGAATTGTTAGATAAGGGTTTTATTCGTCCGAGTTCGTCACCGTGGGGTGCACCGGTGTTATTTGTTAAAAAGAAAGACGGTTCGATGAGAATGTGTATTGACTACCGAGAGTTGAATAAGGTAACTATTAAGAACCGTTACCCGTTGCCGAGAATTGACGACTTATTCGACCAATTGCAAGGTGTTAGTTATTTCTCAAAGATCGATTTGAGGTCGGGTTATCACCAAGTTCGGGTGAAAGAAGGCGATACCGAGAAGACGGCTTTTCGTACACGTTATGGTCATTATGAATTTCTAGTAATGCCGTTTGGTCTTACCAACGCACCGGCTATTTTTATGGATTTGATGAATCGGGTTTGTAAACCGTTTCTTGATAAGTTTTTGATCGTGTTTATTGACGACATTTTGATTTATTCAAAAACCGAAGAAGAACACGAAGGTCATTTGAGACTTGTGTTAGATGTGTTAAAACGGGAGAAGTTGTATGCAAAATTTTCAAAGTGTGAATTTTGGTTGCGGGAAGTACAATTCTTAGGTCACGTGGTGACGTGTGATGGTATTAAGGTTGATCCGTCCAAGATTGAAGCGGTGTCAAATTGGGAGCCTCCGAGGACTCCTACCGAGGTTAGAAGTTTTCTTGGATTAGCCGGTTATTACCGAAGATTTATACAAGATTTCTC
The DNA here is from genome assembly GCA_963853835.1 of Calendula officinalis. NCBI lineage: Eukaryota > Viridiplantae > Streptophyta > Magnoliopsida > Asterales > Asteraceae > Calendula > Calendula officinalis. The sequence continues at coordinate 23,605,889 of OY970832.1, forward strand.
GAGAATCGCGATTCCACTCACGAAGTTAACGAGAAAAAGTGAGAAGTTTGTGTGGGAGAAGAAGCAAGAAGAGGCATTTAAGTTGTTAAAAGAAAAGTTATGTAACGCGCCGATCCTTACGTTACCGGATGGTATGGAAGACTTTGTGGTTTATAGTGATGCTTCAAATCAAGGGCTCGGTTGTGTGTTGATGCAAAGAGGAAAGGTGATCGCGTATGCCTCGCGACAATTGAAGAATGCGGAATTAAGGTACACGACACACGACTTGGAATTGGCGGCGATTATTTTTGCCTTGAAGTTGTGGAGGCATTATTTGTATGGCACTCGGTGTACATTGTACACGGATCATAAGAGTTTGCAATATGTGTTTACACAAAAAGACCTTAATATGCGACAAAGAAGGTGGGTCGAGTTGATTGCCGATTATGATTGTGAGATTGTGTATCATGCGGGGAAGGCGAATGTGGTGGCCGATGCCTTAAGTCGAAAGGTTTATGAAAACCCGAACCGAGGAATTTTATCACGTATAGAAGTCGTCTCGAGCATTATTGAAAGGATCAAGAATGCCCAACGAGAAGTTATGGGAAAAGACGAGTTAAGACAAGAACGGTTAGGTAAAAACCAACATTTTCTCGAAAATGCACAAGGGTTGAAGACCGTAGGCGGCCGTATTTGGGTTCCTAAGTTCGGTGGTATCCGAAAAGAGTTGTTGTATGATGTGCACAAATCGAAGTATTCGATTCACCCGGGAAGTACAAAGACGTATCAAGATATGAAACGGGTTTATTGGTGGCCCGGAATGAAGGCGAGAGTGGCCAAGTATATCTCTAAGTGTGCCACGTGTGCACAAGTGAAAGCCGAGCATCAAGTACCGTACGGGGTAGCTCAATCATTGATTGTACCGGCCGGGAAGTGGGAAGATATAACTATGGATTTCATAGTGGGCTTACCGAAGACGAGTAGAGGTCACGATGCCATTTGGGTCATAGTTGACCGGTTGACCAAAAGTGCGTTATTTTTAGCAATTCGGGAAACATTGCCACTTGAGAAGTTGGCTAAGTTGTATGTTGATGAAGTGGTTCGACTCCACGGGGTTCCGTTATCGATTGTGTCCGATAGAGACGCGAGGTTTACCTCGAGATTTTGGCGGTCATTACAAGAAGAGTTGGGTACAAAGTTGCGGTTGAGCACGGCTTATCACCCGCAAACCGACGGTCAAAGTGAAAGAACAATTCAAACGGTTGAAGACATGTTGAGGTCGTGTGTGTTAGACTTCGGTGGTAAATGGGATGAACATTTACCGTTAGTCGAGTTCTCATATAATAATAGCTATCACTCGACTATCAAGATGCCGCCTTATGAGGCATTGTATGGTAGAAAATGTAGAACTCCATCTTGTTGGTTGGAAGCGGGAGAGACGAAACTCACGGGTCCCGAGATCGTGAGAGTGACAAATGAAAAGATTAGTATTATTCAAAACAACATGAGAGTCGCCCAAGATAGACAACGAAGTTATTCGGGTTTGAAGAAAAGGCCATACGACTTGGATGTCGGTGATATGGTCATGTTGAAAGTGTCACCTTGGAAAGGTGTGATGCGGTTTGGTAAGAAAGGAAAGCTAAGTCCAAGGTATGTGGGACCGTTTAAAATATTGAAACGGGTCGGGCTTCAAGCTTTTAAATTGGAACTTCCACCCGAGCTTCAAGGTGTGCATGACACCTTTCACGTGAGTTATTTGAAGAAGTTTATCGGGGAAGTTGAGAATATTATTCCATTGCAAGAGTTGCGGGTTGACGGCCCGAACCGGTTGATTGAAGAGCCCGAGGCTATATTAGAAACGAAAACAAAGAAGCTTCGGAATAAAGAGATCGAGTTGGTATTGGTCAAGTGGAAGCATTCTCTTGGACCAAATTTGACTTGGGAAGTCAAAGACGAGATTCGGAAGAGGTACCCGGATTTCGTGAACTATGATGAGATTCCGAGGACGGAATCTTCTTAAGGGGTAGATAGTTGTAACGACCCGAAATTTGTAAATAAATAAAATATGAAAAATATGATAATTATGGATAAATCATATAAAACACGTGGAAATTGGTTTCGTGTCGTTTGGAGACCGAACGAGAAAGTTATGGGCAAAAACGGGTCAAGACACTTGACAAAAAACTGCAGCCCAGCTGCCCTAAGGAGTTCGCGTCGCGAACTCGGAGATGGCGATCGGGAAGTCGGGCCAGGGAGTTTGGCTATCGGGCGTGATGTAGTTAGCGATGGGTTAGCGATCGCGATGTATTGGAGGCGCATAGTTAGCGACGCGAACTCTCGTCGCGTCGTGAACTATTGTCTGGCAGCATTAAAGACGGATTTGAGCTCATTTATTGCCAAGATCAAACCCTAGTTTCTCTCTTCAAGTGTGTGAACGACTTTGAGTGTAAAGCTTCGATTGGAACTGATTTCTTGGTCAAATCTTGTGATTCTTCACTCCTAGTTGAAGATTTAAGGTATATTTTCAATCCTTTGTAGTTATAGCTTTAGATCTATGGGATTAGAAGCTTGGGGTTGAAACCCTAGTTCTTGGGTTATGGATTATGGTGATATAAATGGTGTATACACTTAATAGATGGTATATTAACAAGGAAAACAAGTGTATGATTATGATTTGTAAGAATCTTAAGGGTTGGTTAAACCTAGGGTTTGGTAATCAACATATTTGGGGGAAATGGATTGATGTGTGTTATCTAGAGATAGATGAACACATTGATAGTAGATTGTGATGTTGATCATTGTATGATCATTGTTTAGGCTTTCGGTGACATCTTGGAAAGTCGGTGAAATTGTGAAGCAAGAGTTTTGGTGTCAAGAACACGGGTGGAGCATCTTTATTGCTAAGGTGAGTACGTGTGGAATTTATTGAGTACATAGCCCTGTTAAATATTTTCATTACTTGTGTTATGGTCTATTTGCTTAATTGTATAGACTAGTAGTTGATAGTTAGTTATACCTATGATAGTATTGAACTAACTTGTTGATGATGAAAGTGCTAGCAGAGAGCTAGATTTGGCATAACCATAGGGTTATGATGAGATTGAGATGATGTGATGATACGGGCTACTCCCGATCATGAGTTGTGGATTGAGGGGCAGTTGGGCGTATTCCCATCGACTCTTCCACGTTAGTCATGAGATGACACGGGCAACTCCCGGTCATGAGGTGTGGAGTGAGGGGCAGTTGGGCGTATTCCCATCGACTCTTCCACGTTAGTCATGAGATGACACGGGCAACTCCCGGTCATGAGGTGTGGAGTGAGGGGCAGTTGGGTGAATTCCCATGTGAATTCCCATCGACTCATCCACGTTAGTTATGCGATGTCACGGGATACTCCCGGTCATGAGGTGTGGAGTGAGGGGCAGTTGGGGTGAATTCCCATCGACTCATCCACGTTAGTTGTGATTGCTAAGTAAGCAAGATTGATAGGGTCACACTAAGGTGACTAGACTGGATAGTTGGATATATATATGTATATTGATTGGTTATATGAAATGTGACATTCATTTTATTATCGGGTCTAAACCCATGTAGCTCACGAGACGTTTTTGTCTCACGTACTCCTTGTTTTGTTTTGCTATGTACTCAGGTTCAGGATCGAAGGCTTAGGTTCGCACGGATAGAGTTGCGGGACCTAGAGTAGAAGAACTTTAGATTGGATTTATGCTTAGCTTTGGTTTTGATATATTTTGTAACACCGAAACTTTATACTCTGATTCATACCAAAGGTTTTTGTAAATCCATATTTTTGGGATAGTCCTTCTATTTATGAAAAATGTTTTTATATTTGGGCAAATGTTTTGTGTTTAAAATTTGAGGTGTTACAAACGTAGCCGCGAACTCCTCACGATCGAGGGCCTAACTCTCTGTTTGATTCTCACGTTCGGGAACTTGAGTTCACGATCTCGAACTTCCCGTGTCAAGGGTTCGCGACGCGAACTTCTGGCCTTCGCGACGCGAACTTCGCGTCCAGAAAACATGATAAAACGCAGAATCAGGTCAATTGGGCAGTTATCTTTTCACATTGTGCGTTTTTGGGCAGTTAGGAGGCGACTTTGAGAGCATTTCTTCAAGGGTTTCACCAATTCTACAAGCAATTATTGATTTCTTATCATTTGGGAACAATTTTATGGTTGTAATTCAACTCTTACACTCTTGTTTTGTGATTTCTAGCATGTATATGTGCTAGTAATCTTCATATTTGCTATGTTTGGATGATTCTAGGTTTAAGTATGGTTCAATTTTAGGGTTATGTTTATGTTTAAACAAATTGTTGGTGTTTAATTACTCTTTTGGTTTAATCTATGAATTTTTGCTTCTTTATCGTTGGTAATTGATTTAATTAGGTATTGACAACACTTGATTGATTGATTATTTCCCCAACTTTTCACTTGTGACCTAGTTGGTAATTCACTAGAAATAGGGATTAGAGACAAGATTCCAATAAGTTAGATTAAACAAGAAGTTCAACCCTAGTAATGAAAATTCTAGGTTAGAAGACTTAGGTAATCCAAGTCGGTAATATCAACAAGTAGAAGTGTGATTAATTATAACTTGTGAGAGAAGAAATTCCTATTAGTTGTAATTAGTTTATTAAATGGGATTGAGAGAAATCTAATACCGTGACTTCTAAAACATTAAACTGACCGGTGCTTAATAACCATACTGAGAACTAGATGAATCCAGACATAGTGAATATCTCTTAATTATCAAATCAACGTCCATCATACGTTCTTGTTGACTTAAATTTTATGTTTACAAATTACAAAAATCAAACTATGTTTACAAATATTTCCTTGATTAATTCTTTGACTTTCAGTTGTTGGATTACATAATCTATTCCCTGATGATTCGACAACCCGAAATACTTGCCTAACCTATATTACCCACGATTAGGTATACTTGCCTATGAATGTGGTAGTCTAGATTAGTAGTAGTATTTAGGAGACATAATTTTATAACTAGATCTTGCACATCAAAGGGGTTAATACGACATGTGGACAAATAAAACTCAAATATAGGCTCCATATATAGAGGTAGATTTTATGGTTTTGCAATAATGTTTTTTTGGTATTAATTGGAATATTATTGTTGCATATATGCTATTTTTACAGTTATGTATATATGTTTTTTGACATTAATTTTAGAAATTTGTTGTTTATGTATGTTATTTTACAGTTCTACTAAACATATACTACCTCCGTATCAAAATAAGTGATACACTTTCCTAAAAGGGGTGGAACAAAATAAGTGATACACTTCAAAATCTTTCCTTATTTGGCAAAAAAAGTGGGACCCATTCTCCACTAACAATCTACTTTAATAAAGTAAAATTACTCTTTTACCCTTACTTTTACTTTTAAACATTATTAATTTCACTACATCCAAAAGAAGTGGGTCACATTATCCATTAACTATCCACTTTATACTATTTTAAATCACTTTCCAATCTTTTGCCTCAAAAACCACAATTTCCCAAATGTATCACTTATTTTGATACGGAGGTAGTATGTTTAAACATACATGTTGATCTTATTAAACATACATGTTATGCATTCAAAAATGATAAAAAGATAAAAGCCATGGATCATATATTCCGTTTCATTCAATTCTCAGTTCATCAAACATGAAATCATTAGAAGAATAAACAATACATTGGATGAGCATATGTGTTTGAAAATGAACCCTGTAAACCAAGAAAAAAAACATCCTTTATCCTATCGAAGTATTAACGATTTAAGCTACTTTTTCTTTTTATCACCGAAACAATACTCAACTTACATTGAGAGAAAACGAAGGAATATTGATTTGAAAAAGGAAACTAATCTCTACTATTTATAAAGCATTTAGGACTTTTCCTTAAATAGATTTCAGAAAATTCAGCAAAATTCTTTCTAAATTTGGGTCTACTTCGCGTGTTAAAAGATTTGAAGCTAACGGGATTCGAACACGCAACATACAGATTGTTAACAAGAAACGCTAACCATCTGAGCTACAAGAATCTTTGTTATTTACTTGAACAACTATATACATAAATATACATAAAGGCACTTAACGTATTTTATCCTTTCAGGCATTTGACGGTCATTTGAAAATTGGGAATTGGAAATCGCAAATTGGGGGAACTGTAACGACGAGCTTTGGAATCACAACCATGATTTAGCTGCTCATAATAGCTTTGGAACCAAGGAATCAGATTTACCACCACCAAGATTTCCGATTGCTTACCACCACCATGACTGGATATTTCACTTGTGTGTTCTGCCGTCAAGTTTTCCGTCAATCCCCCCAGGTTTATCCCAATTCGAAAACTGATTTTATTTTAGGTATGTATGTACGTACGTGATATTGATTTGAATTTCAGGTGAAATAAAAGCAGATGAAGTTGTTGATAGCACATTTATCCCTGCTTTTTGTTGCGTTATGACAGATGATTGTTGAGCCTGAACAACGAGTTCATGATTTTAGAAAAGCTGGAGCAATATTGTTGGTATCCATTGTCAACAATGTTCTACTATTCATTTACACTGTACGGTTAATCAAGTATGAAACCCCATAATATTTAACAAGTTTAATGTTGTTAAATATTGTATTACTTCTTAATATATTTTTTATGTTCAGATTAACACTCTTGGAGCGAAAGTTGTAGTTGTTATGAACCCTGATACACCATTATCCACAATAGAATATGTACTTGATGGTATCCTTTTTTTCTTACTAATTCATGACAACTAATAAGTTTTAGGAAATTTTCATATTAAAGCTGCTTTTGTTAAGATTTGTAATTTCATGTTACAGTTGTGGATTTGGTGTTGATTATGTTGTAAATACTGGTTTGGTGGTCAAAATTTCATTGGGAGCCAAGTGAAGAAGATATCAGACTTGAGGACTGAGGAGAATGTGTGCAGAAAAGGTATTTCTTCTCAATTCTTATTTTATGTAATCTTAAATTGGCATAGAACTAAATTATTTTATTTTATCTAATTCACTTAGTTGGTGAAAATTGATAAAACGTGGGGTACTGGATAAACTATTTTTTTTCAATGACAATAATTATGGTCACGTCTTATGTTTATGATTATGACATTTATGAAAGTGGGGATGTTTTCTAATTGTCAATAATTGACCATCATCTCTTTTTGTTCCTGTTTTTGTTCTTTAATCGTTCTAATATAAAAGATAATATATAATCTTTTTGTTCCTGTTTTTGGGGATTTGAATTTAGTGATAGCCAACCCCTTTGAAAGCACCTAAACTGGCCAATAGATTTTTGCCAGAAGATGATATATAATCTCGGTGATGATAAATTGGGGATTATATGATTTCTGGTGGTGGAATTCAGATGCCGCCATCATGTTCAGACAATTGTTATGAGTCCCATTTTAGTAACTGTTAACTGTTCAATTCGAAAACACGGTTAACCAATTATGGATAACTGGGCTTTGCGTTTTAAATTCGCGAAATTGTCAAACCAATATTAGCGGGCTAACCATCCATGAAGACCATATTATATAGTGATCAATGATACAATTATTCTTAATTTCCAACTCCAATATACAAATTTTCATGATTTTGGTTCAAAATTATTTATCTTCACTATATATAATGCATTTAAATCTTAATTTACAATTTTCAGTGAATGGACTTGCTATTTCGAGACAAAAATTTTGTTTATAAAAGAATGCACCATGCCTTTGTTGAACTTGCGACCTGTGTGTTATTAATACAACGTGTTAACTAGGGATGGCAATGGATCGGATATGGATCGGATGATGCCATATCCACATCCATATCCATTTAAATTTACATCATCCATATCCATATCCATATCCATTTAAAATTATTTCATCCGTCCATATCCATATCCATTGGATTAGAGCGGGTAAATGGACATCCGTTGGATTTCGAAAAAAAAAATTTCCTAAAGGAAATACGATAATTTCTTCCAAAATGAGAGACAAACGGAAACATAACTACGATACATCCAATACATAGATCATAGTTTATAGCTAATACCAAAATATTGATCTAAAAGAGATACACACAAATATATAATTTGATATAATTATAAGTTTAGAGCATGATAATTCCAAAACATTGGTCCTCTAGTTGACTCCTTCATTCGGTGCATCGTCATCTGCTTCGTTACCGAAATGCCTACTTGGACATCTAAATTTCCAGTGATCCAATAGGTGTGATGTTCCATTTTTGCTTTTAGCACTTAAATACCTTTTACACCCCTTGCACCTTGCCATAACTTCACCATCTTTGTCAATCGGTTGTTCAAAGTATATCCAAGCTTCTGAGGTACGTTTTCTTCCTCTACGATTCCCTTGTAAAGGAAGAGGTTCATTTTCCATTTGTTATCACCCTCTTGTGTAGGACTAGGTTCGGTCACTGCCAAATCAAAATTTGTTATAACTAATGAGCAATTAACTGAACTAAATGAGCAGTATTATGAACCGAACTTACGAAATAAAGAGCATTTACCTGAACAACAAAGAAGCAAAAAGGTGTACTGGAAAAAGAAGAATTAAGGATTAAAGAAACTGAAATAGGGAATAGTTAAAGTGGAGGGAATAAGAGGCGGGAAAAGAGGTGGGGGAAAAGTGCGGGAGTTTTGGCACCTCACAAAAATGTAATTTGTACATTTTATATATGTGATTTGTACATTTTAACTATTTTCATTTATCTATAAATAAATTTTATAGACACAAAATATTAAAAACGTATATCTATAATTATATAAAATTATAATATATATTTAATTTCGGGTTAAGTGGATTCATCCATGGATTGAAAATTATCATCCATATCCGCTCCAATAAACATCCACATCCGCTCCACATCCGATATTCACCCATTTAACTTCATCCATATCCACCACTGGCGGATCGGATCGGGTGGATGATCATCGGGGCGGATGTTAGTTGCCATCCCTAGTGTTAACCAACTAAGCTACTACCACCATCATCCTGATTCTCGGCCAGCACCACCACCACCACCACCACCACTATCACCAACCAATTGGTGGCCAAGAAATATAGTAACATGGTACCCGCCGCATTGCGCGGGTACCCTGCTAGTAAAATAATAATGATCGAAGGTAGGATTTAATCACCCACCTTATATATGGGCAAAGGCATGAGAATGCCTACATGACATTCAAAGGGTAAAATGGTAATATCCACATGGCGCATCATTTGAATTGTACGGAGTAGAATGCAAACCCATGCCGATGAACCCCTCAAATGGATCGTCGTCAGTTTAGTTCAAAAATTGTACACAAACCACAAAATCATACCGATGATTGAAACCCTACAACTACGGTTCATTCGATCAATTACATAAGGTAATTCTACATACGTGATTCATGAGATCCTCTTTGTTCGATACCTAACTACCCCCAATTTCCGTTGCATTCAGATATGTACTATCAAAGGGGTTTTTTGATTAGTCCATTAAAACAGGTAGTTTTCATGTTATAGCGACAATGATTTGAATCAATTGATGATGATGAAGAACACGATTGCCTCTTTGATGTGAGAACTTTTTTTTTATTTTTTATGTTGCTTCGAAATATAAATTGTCCTTATAACCCTACTGTTTTTCTTCATTTATGTTTCTGAACAGTAGACGGTTTAAATAAACTCGGTCTTATGGGTGACAAATACACGAATTAATGTCAGTTTACAGGAATTAAGGATGATTTAATGAGATCTACTAATCATGGAAGTACAAGTGCAGGAGATCCTCATGAAGCATTTGTTCTTGCTCTAAGAGATCTTCTTGTAGTCATACGTGTTTGTAGATCTTTGTGTTCCACTGTTGGTAATGATTCATTCATTATTGCGGAGGAATATTCACATTAATCAGCCAATAAATGAGAGGATTACAGATGATGTTCTTTTGAAATTAACTAACAGAGCAGATGTCAAAAATCACTGATGATGGTTTGAAGTGAGCATAACCCAAAATTGACCACTATTTTACTACATTCTTTCAACCATTTTATTTGACAGTTGACTTTTTCGTGTGTGCCATGTTGACCAGTTGTCTTTTGTTTTTCATGCAGTTGTGTATAGAGGGAATCTTGAACACATTTAAATCAAGTAATGGTACATCAGGTATCAAACGAATAAGAACCAGTGGATTCTATGGTATAACACACCAACACTTAAAGAATTAGAGTTTTTATTTTAAATTGGTATGTGATGATCTTCATGGTTGATGCACATCCAAAAACATATGCACAAATTGTTCATAAGCTATTAGGGTTTGATTCTTAACAATTTCTTTCAAATCAGTATGCCACTACATATTTGAAACGGGTCAACTCGGGTACCTAAAAAAAGCCTGGTCAAACAGGTAGAAAAGCTGCCCAATGTGTAGTATTCATCCATAAAATACCTCCTTTGATTTTATATTTTTATTAAAAAAATTAGATTGTTTTAAAATAGGAGTTCCTGATTCATTTTATGTCTTAATTTTGGCAGGCTTAGATTTGATGGTGAACAAGGACAATTTTGGCTGGAATTAGTTGGTAGCAGTATTTACAATGGTACCATTTTTCATCATGCCCACTCTTGCGTTTATGTTCCAGTTTCTAATGCTAAAAGTTGTTTATTAATAATCATTTTTACTTTATTTTTTTTCTAATTTTGTATTTGTTTCAGTATTTAGCTAAATTTGCTAAATAAGAGTGTCCAAGTTAAGCTCAATGGGGGTTAGGGTAGCAACAACTTATATCTGTTTTTTTTTTTTGTCATACTTATTGAATCACAATGCATTCATTTTTAGTAATCTTTATTTATGGATATTTAAATTAGGTTTTATCAAGTGGTTTTTAGTTTTATTAACTTAATTTGGAAATGCATGATGTATTAAGCGGTATAGTCTGTGTATATTCTGTAGTTCATTTTGTTACATTATAGTTTTTGGTCATCATATTTGACAATATAACTATATATTAATTGTATTAAAAATTGAATAATCTGATGTGTGTTTCAAAACAACTTGACCCATGCAAAAAGTTACCAACAAAAACACGATTAATTAAGAATGTTTGGCTTTTTTTGCAGGAAAAGCTTAATGCATATGGTGGTTTGTTTAACTAACTGGTTTTAGGGCATGTTATTGAGGGGGATTTTTAGCTTTCCCAAACATGCCCTTAATGCTCTTGGTTTTCATGGGCAGGTGTCCACTTTCAGTAAGGTACTTTAAACATCAATTATATAAATTTAATTCTATATTTTTAGTTTTTCATTTACAATATTTTTTTTTCTCAACCAGCTGCTATGGGAGGTGTTGTACCAGTCAAAGATTTCATGGATTATAAATTATCTGGTAATTCTTGCTCATTTGCAATTCGAAGTGATTAGCTTTTTTTTCTTCTTTTTATCATACAACCATTCTTGCAAAAACACAAATATCTTGCAAGAGTGAGCAATTTTGGATAAAAAATTTCATCTTATGTAATTATATTCTAATAAGCTGTCGAAATGCAAATTATAGCATTTTTATGGCAATTTACGCAAGAAAGTTTGTTAGTTTGCAATGAAAATCATTTACGATTTGTTCAAGAAATTATGATCCTTTATTTCCAGCATTTTTTATACCTTTTTATTTGTTAGCAAATGGGTCCCGTTTTACCACACCAGTTGAATGGCTATTGGTGTTTTAGCTGTGTTTGTTTATCAGGTACGTTTTCAATTTCTTTATCAGGTCTTATGATAAAAGTTTTAGGCATGTGTATATATCATTATCCTTATAAAATATAATTTTCCTATGTGAACAGGGATGAAGTGCCTTTTATTTTAACTCACTGGTAAGTGTCCTTTTTTGCACTTTACACATTTTTACCTGTATTAGGACTATCAACGGTTCAATAACCGAATTGAACCGGACCGATCGAGTACCGAGAAAATGGTTTTGGCCGGACTATGCGGTTTATACATTTCCTGTTATGGAACGTTATGTTTTTTTTATACATTTCATGTTATGGACTGTTATGTATTTTTACTACTTTCCTGTTATGGACTGTTATATATTTTTACGTTTTATGCATTTCATGTTATGATGGACTTTTAAAACTTTACGTTGTAAATTATTCAAAGTTATCCAAATATTTTGTTATTTGATAATAATGTTTTTACATTTATGATAAATTAGTTTAATATTAACAAAATAGAGTTGCGTTCGGGGAGGTCCTTGATTTTTATAAAGTCCTAAGCGACAAATCTTAGCCATTGCATCAAAAGATCCCTTAACCACCACAATCATCAAATCACATGTGTTCAATATACAACCACCATCATCATCAAATCACATGTGATTCAATATACAACTACCACCGCTGGTCACCACCTTGAACGTTTCTCTAACAAAATATTTAAATTGTTACATAAATTTAATAACTAAATCGAAAAGAATGTTTTATAAGCGGCTTTATAAGATAGTGATAAAAATAAAACAACTTTTTTCTTTTAAATGATTGAAGTAGGCCAAGAAATATGCATAAATCGGTCACAAACAGCTAAAATTACACACATTTAAGAAATCAACCTCATTTGAGAAATCAATATTTCATCAAATTCTCTTCTAATTAAATACAACAAATAAAAAAAATAACTAAAAATATTTCATCAAATTCTCTTCTAACAAGGGTAGTGATACCCGCGTTTCACTGCGGGATTTTTTTCACCATTTATTTGATTGGTTATGATTTAAGAGTTTATAATTGAAATTTATTTGTCTGGTTACGGTTCGTCATCATTATTTATCAAATCATATTTTTCACTACTTTTTTTGTTTCATAATAAAAGTATGCTTTTATTTACCGAGAGAATATGATTCTCCAGGGTATACAGAAATAAGATTGTATATAACACAATAAAAAATTAGCAATTAACATATAAAATAACTAAATGATCATTGGCCTAGCGGTAAGATGTTTGCCCTTTATCTTTGTGGTTGAGGGTTCGAGACCCATAATGAACATATGTAGTATTTATGAGTAGATTATGATTTGTTTTTTAGAAAAAATATATAAAATAACTAATTAAGATTAATATCAATTTTTTAAGTTAAGAAGAGGTTTTGATAAAAAAAAAAAAAAGGAAATTATACTTCGATATATATGTAAGTGATGAGGTGGCCGGTGTACTTCCCCGTGATATGCTTCCAGCATGTCAATTTTTTTTTCTTTTTGGTAACCTTTGCTGCAATTAAAACGGAACGGAATTTTTGCATGTTTTAATTTTTTCTTTTTGGTAACCTTTTGCTGCAATTAAAACGGAACGGAATTTTCATTCTCTAATGAACAGTAAGTTTTTATCATGATTGTATATATAGAATAATTAAATACAATAAATAAAAAAAAATAACTAAAAATATTTCATCAAATTCTCTTCTAATTAAATACAATAAATAAATAAAAAATAATTAAAAATATCGACTGATTCTAGAAACTCAAGAATTAACCTCATACTTTCAATAATTACATTTTTTGGCCTCTATTCATTCAAAAGTTACAATTTGATTCCTTTACTTTCAAAACGACAACTTTGATCCCTATACTTCCAAAAATTACATTTCTGGTCCCTATACTTTTAAAAATTATAACTTTAGTCCCTATACTTTCAAAATATTACAATTTGGTCTCTGCATTTTACAAAAGATGATACTTTAAAAATTACTCCTTTACTTTCAAAAGTTACAATCTGGCCCCTTTACTTTCAAATCTACATCTTTGGTCCTTATAATTTCAAAAATTACATTTTGATCCCTATACTTTCAAAAGTTACAATTTGATCCCTAGATTTAAAAATCATAACTTTAGTCCCTATACTTTCAAAAATTACAATATGGTCCCTGCACTTTTCAAAAATTACAATAATAAAAAATTTCAATTTCATTCCTATACTTTCAAAAGTACAATATGGTCCATATAATTTGGAAAATTACAATTTGGTCCCTTAACTTTTTAAAATCACAACTTTGGTACCTACACTTTTGAAAATTAAAATTTAGTCCCCGCACTTTTGAAAAATGAGATTTGGTTCCTATACTTTCAAAAATTATAATTTGATCCCTATACTTTCAAAAATAACAATATGATACCGTCACGTTTGAAAATGATATTTTAGTCCCTAAACTTTCAAAAATTATATGGTCCCTAAACTTTCAAAAGTACAACTTTAGTCTCTATTCTTTCAAAACTTACAATTTGGTGCATATACTTTCAAAAATTACAACTTTGGTCCCTATATTTTCAAAACTTACAATTTTTATCTCATAACTTTCAAAAATTACAAGTTGGTCCCTAACTTTTGAAAAGTTACAATTTAATTCCCTAACTTCCATAAATTACAATTTAGTCCCCACACTTTTGAAAAATGACATTTTATCCCAATACTTTCAAAAACTACAATTTGGTCCCTCACTTTTGAAAAATGACATTTTAGTCCCTATACTTTAAAAAAAATTTGATCCCTATACTTTGAAAAGCGTAACTTTGGTCCCTATTAAAGGTAATGGTACATATACTTTCAAAATTACAACTTTGGTCGACATATACTTTCAAAAATTACAACTATGCTGTTGTACTTTCAAAAACTACAATTTTTTATCCCTAAACTTTACAAAACTACAATTTGATCCCTCACTTTGGAAAAACACAATTTAATGCCTCACTCTGGAAAAACATATGCTCCGTTTAATCTCATTTACCTGACAAAAAAATACAATAAGAATTAGCTAAGAGTAACTAAATAATCTACCTAGCCAAGGGTACCTAGTTATCCTAACCCATCTACTTACTTAACTTTTAAGAGAACCTGAAAAAATAAAAAGATATTAATTATTGATAGTAGATATACATGACACAATAAAATAACTAAAGTAAAATTACTTACCATTTCCGATTGCCAAAACCATATGATCCATTTAATCTCATTTACCTACAAAAAAAAAAAAAACAATAAGAATTTGCGAAGAGCAATTAAATAATCTACCTAACCAACGCTACCTATTTATCCTAACTTAGCTACCTACCTAACTCAACTTACCCTATCCATTAGCTATCCTACGTACCTAACATAGTTTAAGAGAACATGAAAAAATAATAAAGATATAAATTATTATTAGCAGATATACACGATACAATAAAAAAAATTAAAGTAAAATTACTAACCATTTCCAATTGCAAAGAAAACCATATGCTCCGATTAATCTCATTTACCTGACAAAAAAAATACAATCAGAATTAGCCAAGAGCAATTAAATAATCTACATAATCAAGGCTACCTAGTTATCCTAACCTATCTACCTATCAAACCCAACTTACCCTATGCATTAGCTACCCTACCTACCTACTCTTAACTAGTTTAAGAGAACCTGAAAAATAAAAAAAATATAAATTATTGTTAGCAGAGATATTCAAGATACAATAAAAAAATTAAAGTATACTAACCATTTCCGATTGCCAAGAAAACCATATGATCCAATTAATCTCATTTACCTGACAAAAAAAAATACAATAAGAATAAGCCAAGAGCAATTAAATAATCTACCTAACCACGCTACCTAGTTATCCTAACTCTGTTACCCACATAACCCAACTTCCCTATGCATTAACTACCATACCTACCTACCTAACCTTAACCTAGTTTAAGAGAGCCTGAAAAAAATAATAAAAAAGATATAAATTATTGTTAGCAGAAATACACGATATAATAAAAAAATTAAAGTAAAATTACTTACCATTTATGATTGCCAAGAAAACCATGTGATCCGTTTAATCACATTTACCTCACAAAAAAAATTCAATCAGAATTAGTGCAATTAAATAATCTACCTAACCAGTGATACCTAGTTATCCTAACCCAGCTACCTACCTATCCCAATTTACCATATGCATTAGCTACCCTACCTAACTACCTAACCTTAACCTAACCTAGTTTAAGAGAACCTGAAAAAATAAAAAAAGGTATAAATTATTGTTAGCAGATATACACGACACAATAAAGATATTAAAGTAAAATTACTTACCATTTCCGATTGCCAAGAAAAGCATATGATTCGTTTAATCTCATTTACCTGACAAAAAAAATACAATCATAATTAGCCAAGAGCAATTAAATAATCTACCTAACACGCGCTACCTATTTATCCCAACCTAGCTACTTACCTAACCCAACTTATCGTATGCATTATCTACCCTACCTACGTACCAAACCTTAACCTAACCTAATTTAAGAGAACTTGAAAAAATAAAAAAGATATAAATTATTGTTTATATACACGATATAATAAAAAAATTAAAGTAAAATTACTTACCATTTTGATTACCAAGAAAACCATATGCTTCTTTTAATCTCATTTACCTGATAAAAAAAATACAATCAGAATTAGCCAAGAGCAAATCTACCTAACCAACGCTACCTAGTTATCCTAACCCAGCTACCTAACCCAACTTACCTAATGCATTAGCTACCCAACCTACCTAACCAATGCTACCTAGTTATCCTAACCCAGCTACCTAACCCAACTTACCTTATGCATTAGCTATCCTACCTACCTAACCTAGTTTAAGAGAACCTGAAAAAATAAAATAGACATAAATTATTGTTAGCAGATATACACGATACAATAAAAAAATTAAGGTAAAAGTACTTACCATTTCCGATTGCCAAGAAAACCATATGATCCATATAATCTCATTTACCTGACAAGAAAATACAATCAGAATTAGCCCAGAGCAATTAAATAATCTACCTAACCAACGCTACCTAGTTATCCAAACCTAGGTACCTACCTAAACCAACATACCCTATGCATTAGCTACCCTACCTACCTACATAACCTTAACCTAACCTAGTTTAAGAGAACTTAAAAAAAAGATATAAATTATTGTAAGCAGATATACACATTACAATAAAAAAATTGAGGTAAAATTACTTACCATTTTCGATTGCCAAGAAAACCATATTCCGATTAATCTTATTTACATGACAAAAAAAAAAAAAAATACAATCAAAATTAGCCAAGAACAATTAAATAATCTACCTAACCAACGCTACCTAGTTATCCTAACTTAGCTACCTACCTAACCCAACTTACCCTATGCATTAGCTACCCTACCTACCTAACCTAACCTAGTTTAAGAGAACATGAAAAAATAAAAAAGATACAAAAACCGTTAGCAAATATACACGATACAATAAAAATTGAAGTAATATTACTTACCATTTCCGATTGCAAAGAAAACCATATGCTCCGTTCAATCTCGTTTACCTGACAAAAAAAAAATACAATCGGAATTAGCCAAAAGCAATTAAATAATCTACCTAACTAAGGCTATCTAGTTATCCTAACCTAGCTACTTACCAAACCCAACTTACCCTATGCATTAACTACCCTACCCACCTACCTATCCTTAACCTAACCTAGTTTAAGAGGACATGTAAAAATAAAAAAACATATAACTTATTGTTAGCAGATACACGATACAATAAAAAAATTAAATTAAAATTACTAACCATTTCCGATTGCCAAGAAAATCATATGCTCCGATTAATTTCATTTACCTGACATAAAAACACAATCAAAATTAGCCAAGAGCAATTAAATAATGTACTTAACCAACGCTACCTAGTTATCCTAACCATGCAACCTACCTAACCCAACTTACCCTATGCATTAACTACCCTACCTATCTACCTAACCTTAACCTAACCTAGTTTAAGAGAACCTGAAAAAAAATAAAAAAGACATAAATTATTATTAGCAGAAATACACGATATAATAAAAAAATTAAGTTAAATTACTTACCATTTTTGATTGCCAAGAAAACCATCTGATCCGTTTAATCTCATTTACCTCACAAAAAAATTACAATCAGAATTAGTAAAGAGCAGTTAAATAATCTACCTAACCAGTGCTACCTAGTTATCCTAACCCAGCTACCTATCCCAACTTACCCTATGCATTAGCTACCCTACCTAACCTTAACCTAACCTAGTTTAAGAGAACCTGAAAAAATAAAAAAGATATAAATTACTGTTAGCAGATATACACGATATAATAAAAATATTAAAGTAAAATTACTTACCATTTCCGACTGCCAAGAAAACCATATGATTCGTTTAATCTCATTTACCTAACAAAAAAATACTATCAGAATTAGCCAAGAGCAATTAAATAATCTACCTAAGCAGCGCTACCTAGTTATCTTAACCTAGCTACCTACCTAACCCAACTTACCGTATGCATTATCTACCCTACCTAGCTACCTAACCTAGTTTAAAAGAACCTGAAAAAATAAAAAAAGATATAAATTATTGTTAGCAGATATACACGAAAGAATAAAAAAATTAAAGTAAAATTACTTACCATTTCTGATTGCCAGGAAAACCATATGCTCCGTTTAATCTTATTTACCTGATAAAAAAAATACAATTAGAATTACCAAAGTGCGATTAAATAATAACCAAAGCTACCTAGTTATCCTAACCCAGCCACCTAACCCAACTTACTTTATTCATTAGATACCCTACCTACCTACCTAACCTAGTTTAAGAGAACCTGAAAAAATAAAAAAGATATAAATTATTGTTAGCAGATATACACGATACAATAAAAAAAATTAAAGTAAGAATACTTACCGTTTCCGATTGCCATGAAAACCATCTGATCCGTTTAATCCCATTTACCTGAATAAAAAAAATACTATCAGAATTAGCCAGGAGCAATTGAATAACCTACCTAACCAACATTACCTAGTTATCCTAACCTAGCTACCTACCTAACCCAAGTTACCCTATGCATTAGCTACCCTACCTATCTACGTAACCTAAACCTAACCTAGTTTAAGAGAACCTGAAAAAATAAAAATGATAAAAATACTGTTAGCAGATATACACGATATAAAAAAAAATAAAGTAAAATTACTTACCATTTCTGATTGCCAAGAAAACCATATGCTCCGTTTAATCTCATTTACCTGATAAGAAAAATACAATCAGAATTAGCCAAGAGCAATTAAATAATCTACCTAACCAACACTACCTAGTTATTCTAACCTAAATACCTACCAAACCCAACTTACCCTATGCATTAGCTACCCTACCTACCTACGTAACCTAAACTTAACCTAGTTTAAGAGAACCATAAAAAATAAAAAAGATAAAAATATTGTTAGCAGATATACACGATATAATAAAAAAATTAAAGTAAAATTACTTACCATTTTCGATTGCCAAGAAAACCCCATGCTTCGTTTAATCTCATTTACCTGATAAGAAAAATACAATGAGAATTAACCAAGAGCAATTAAATAATCTACCTAACTAGTGCTACGTAGTTATCATAACCAAGCTACCTACCTATCCCCAACCTACCCTATGCATTAGCTACCCTACCTAACCTTAACCTAACCCAGTTTAAGGAAACCTGAAAAAATAAAAAAGAAATAAATTATCGTTAGCAGATATACACGTTATAATAAATATATTAAAGTAAAATTACTTACCATTTCAGATTGCCAAGAAAATCATATGATTCATTGAATCTCATTTACCTGACAAAAAAAATACAATCAGAATTATCCAAGAGCAATTAAATAATCTACCTAACCAGCTCTACCTAGTTATCATAACCTAGCTACCTGCCTAACCCAACTTACCGTATGCATTATCTACCCTACCTACCTAACCTTAACCTAACCTACTTTAAGATAACCTGAAAAAGTAAAAAAAATATAAATTATTGTTAGCAGAGAAGTTATAAACGATATAAAAAAATTAAAGTAAAATTAATTACCATTTCTGATTGCCAAGAAAACCATATGCTCCGATTAATCTCATTTACCTGGAAAAAAATACAATCTGTATTAGCCAAGAGCAATTAAATAATCTACCTAACCAACGCTACCTAGTTATCCTAACCCTGCTACCTGCTTATGCATTAACTACCCTACCTACCTATCTAACCTTAACCTAACCTAGTTTAAGAGAACCTGAAAAAAAATAATAAAGATATAAATTATTGTTAGCAGAAATACACGATATAATAAAAAAATTAAAGTAAAATTACTTACCATTTCTCATTGCCAAGAAAATCATCTCATCCGTTTAATCTCATTTATCTGACAAAAAAAATACAATCAGAATTAGTCAAGAGCAATTAAATAATCTACCTAACCAGTGCTACCTAGTTATCCAAACCCAGCATTAGCTACTCTACCTAACTACGTAACGTTAACCTTAACCAGTGCTACCTAGTTATCCAAACCCACCCTAGTTTAACTACGTAACCTTAACCTACCTAACTACGTAACCTTAACCTAACCTAGTTTAACTAGGTAGGTAGTTTAATAAGCTACCTACCTATCCCAAGTTACCCTATGCATTAACTAGCCTACCTACCTACGTAACCTTAACCTACCCTAGTTTAATAGAACCTGAAAAAATAAAAAAGATATAAATATTGTTAGCATACACGATATAATAAAAAATTAAATTAAAATTACTTACCATTTCTGATTGCCAAGAAAACCATATGCTTCGTTTAATCTCATTTACCTGATAAGAAATATACAACCAGAATTAGCCAAGAAAAATTAAATAATGTACCTAACCAGTGCTACCTAGTTATCCTAACCCAGCTACCTACCTATCCCAACTTACCCTATGCATTAGCTACCCTACCTAACTACATAACCTTAACCTAACCTAGTTTAAGAAACCTGAAAAAATAAAAAAGATATAAATTATCGTTAGCAGATATACACATTATAATAAAAATATTAAAGTAAAATTACTTACCATTTCCGATTGCCAAGAAAACCATATGATTCGTTTAATCTCATTTACATGACAAAAAAATACAATCAGAATTAGCCAAGAGCAATTATATAATCTACCTAACCAGCGCTACCTAGTTATCCTAACCTAGCTACCTACCTAACCCAACTTACCATAAGCATTATCTACCCTATCTACCTACCTAACCTTAACCTAACCTAGTTTAAGAGAACCTGGAAAAATAAAAAAGATATAAATTATTGTTAGCGGAGAAGATATACACGATATAATAAAAAAATTAAAGTAAAATTACTTGCCATTTCTGATTGCCAAGAAAACCATAAGCTCCGTTTAATCTCACTTACCTGACAAAAAAAATACAATCAGAATTAGCCAAGAGGAATTAAATAATCTACCTCACCAGCGCTACCTAGTTATCCTAACCCAGCTACCTACCTATCCCAACTTACCCTACGCATTAGCTACCCTACGTAACTACCTAACCTTAACCTAACCTAGTTTAAGAGAACCTGAAAAAAATAAAAATATATAAATTATTGTTAGCAGAGAAGATATACACGATATAATAAAAAAAATTAAAGTAAAATTACTTACAATTTCTGATTGCCAAGAAAACCATAAGCTCCGTTTAATCTCATTTACCTGATAAAAAAAATGCAATCAGAATTAGCCTAGAGCACTTAAATAATCTAACTAACCAACGCAACCTAGTTATCCTAACCCAGCTACATAAGCTACATAACCCAACTTACGTTATGCCTTAGCAACCCTACCGACCTACCTAACCTAGTTTAAGAGAACCTGAAAAAATAAAATAGATATAAATTATTGTTACCAGATATACACGATACAATAAAAAAATAAAGTAAAAATACTTACAATTTCTGATTGCCAAGAAAACCATATGATCCATTTAATCTCATTTACCTGATAAAAAAAATACAATCAGAATTAGCCAGGAGCAATTGAATAACCTACCTAACCAACGCTATCTAGTTATCCTAACCTAGCTACCTACCTAACCCAAGTTACCCTATGCATTAGCTACCCTACCTACCTACGTAACCTAAACTAGTTTTAGAGAACCTGAAAAAATAAAGAAGATACAAATACTGTTAGCAGATATACACGATATAATAAAAAAATTAAAGTAAAGTTACTTACCAATTCTGATTGCCAAGAAAACCATATGCTCCGTTTAATCTCATTTACCTGATAAAAAAAAAAATACAATCAGAATTAGCCAAGAGCAATTAAATAATATACCTAACCAACGCTACCTAGTTATTCTAACCCAGCTACCTAACCCAACTTACCTTATGCATTAGCTACCCTACCTACCTACTACCTAACCTAGTTTAAGAGAACCTGAAAAAATAAAATAGATATAAATTATTGTTAGCAGATATACACGATACAATAAAAAAATTAAAGTAAAATTACTTACAATTTCCGATTGCCAAGAAAACCATATGCTCCGTTTAATCTCATTTACCTGACAAAAAAAATACTATCAGAATTAGCAATGAGCAATTAAATAATCTACCTAATCAACGCCACTTAGTTATCCTAACCTAGCTACCTACCTAACTCAACTTACCCTATGCACTAGCTTCCCTACCTAACTACTTAACCTTAACCTAACCTCGTTTAAGAGAACCTGAGAAAATATAAAGATAAAAATTAATTGGTAGCATATATACATAATAAAATAAAAATAAAAAATTAAAGTAAAATTACTTATCATTTCTGATTGCCAAGAAAAACATATGTTCCATGTAATCTCATTTACCTGACACGCAAAAAAACAATGAGAATTATACAAGAGCAATTAAATAATATACCTAATACGCAAACAAGTCACAACAACATGTAACCACAAAAAGCTTTTAACTAAATAGAATTTAAGGAAGCAAATGAGATTTACAAGACACAAAAACAATTTATTATAATTACCTATTATAAATAAGATGTTCCTTTGTGATGATTTTATTCCATAACTGAGCAAATCTGGCCTTTAATAGTTTATGTGCATATATTAGAAATTACATGTTGTAAACTTACTGCATCAAAGTTCCGGGAATTAAGTCCTTTCTTTTTCACTTGATCACTTTTTCAGGTGGAATTATTAAATGCACCAGGTAACGACTCGAAACGGGACCCCAACATCCTAGAGTTCGAAACTACATACATTTAAACAATAAGATTTTTAGATCATAAACTTAAAAAAATAAACAAAAGTATAAACAGAGACAAAATTTGACAAACCTCTCCAAGATTGGAGCCCAGAATGCAACCACCGATGTTGTTCCTTGCTGCAAAATTTAATTTCAGAAATAATAAATAAAAAGTATTAGAATTTTTCAATTATTACCCTGGGGGAAGAGCTCATGCCATGCGTAAGTATTGATATGAACACTCATAATAGCTTTGTAATAATGAGCAGAATCCAAAACCTGAATTTTAAATCAATATTATTCATGTATGTGGCTCTCACCTAATTAAATATAAACTAATCTTCTTGTCTTACTTGAAAAGAGAAAATGTGCTTTCGTCGAGGCTGTAATAAATCATATTTTATAGTTAGAAAATGAAAAACGTTACATTCTTTTGTTTATTTTTTTACCTGTGACCACCACATCATGAGCATTACAATTCGAACTCTCAAGATAACGCCTAATAAATGGGAATAGAAACAGCAAGCATGTTTGGTGACAAATAAGCTGAACCAACCTTTAATGGTTTGAGCAAATCCAGCTGGATTTTCTGATGTGTAAGCATAAGTAACTGGTAAGAGTACAACCCATGCAGCAGGCCGTACAACCTTTAAAAGGTATCTTAGTTTCACATAAAATGGCATGTAGTGTCTTGCTTTCCAATTAAATATCACATCTAGACCAGCTGCACAACAAAACAAAACAAAAAAGAGTTAAAACTTATTTTGCTTAAAGTGCAGGAAGTCAAGTGGTTGACCATTTGACTTACCTTGACCAAGCTTCAAGACTGAAGCTGTTATAAAGACACTAAGTACTTTTTAAAATACATCAGAATCGAAGATTCCAAGCAACAATAATCATAGCCTCAAAAAACAGAACAATTGTTACTAATCGTGGTAATTAACTAATTATGAACATATGATAATTTCTAGATGAGAACTAGTATTTTCAAAAATGTAGTAATAGGTTGTATTCTTTTATCCACACACTTTTTAAAGAAAAAATTGTCATTCAATTACAAAATCTATGGGGTTTTTACCTACCAGATCTATAACAGAAAAAATTGTCATTCAATTATAAAGATTCACTTTTTAAATAGTAAAAAGTTGTAGTTTTTACCCAATCTTTAGTGACTTTCAATTAGTGACACTAAATGAGAATTTTAGTGTAAATTAAAAGATGATCAAGTTTAAACTTACAGCAGCTTCAAGCAAGGAAGAAAAAAATTCACCAATTTATGGTGATCAAGGAAAAGATCAAGTAAATATGGCAAGTTAAATTGAATACAATGGTGTAGAAAAAGCTTATGCAGATCGTTGAAAGAAGCAGCACTGATATCAATATTCGTTAATGCCAAACCAGTTGACTTTGACTCATTTGTTGACTGGTCAACAAAAGACATATCACTTGACAAATCCCGCTCTTGCAAGAAGAAATACAAATTGAAGGTATGGTGGATGTATTAATGGATGGAAATCTTAGTTAGTATTTGAGTCCACAAACCTAACATCATGATCAAAATTGAAATTGAAAAATAGCCGGCATAGGTTCAAAAACGGATGTAATGCTGGTTCCAAGTGTCATAATCTGGGTAACCGGGCGGGAAATTTCCGAATGTCCAATCCGGCATAGGTTCAAAACGGTCGGGTGGTGGAACATCATTGTATAACAAGCTACTAATGCCATGAGTTTGCCAATTTATTTCATACCGTTGTTGCAGATTCTCATAATAAGATCGTTGCATTCCAGAATGCATCGATGCATTTGAAGCTTGTAAATCGGCACGTAGGGCACCCATCGACTCATTTAATTGTTGATATGAGTAATATGGGTCAAAAGTTGATCGGCCCGTATCGGATCCCGATGGTCCCGCATAATCCACCCCCGAACCGAAAGCACTCGCAAAACCATGATCATGACCCTCAAATGGTGGTAGTGGGTCCGTCATCGGTACATCACCTATTGGTGCATCTTGTTGGTTCCCTTCTTCGTCTTGTGGAGGTGGTACTCGCCATTTTTCGGCTAAAACCGGATAATCCACCCATTGATATCTATTATTGTGATCTCGGTTTAGAACTTTCATTCGGACCAATAGAGCCGAATCAATTTTTCCCATCTCTAATTCGGTAAAAGTCTCTGAAACTCGGGGTGAAAGACCACCGTGTGCCTTAGCTAACCTCGTGATGTATTGGCCACCACATAAACCACTCGTGGGTCGGAGGCCCTTAGCACCGTCACTCAAAAAGTCAGCCAACACATAAGGTATGTTAGTGAATTTATAAAGGTGTCGGAGTTGGTCTAGTAACCACATTTCGTATTTATTCACTTTTTCGGACCCTTCTTTCCTATGACAAATCGTGTTAGAGATCATACGGTGCAGATACCGATAGTCACTAAAGTAAATTCGGGATTCGGTAGTATCAGACCCGTCATATCCACCTGCCCCAATTTCACTCCATAACGCATCAACATCATTGGGAGCTTCACAATCACAGTTTCTTAAATAAGACTGGAAAGAAGAATTATCAATTTCGTCTTCCGTGTACAAACCCATGTTAACAGCAAAATCAAGCAAAGAAGTGTTATACCATTTTCCTGCGATCCGGTATTCCAAACACATTGCGTGTGGATTAGTTTGAGCTACATTCGCCTTAAATTTAATTGTGGAAAGAAAATCCATTACCAATTCGCGATAAACAGGTTCACGGATGGTGAAAACCCGTTTCCACGCGTGACATGTGAATAAGACATCCCCGTTGGCATGTCTAAATTCTCTCGTAAGATATCCCAAAATATCTTCTTTCTTGCCATATTTGGTTAACACTCTCCATTCAGGGGTTTTCCCCGCTTCTACAGGTTTTTCGGTGAAGTTACTTAATTCCGTTTTTGCCTGCTGTCTTCTCTCCAATGTTGGTGCATTTGAAAAATCTGAGAATACATGCTTGCCTCTGATTTTAAAATTAACAGGAAATCCATCAGCATCCATCGGTGGTGGTGAAGGTGGTGCGTAAGGTCGTGATGATGATGCTTTAGCTTTCTTTGTAGCCTATAAAAAAAATCAAGTAAAAGTGGTGTTAAAATGCT
Organism: Calendula officinalis; assembly: GCA_963853835.1. Taxonomy (NCBI): domain Eukaryota; kingdom Viridiplantae; phylum Streptophyta; class Magnoliopsida; order Asterales; family Asteraceae; genus Calendula; species Calendula officinalis. The sequence goes on from OY970832.1 coordinate 23,632,053, forward strand.
ATAATATAAAGAATAGAGAGGTATTTTATACACTTAAAATGAACATTACCCCTCCCCACACTTAGTTTTTTAAGTTAAATAAAATTTTTAAATCTAGTGCAATTAATCCAATTTTATTTAAAAATTTAGTTTGAAAACTAAGTGGTGTACATATTAACACTTTTAAGATGATTATTTAACAAAAAATTTTATTTGGTTATTAAAGAAAGCATGAAACTTGGAAGTACCAATGTTGCCCAAACCATAATGGTGAACTAGTCTTTGCAAAGAAATTGAACAATAAAATAAGCCAAACTAGTTCACAAATGCCCTAATTATGTTTCTTCCCAAAATTCTTAACCAATTTCTTAGAATCAACCCAAATAATCAACAAAAATCTGAAAATTAAAAGATTTTTACAATGTAGGTTAAAAGTTTCAAACTTAAACTAAGGGTTTGTCTAAGAGCAACTAGAGATTAAGTTAAACCTAGAATCAACACAATTTCTACTAAAAGCCCTAAAATTTTCGGATTTAAGCACAAGCATTCTAAGAAAAGTGAAGAAACTAGCAAGAAACTTACTCTAGGAGGCATCTTAGCACGAGATTGGGAAGAAATCGGGAAGGAATCGGCCGGAAAAGATTCAAAAATGGTGAAATTGCCGGAATTTGGGCTGGTTCGCGTTTTGGGTGCTAGGGTTTTGAGTTTAAATGAGCAGAAAGGGAACAAAAAAAAATGATTAAATAATTCCAGGCCTCGCGACGCGAGGAAAACGCGAGAGAAACGTGAGAAGACACGGACCCGGAAGTTTAAAACGGGTCGGATACGATCTCGACGCGACCCGAAACGTGAAGAGGACGCGAGAATATCGTGTTGAGCACCTAAACCCCTCTGTTTGACTTCGCGCTTCACACTCGCGTTGAGCTCGGCGCGAGCCAAACGCGAAACATCCCAGAATTGAGTTATTTTTCAGATTTTTGCATACAACAGCAGATATTCGAACCTAAACAAATAAAAACGCTCACAATACACACGGGTTGCCTCCCGAGAAGCGCTTCAAAGATTAACGAGTCTAAAGCTTGACTTGGATTTCTCTTTAAAATCAAAATTCACCAACCGAGATGAAATTAATCACCTCCCCCTCATCACTTTTCGTATCCTCAACTTCGTCCCCAAAATAATGCTTCAAACGGTGACCATTTACTTTAAAATGATTACGATAACCAATGAGTTCTACATATCCGGATGGATATTGTTGAAAAACGGTAAAAGGACCAACCCACTTGGATTTTAATTTCCCGGGTGAAAATTTATAACGAGATTGATAAACGAGCACTTTATCTCCCGGGTTGAAGCATTTTTTGGCTCTCAATTTCTTATCATGCCAATGTTTGTTTTCTCTTTATAGATTTTTGAATTTTCATAGGCAAGAAATCGAACTTCATCAAGATTCTTCAATTGATATTTTCTTTCGGTACCCGCAAGATTTACATCCATGTCACACTCCTTAATCGCCCAATAAGCTTTATGCTCGATTTCTAGCGGGAGGTGACATGCTTTTCCATAAACCATATGGTACGGGTTATAACCGGTTGGATTTTTATGAGCGGTTCGGAATGCCCATAGAGCATCATCTAACTTTTGAGACCATAATTTAGGATTTCTCTCAATAGTTTTTTCAAGAATTCTTTTGAGTGCTCGATTAGTATTCTCAACTTGGCCACTTGTTTGTGGATGATATGCAGTTGAGAACCGGTGATGGACACCATATCGCTGTAAAGTTTTCTCCATGAGGTGATTAGCGAAATGTGTGCCCCGGTCACTGATGAGAGCACGGGGGCAACCGAACTGACAAAATAAAGATTGCACAAATTTGAATACTACTCGGGCATCATTTGTTGGGAGAGCTTTTGCCTCGGCCCATTTTGATACATAGCCAATAGCAACCAATATATACCTATTACCTTGAGAATTCGGGAATGGACCCATAAAATCGATGCCCCATATATCAAAGATTTCACAAACTTGGATTCCATGCTGAGGCATTTCATCCCGTTTGGAAATACTCCATGGGCTCTGACAGGCATCACAGGTCTTGACCATACCATATGCATCTTTAAATATTGTAGGCCAATAAAATCCCGCATCTAAAACCTTTCGGGCTGTGTAATTAGGACCAAAATGACCCCCGCTTGGTCCCTTATGACATTCGTTGAGAATGTCATAAGCCTCCTCATCGGAAACACATCTCCTATGCACAAAATCTGCACCGACCCGAAAAAGGTAGGGATGTTCCCAATGGTAATGTTTCAAATCAGAGAAAAATTTCCCTTTCTGTTGATGAGTCATGCCCTTTACAAGAACACCCGCTGCCAAATAATTAGCCAAGTCGGCGTACTAAGGGTCATTAGTGTCTTGTAAGGCATTCACCACTTCTAAAAACTCATCGGGAAATTTATCATTTATTTCATTTTCATTTAATTCGATTTTCAAGCCGAGATAAATGGTCGGCTGCAAGGTTTTCCGCCCCCTTTTTGTCTCTTATCTCAATGTCGAATTCTTGTAAAAGAAGAATCCAACGGATAAGTCTAGGCTTGGCATCTTGCTTTGCAAACAAATGTTTCAATGCGGAATGATCGGTATACACAATGGTTTTCGACAACACAAGATAGGGTCGAAATTTCTCAAAAGCAAACACCACAGCTAATAATTCTTTTTCAGTGGTGGTATAGTTTGCTTAAGCACCATTAAGGGTCCGACTAGCATAATAAATAGGTTGAAAGTGATTGTTCTTTCGTTGACCCAAAAGAGCACCAAGTGCATAATCACTAGCATCACACATTAACTTAAACGGTAATTCCCAATCGGGGGAAACCATGATTGGGGCATCGGTTAGTTTTTCCTTTAATAAATTAAAGGATTCCACACATTCAGTCGAGAAAACGAATGGTGCATCCTTTTCAAGTAAATGAGTCATGGGTCGGGTGATTTTTGAAAAATCTTTTATGAACCGACGGTAAAAACCCGCATGACCAAGAAAACTCCTAACGGCTTTCACATTGGAGGGGGAGGTAGCTTAGATATGACATCTATCTTGGCCCTATCTACCTCTATTCCCTTTTCAGAAATTTTATGCCCTAACACGATGCCTTCACGCACCATGAAGTGACATTTTTCCCAATTCAACACTAAATTGGACTCATCACACCTTCTCAGAATTCTCTCCAGATTTGCTAGACATGAAGTAAATGAGTTCACGAAAACCGAGAAATCATCCATGAACACTTCCATACAATCCTCTATCATGTCTTGGAAGATAGCCGTCATGCAACGTTGGAACGTGGCCGGAGCATTGCATAAACCGAACGACATTCTCCTATAAGCAAAAGTTCCAAAAGGGCAAGTGAACGTGGTTTTTTCTTGATCAAGGGGGTCGATAGGGATCTGAAAATAGCCCGAAAAGCCATCGAGGAAACAATAGAAGTTGTTTCCCGCGAGTCGTTCCAACATTTGATCAATGAATGGCAATGGAAAGTGATCCTTTCGGGTGGCATCATTTAGCTTACGGTAATCGATACACACTCGCCACCCCGTGACAGTTCGAGTGGGGATTAGTTCACCCTTCTCGTTTTTTATAACTGTCATACCCCCTTTCTTAGGTACAACTTGCACCGGACTCACCCATGGACAATTGGAGATAGGGTAAATGAGTCCAGCATCAAGAAGTTTTAGAACTTCTTTTTTCACCACATCTTTGACATTCGGGTTCAATCTTCTTTGCCTTTGCACACTTGGCTTGAAATTTTCCTCCATGAGGAGTTTGTGTGTACACTAGGCCGGATTGATACCCGGAATGTTAGCCGTTTTCCAAGCAATGGCTTGTCTGTGAGCTTTGAGAATTTTTATCAATTCGGATTTTTCGGTGGATGAAAGCTTAGATGAGATGATAACTGGAAGATCAGAATTTCCTTCTAGAAAGGCATACTCTAAATGTCTTGGTAACGGTTTTAGCTCAAGAGTAGGTGGATCTTCTAAAGAGGTTTTGATTCTAACGTTGTCTTTAGGGTCAATTTTTTTCAAACTCTACATCACCTACCTCGGATTCCTCATCATCTACATGAAGTAAATCCTCGAACTCTTGGAGATCGCGGATTGTCTCATCGAAATCAATTGTGAAATCACCTTTTGTGGTGATATCATTACAGTCGAGGTTGGGAAAAGAAGTCACCTCCTCATCGATGCAAGAATCGATAACGTCAATGAAATAACATGCATCATCGGATTTTGAGGTGTGCTTCATTGCTTTCTCAATGGAAAAGGTGACCCTATCATCATCAATACCGAGACTTAGTTGTTTTTTAGACACGAGGATCATGGCATCCGCCGTGTTCAAAAATGGTCTTCCTAGAATTAGTGGGACTTTAGGATCCACATCCATTTCTAGAACAACGAAGTCCGCGGGAAACACAAATTTGTCAACCTTAACAGGGACATTTTCTGCTATTCCTATGGGGTATGTGTATGAAAGGTTTGCTAATCTTAAAACCATCCTAGTCGGTTTGAAATTGGTTAATCCTATTTTTGTGGCAACTGACAAGGGCATCAAATTTATACTAGCACCTAAATCTGCTAGTGCATTGCAAATCGGTAAGTTATCAAAAAGACAAGGGATTATGAAACTCCCTGGGTCCTCAAGCTTTGGTGGCATTGTAGATTGTATGATCGCTGAGCATTCTTCACTCAACACAGCTAAAGATGCTTCCTCCATTTGAGCTTTGTTTGACACCAAGTCTTTGATAAACTTTCCATAATTTGGCATTCCTGCCAACATATCAACCAAAGACACGTTAATGCATACCTGTTTAATCATTTCAACAAACTTACCATATTTCTCTTTGAGTTTCTCCTTCCTTAACCGTTGAGGGTAAGGAACCTTAGGTAGGTAAGAACATGTTGTAGCTTCTTTCTTTAACTCGACCTTTTCTTTTTTGCTTCATCTTTTCCGGTTCATTTTTCTTTACTATCTTCTCTACAAACACCTCTTCTTCATTGACCGGTGTTCCATCTTCTATTAAATCCTGCTCAATGAAACCATTAACATTAGTTGAAACTAATGGAGAACTTACCTCTTTACCACTTCGTGTGGTAATAGCTTTGAGATCTCTTGTGTTATTAAATTCTCCTTTTGGGTTTACTTGAGTAGAGGGAAGTAGATTTCCTTGTGGTCTATCTTGTAAGGCTTGTGAAATTCTTCCTATGTCTCTTTCTAAGTTTTGTATGGCTGCTTGTTGGTTTCTCAAGTTTTGTTTCATTTCTTTGAAGTCTTGTTTAGTCTCCTCATTTGTCTTGGCTTGACTAACCAAGAACTTTTCAATAGCACTTTCTAAAGGTGACATTTGATTTGTGGGTTTTGAGCTTGATTCGGGAATGTTGGTATTGTTTCGATGATGGTAATTGGATTGGTTATTTTGATTATTTTGGGTATTTTGGGGAAAACCAGGTGGATGTGTTGGTCTAGGGGGATAATTGTTATTGTTGTTATTGTTGTTATTGTTGTTGAAGCCCCTATTGTTGTTGAAATTATTGTTGTATCCTTGGTTTCCACGTTGGTAATTATTACCATAACCTTGGTTCATGTAATTAACCTCCTCTTCGGTCGCCATCGGTTGATGTTGTTGACATTCTTTAGTAAGATGTGGCCCACCACAACTGTCACATCCAACCTGTATAGCATGTAAAGAAGATGTTATTTTGTCTAACTTACGCTCTATCATGATTTGGTTGTTTTTGATGGCCGCAACTTCATCATTTTGCCTATCATCAACCGCATTCACCAAACTTGATTGCTTCCCGGCTCTTCTATCGGTGGCCCATTCCGCATTCTGCATTGCCATATCCTCCAAAAGTTGGTACCCTTCCGTAGGGGTCTTGTACATGAATATACCACCACTCGACGAATCGAGAGTGGATCTAGCATTATTTAACAAACCCCTATAGAAGAGATGGACGATATTGCTCTTTTCAAATCCGTGATTCGGGCACCTTCTCAGCATACCTTTAAATCGTTCCCAAGCTTCCGTTAAAGTTTCCCCTGCTTCCTGTTGAAAAGCCATAATTTCAGTTTTTAGTTTATCCGCTTTCGCGGGTGGAAAATAACGGTGAATAAATCGACTTCGGAGTTCTTCCCAAGTCGAGATGGAGTTTGGCTCAAGAGACTTGATCCAAGTTCTCGCCTCTCCCATTAGACTAAATGGAAAGAGTCTAAGCCTTATTGCATCTTGTGAAACGTTAGGTAATTTAAATAAATGACATATATCATTAAAACACTCGATATGGTGATTTGGGTCACTTGTTAGCCTACCGTCATAACCCAAATCGCGAACCATAACGAGAAATTGACTTTTAATTTCAAAATTTTAGCCATTTATTTCCGGCATTCGAATTGCTGGTATGGGATCAACCGGGGCTGTTTGCCTCGTTTGCCACATTGGTTGTTCCGGGGGTGGATCTCGTTCACCCATTTGATTATCAAGAATCGGCTCCTGATCTTCAAAACTTTGTACTTAAACTTTAAAAAGTGGATTTTAATTTTCAAGATTTGGTTCTTCAATACTTTGAGGTTTCTTAATTGATGCTAAATAATTTGTTTGCAATTGAGCTCTCTTTCTCCTTCGAAAATATTTCTCTGGATCAGAGGATGGTGAGGGTTGATCAGGTTTAGACTCTTTACCTCTAAGGTTAATTCTATTGCTCATACACCTGCACACTCAATGCAAAAGATCAAACGCAACTAATTTTCAAAGTAAAGAAAAACAGAAGAATACAATAAATAACTTGTTGAAGAATAAATTCCCAAACAAGGATCAATTAACAAATTAACTTTAAATTATTAAACACATAAAACCGCTCCCCGGCAGCGGCGCCAAAAACTTGATGAGATATATCTAGTTATAAATTAAAGCTCCAAATACGACTAATCTAGACTACCACATTTATAGGCAAGTATACCTAATCGCGGGTAATATAGCTTAGGCAAGTATAAGGGTTACCGAATCCTCAGGGAGCGATTTATGTAATCCAATGATCGAAAGTTAACAAATTAATTAAGTTGATAAAAAGTTTCATTGTTTGTTTTATAAAGATTAAATTGATTGAACAAATACTTAGAAAGTGAAATGAGATTTGGTTTAGAAAATTGTTTTTCAAGAGATTAAGGTGCATTCACTATGTCTGACTTCATTTAGGTTTATGTCTGGTTATTGAGCCCCGATTACTTCTAATGTTCTAGAGGTCACGGTACTAGATTACTCTTAATCCCGTTTAATAAACTAGACACAACTAATAGGAATTCCTTCTCTCAAAAGTTGTAACCTAATCACACCTCATATTGTTGATTTAATAGGTTTGGATCACCTAAACCCTCTAACCTAGAACTTCCATTACTACGGTTAGACATCCAATTTACCCCAATTTATTGGAATCTAATTTCAATTCCTATTCCTAGTGAATTGCCATCTAGGTCACTTAAGTGAAAAGATGAGGATACAAATAATTAGTTCAAATGTTGTCAATAATTAAACTAATCACCCTTAAACAAATTAAACGACAAAGATCAAAGGTATAAACCGAAAGATTAATACATTACCAACAATTGTTCAAACATAAGATAGAAAATCCTAAAATTTAACCAAACATAACCCTAAAATCAGTTACACATAGTAAATATTAAGATTATTAGCCCATAGAAGTGCTAATAATCATGAAACATACAAAAGAAATCATAATACCGAGCACTGTTTTGATCGAATTAATGAAAATCTAACGAATTGCTTGATTTGATGAAGAATTCTCTTGAGAACTGCTGTTTTTCGTCACCCAACTGCCCAAAAACACAGTCACGTTCGAAGTTCTCTTTTAATTTGACAAAATCTGATATAAAAACGAAATTCCACGTCAACTCGCGCCAGGCTCGCGGCGCGAGGTCTGGTCGAATTTTTATTTTTTTTGACGCGAGAGAGGCTCTAAAACGCGAGTAAGGGACGCGAGGTGAGACAGAGAGTTTTTGTTCGGCGCGAGGTTCTCGCGTTTGGCTCGCGCCCAGACTCACGCCCAGAAGGCTTCGTTTTTTCATACGTTGTCCGTTTTAGCTCCTTTTTCGCTCCTTTTCTCCATATATTCCCTCTTCGGGCCTGAAATGCACAAGAACAAGTAAATTGAGTAATATCAAATGAAATCTAATTAAAAACACGCTCAATTTACGCGATATTGACGACAAATAATATGTCTAAAAACGTCAATATCACCACCCGTAAGTGATATGAATTCTGAAGTGCTGATATGAAATTATGAGAACAATCATTATAGTTATATATAAAAAGAAAACTTAAAACTAAACACAATCAAAAAGGATGAAACAAACCTCCGGACACTTATCATGAACTTCATAGAACACGTAACAAATCCTCTCCTCACAGTAATTATCAATGTATCGTTTTATTATTATTATTATTTTTTTTAGTAACCGATTACGTAATTATCACTTTTTGTGTTGAGTAATTGATTACGCTAATTTGACTGATATTACAGGTCACATTTTCATGAAGGGTAATACCAACTATTCTTTGTTCGCCCACGATATTAGCCTCAGTTTGCAAAGTTGTAGCTGCACATAAACAAAAATGATATTAGTGAGAATTCTATTTTTTTCGTAAATTCTGTTTTCTTTTACAAAAACAATGATTTTGTAAAGGTGTAACCTGCACAGAAACGAATGATATTAGATTGGTGGAATCTGCAATATGGTGACAATGTAAATAACTCATTGTGTCTGTCCCGACCCAACATTAACAACGTTGGATGGTTCCATTCCGGGACTCGACATTGTACTCATGCGTGTGCATTCATCAGTAGACAAAACTAACCTGATTTTTGCTTTAAATGATATGATTGCAGGGATCACATCATTGGATAAAATAAGTGTAGCTCAGGAGATCGAGTGTGAAGTTGGCGGTTTGGTTTTTTTGATGAGTTTGCCATTGTTGTAGCACAACAACAAAAACAAAGACGGAGTTCGAGTTCTTGTCGGTATGAACCTGCATCGACACACACAAACATATATATATATATATATATATATATATATATATATATATATATATATATATATATATATATATGATTGAATTAGTTTCAGAACCAATTAAGGCTACAGAACCAGCAGAACTCAATCTAAACCATTGATTTTTGAAATGAAATGATCATGAAAGACACATTAATGTATTTGATGAGGTACCCCCAAATATTAGTTTGCATGGATGTTATTCATGCATGTATACATATATGTATATGTTTTCATGTATACATAAGTGTGATCTATACATATATGTATACATGCATGAATGACATTCATGCAAACCAATATTTGGGGGTACCTCATCAAATACATTAATGTGTCTTCTATGATCATTTCATTTAAAAAATCGATGGTTTAGATTGAGTTCTGCTGGTTCTGTAGCCTTAATTGGTTCTGATTCTAATTCTACACTATATATATATATATATATATATATATATATATATATATATATATATATATATATATATATATATATATATATATATATATATATATATATATATATATATATATATATATATATATATATATATATATATATATATATATATAAGGGGAAACACATAACAATTGAAATGCAACACGCACCACAAACACACCTACACGTAGGTGTAAAGAAGACACACTAAAGGGTGGAGATAGCTCACACAACCCACGTACATGCATGGAGAAGTAAAATGTTTAGAATTTACCTTTGTGTTTGAGAAAGAGAGAGCCGGAAGAGATGTTTGTTGTCTGGTCTTGCTTGAAGATGTATGAGGGAGAGGCGATGGGGTGGGATTAAAAAGAGAATGGGTTTTGGAAAGGAAACTTGCCTCTTTAATTTGTGAATATTTTTGGAATAGGTTAATTCTTTATCAAAATAAAACAAAGAGAAAGTGGGGCTAGCTCACTTGGCTAACATGGAGTAAAACTAACAAGGAGGTCTTGGGTTCAATCCCAAGCATATGAGGTTTATATGTAATTATTTGCCGTTTCAAAAAAAGAAAGTAGGAAGGGAGAGCAGTACTGAAGGGAATGATCGGTTGTGTAATTAAAGCTATGTAATAAAGACTCGTTTTTTACTGGTGTGAAACGGCTGGATTAAAGGAAGGATTTAAAGGGCAAGAATAAAGGCTTTAGAGAGTAAAGGTGAGATATAATGACTGGTGTTAAACGGCTGGATTAATTGCAGGATTCAAAGAGCTTTGAGGAGTAAAGGCTGAGATTAATGTTGTGTAATTAAAGCAACTTCAAAAATGAAACTTATTTTTTAAGTATATATAGAATATAGATTTAGATACTTGTATTGATAAAAATAGCATAAATATGAATGAAAAATTATAGTATAAATTAATACCATCACTCTAGATCTATTTTAGTGTGTAGAAAAATGTCCAATTATTTAAATAATTTATGAAATTTTTATTCAGACTTATTAGTACACTAGTAACTATCAAGATATGTTATATGTGGACCGCTTTGATTACATAGTGAGTGAAAAGAAAGATAAGATCAGTTTTGTTAGTATGGGTATTAAAATGCGAGTAATGGTATTGACGCTTATCATTTGTGTTTACTTATATGTATACTTATTTAATCATGACAAATGTCAAAATCAATGGATCGTATGAGGAAAGAAAATAATGGATAACACATGTCAAGTTTATAAGCGGGTAGACATATAGGTAGGGAAAAAAGATAGAAAGAAATATCATATATCTTAAAAGGCGAATGTAAACAGTATTAAATGAATATAAAAACCAATCTCATCATCTAGACATATCCTGAGGGTACCAAAAGTCCTTTCAACTAGCGGTCTTATGTATTGCCGTTGTTTAATGTATTGGCCCTCTATTATTGTGGTCGAACTTATTATATTAGGATAAAATTAACCTAAAATAATGCTTATGTAAAAAAAAAAATCCGTTATAAATATTGATAATAACAATTTTCGTTTCAATTCTATCATTACTCAACCGGAAAAGTAATTAAACATATTAAGCAACACCTCAAATCAAAATCAGATTGTTATCATAAATATCTCTACTATATATAATAGATGAATGCCTTTCTAATATTAGAAGGTCTTAATTTCCCCTTACCATTTTAAGCAGGTCTTAATTTTAATCTCTACTATATATAATAGAGGAATGCCTTTCTAATATTAGAAGGTCTTAATTTCCCCTTACCATTTTAAGCAGGTCTTAATTTTAATTGATCAAAAATAAAATGCCGCCAGTAAGAATCGAACCCAGGACATGCTGTAAGTGAAACAGCAAACAAACCAACTGAACTACTTCATTTTGTGTTATTCTTTTTCTGCTTATTAAAGATAAACCCAATTAGTATACTCTGGGACAGCCTTGATTACAATTCAGTTTCCTTTAATCACGCCTTGCATCTAGGTTTCTCCCCAAACACGGAAACACCCTTCAAATCACCATTTGTTAGAGCGAATTTCCCGGAACCGTTACTGATTAAATGTAACATTCACCATGACAAAATCAAGGCTTTTTATCTCTATATATAATCTCGTGTTTATCGCTGAAGAAGTTCACCAGTACACAAGATCTTCATTCAGGTGAGATTCGTTTCAACTCTACGATTAAAACTATTTTTCTCCGTAACGCTTAATGCTCGCCTATCTGTATCTGCGTAATGCTCTATAATACTATCTTCGTTTTCAATTATTTTAAAATTCAGATTAAGTTTTGTATATTTTGTACAGTCGATGTATGTTGAACGTCTTTGTACCTAAATTCATCATGATAATTGAAATGCATATGATGAGTTCCATTGTGCTCAATTGAAACTTTGTTTTCTATTGTAATTCTTTTAGTTACAGAACTTCTAATGTTTATAGAACCTCAAGGTTTCGATTATGAAGAAATTAGGTTATGATGTTTTTTTTATTGTATGAGCTTACAAAACCCCAAGGTTGATTTAATACAAATAAATCTTATATTATGCAGGAAGAGAAGCTGACTCGGGATCTGATTTTATGCCCTTTGCTAAAGGTTGATTTTTGAATCCTATTTTGAACAAATTAAACACCTTTTGTTTGATACAATAATGTATATATTTAGACTGACAAACTATTTTGTTCTTACAAATTAAATACCTTTTGTTATGTACCTAGGCAGGACAAGTGGTTTAGCAAAGAAATGCTATAAGAAACGAAGAATGGGATTTAACAAAGCAACAGTAGACTGAATTAATGAAAAAGAAGAATGCTATAAATAGGAAATTGATATTTAATAGGGCCAAACGATACACTAAAGGGTACAAAGATCATATATAATTGTTTCTAAAATTTATAGTTTAGTTATTAAGGCCTTTTGTTTGTTTTTTATTCACTGTATATATTTTTAAATTCCAGCAAAAGTAGCTAATTCAATTGAAGCGTGAAGTGAGATTTAAAGGTGCATGGATTTTATGTGGATCCTGAAGAAGATGTTATATTTTCTTATTTTTGTTACTAATATTTTTTTTAGATTTGAACCAATATTCTTAATTTTTTTGTTCTTAGTATCAATGCAATGGACCCTAAGTCAAAGAAGATTTTGCAACTTTTACATTTGAGTCATGTGACCGATTCTTCATGTGCCTGCATCTGCAACCCGTTTAGATGTAAGTATTATCCAACTCTTGTACATAAATAATAAAAAGAATAGATGAATTTTGAACAATAATAATTACTCCCTCCGTCCCACAAAAAAGTTCTCATTTCACTTGGGCACAAGATTTTAGGTAATAGTTAGTGGTGGGGTCCTTGGTAATACTTTTGATTAAAATATAATGTTAGATTGGAGAGAGAAAGTGTTTTAGTGGTGGAATTATTGGTAATAATATTATTTTATTAAGTGGCCCCTCGAATTTAAGAACTGGGAACTTTTTTGTGAGACAAAGTTTTAATAAGAAATGGGAACCTTTTTGTGGGACGGAGGGAGTATATTATAATATTTGACACACTAATTATTTTTCTAAAAATTAAGAATTTGGGCAAAAACTGTTTTAAGCTCAGCTGGTTTAGGCTGACCCAACCTGCCCATAGTATGCTTCTGTGATTTTTTCTGTTAGTGAATTTGAAATTAATACCTAATTTACGGTTGTATTTTTCAAATGACCCGGTGGTGCTTTTGGGCCTGTTTCATGCGTGACTTTCTCTTCTAAGAAGAAAGACAGAATGCCATCCTTCAATTATAAAAGGTTATTTGACCTGGGGTTGCATGTTTTTTTACCGTCTTTTATATGTTACATTATGTTTAATTCTATTAACAGGTGAAATAACCACATACTCGTCAACAAATACCACTAAATGGTAGATATAGCATTCCAATCATCACTTAAGGATCGTACTTTCAAGATATTTTTGCAGATTTTCAATTGATGTATGGCAAGAAGTGGATTTGTAAGGAAAGGAAGATTGTAGTGGGGTTGCAGAATGCAGAGAACTTTTGGGAAAAAGAGAGTTTGTTGGAGAAATTTGGAAGATAGTTTGTTTCCAATGATGTCAATATTGTTTAAAACGGTGCAACACTAAAAGAAAAAAAAAGTTGTTTCTTAAACCTCATAACATGGTACCCAAACTATTTGCTCGGCCCAAAGTATAGTTACAGGGTACCCGCCGCCGCATTGCGCGGGTACCGTGCTATAATAGAAAATGTTACATCTGCCATCTCTTAAAGAATTAGATCCAAGATTTTCAGTTTTCACACTGTCTATTTGAAGATGAAAGGTGATTATCTTAGGTACTTAGCTGAGTTCCAGATTGGGGATGTACGAGAGGAAGCAATAGAAACTACTATGAATTTCTACCAAGGTGCTAACGTAGGTTGGTTACTTATTTATAGTAATGCTAATTTCAAGGCCTGTTGTTTTAAAGAAGAAAGTAACTTGTTAATGTAGTTTGGTTACTTATCATTTGTGTGATATGTTAATGTATGTTAAAAGTATGAATACTGACATAGATGTATGCACTTATATATAATTTTACCTTCACAAATGGATATATTTTTGAACCTTTTGGAACTTGACAAATGAGGAGATATAGTTTCAGGTGAATTGTGCAATTTGCTGTGATTATATTAAGATTTTTTTATGCTGTGTAATGATTTTAGGTGACTTATTGATGCTATTAATTGTGTTACCGGATGAAAAAATTTTAACAACTTGATATGGTCAACTAAAGCCTCCTTTAACGAAACATAGTTTAAAGGTTAATATTATTTTTTATATATTTTCTATTTACGTATGAATTATGTTAATGGATTTAACAAAGTTGTGATGCTAATTGCTTCATGCTTGCAGATTGCGGAGTGTATTGCAATGTTATTAAAAAGTGGGATTGAAAGTCACCCGAAAAGGAATTAATAACCTCCGGCCTTCAAAGAGTTGTTGATCTTTTCATTGAGTAAGTGTGGAATTTGATTGTTAACTTTGGTAGAGTTTTTAGTTAATGTGGTAGAGGGTTTAATGATGTAGCTACCCGTTTAATAATGATTTACACCATCATGTTGAGAGTATAATACATTCTCGACTGGAAGTAATATTATTGATCATCTATTTCAAGACTGGTTTAATAACAAAGATTTACAAACAGATAGTTGCCCCATTTTTTCCGGTATTGACTATAATCAATATGCATGGTTGACATTTTGTTTGTGTTCTAATTATAAATAATAAAATTATTATACTATGTGATTTTTGTAATCTTTAATAATTGTTGTGGGATTTTATCAGTTTTGAAGGTGAAGAAATAAAATTCTGAAGCAAAGTCTTAAATCTTAATTTTAGTCTTCGTTGACCAATAGGTTGTTGCAGCAATGGTGAATAACTGATGTATTGTTTGTGCATTGAGGACTTGTACGTGAATGTATAACTGATGGGGATCCCAAGCGGTATCAACTAGCTGTCTAATACTCGAATAGTACGTTGTTATTTTTAGTTGTAGTCCTTGTTTTGTTTTTGTGTTTAATGGAGGTTTGGTTTTGGTAGAGTTGAATGTTTATAAATGATGAATATGTGATTTTTGGTTGTTTTGTAGATGAGTTTTATACTCTCCAAGTCTACTAATATAAATATAGACCGCTCGATACAACCATGCCTTGGAGTGATTGTTTCAAAATATCAAGTTTTCGTCAATGATGTTTTGTTGTGATGACTTATTATTTCTTATTTAAAATAATTGATGATTATGTTTATTTATCGTAAATTTCATTGCTTATTTGAAATATGCAAGTTGAAGGTATAGGCAATTATGAGGGAGTTTAAATTATGATAAAACATTCTTTATTTGCTTGTTAAGATCTTGATACGACTTATGTTTATAAAAAATATGCATAATCGCAAACTTAAATTTTCGACCTCTATATTATTAACATAATGTCCTAACAAATAGGGTTACTAGACCAAAAACATCCATGTGGATGAACTTAACGAGAGGTTGATCGATACATTTTGCGGGGTCGAACAAATATATTACAGTTTCGATGAAGTGGAGGATGACAGGATCGAATTCTATCCTATGGAAATTTTGAACTCACTTAATGTGAGTGGTATTCCCCCGCATGTTCTCCGGCTCAAAATTGGGTGCCTGATAATACTTTTACGGAATATCGATCGCTCCCAGGGATTATGTAATGACATGAGACTTATATGCAGAAAGTTTGAGCCAACCCTAATTGATGCGGAAATAGCCGTTGGCCAGCATAATGGAAAAAGGGCTTTCTTGCCAAGAATACCTCTATCTCCGTCTGAAGCCAACACGTTTCCTTTCAAGTTGAAAAGAAAACGTTTTCCGGTTAGGTTAAGCTTTGCGATGACAATCAACAAAGCCCAATGACGGACAATTCTAAACGTGGACGTTTATCTGCCGGAATCGGTGTTCTCGTATGGGAAACTTTACGTTGCCCTTTCAAGAGAAATTTCACCGTGACAATACAAAAATATTGGTAACTCCAGCAAAAAAATTTAATCTCGACGGAGTTTACACATCAAACGTGGTGTATCAAGAGGTTGTACATGACGGGTAACACGCATAAACAGACATTCCTTCCCTGTATTTTTATACTTAATTAGGTTTATCGTGTTACCTCTATTTTATACACAGTTTTCATGCTTATTTATTGTATTCGTTATAAAAATATGTAAACAATAGACTTTTTCGTCAGGAATATATAGTTCGTTGCCCGCCGCATCGCGCGGGTGTTAACCTAGTTACCCTAAATATATCTTGACATCAGTTCAACGGTGCAAAATGGCTGAACGAATAACATTTATTATTTAAGTGGTCTTTTACATGAAGGTATCATCATAATCATAATCATAATATTACTACGTGAATTGAAAACGAGAAGTAATTGAATATAATAATATATTTAAGTAAGATAATTAATAAACTCAGCAGCAGTAGCAACTGCACCTCCTGTAATGGCATCCATTACTATATTATCTCCTTTGTTGCTACTGGCAGCCGATACAAGTGCTGGAGTAAGTACGCCACCGGTCATCGCTCGCATTCTTCTGTCACATTTAATATACCAATTTATTTTTATTTAGCTTCCAATAATATGATTTATTTTAAATGTTAAATTTCATAAATTACATACCCAGTCCCTAGTGTTGAGTAATGTCCCACATTGGACAAATATCGAACCTGTAATGTGCTTATAAGGGTCCTGGGCTACTCCTCTTACAACCAATTGGTTTTAAGATGGAACCCCACAAACTGACATGGTATCAGAGCAAGGTTCACCCGTAGTTGGTCAAACGGCCACACGGACCACACGTAACCCATAAAGTATCCACGTGTTAGGCGCGAAAAAAAAATGACGCCACACGTGAGGGGGCGTGTTGAGTAATGTCCCACATTGGACAAATATCGAACCTGTAATGTGCTTATAAGGGTCCTGGGCTACTCCTCTTACAATCAATTGGTTTTAAGATGGAACCCCACAAACTGACACCTAGTTCCACGCACTCTTTCAACACCATATTCCATTCCAACGTATACTCCAGCTATTGTTCCTGTAAAGGAAATAATCATTTTCAGTTTCTATATTCAATTTTTCTTTTTCTTTTTTTAAAACATCAAAAATAGCAAGTATGCATATTGAAAAAAATAAACTTACCCTGATATGCAACTTCTTTGCACATCTTCTTTGACTGTTGTAACAACAAAGGTTGTTAGTGTTCTCGTTTTTACTAAATATTTGGGAACGCTAAAATTATTTAATAATATATCTTTAATTGATTAGTGGTTAATAATCCAAATGAAAATGGTCAATAGAGATGTGAATATCTTACCGAGGTCTCAAAGTTATGTTTTGAAACACTCCCTGAAAAATGAAGATCAAGGAACACTATCAAATTAAAGACACCTAAGAGTATGATTGTGGTGACAAGAGAAAGCTTTAACAAATAGATTGCATGACGAGT
The DNA here is from genome assembly GCA_963853835.1 of Calendula officinalis. Taxonomy (NCBI): domain Eukaryota; kingdom Viridiplantae; phylum Streptophyta; class Magnoliopsida; order Asterales; family Asteraceae; genus Calendula; species Calendula officinalis. The sequence goes on from OY970832.1 coordinate 23,649,589, forward strand.
GAAAATATGACGATTATGAAGTTCCATAATCACAGGCTTCATTCCTTCAATCCAATAATCAGATACACCAGCTAACACCAAAGCACCTTCCTCATACACCCGAAATACAATTGTCTTTCGTAAAATTTGCTTGCACAGCCTTTCGCTTTGAGGTGTTAGGGCTGGAGCATTGTTTAACGATTTGTCAAATCCCGTTCTCCATCCAAACAAGTTACTAGCCCAAATATTTCTGAAAGCGGCATCGACAAACACATATTTAAATCTCCAATTCCTATGACTAGTAAAACACTCCCGAATAAATTTTTTCTTTCTATCTTTTAACTCTACAAAAAACCAATCATGGGATATCATCAGCTTATAACACGCCCTAAATAGAGGTACTGAGGGTTTTATGCCCATTGCCACCAGTAACATCTCAAACGTCGTAATTTTTGATACAGCTACTGGGTGTAACTGTGCAAACCCCAACTTGAAATAGTTCAGCACTCTCAGATAAAAAGCAGTGGGCGGAAATCTAAAATTGGAGTGGGAAAGGTAGTGGATATAGAGAGCTACTTTCCCTTGAGGAGGAGAATTGGCTCGTTGATTTGACATAGGCACAATAGCATTATATTTTCTAAGGCATGGATACTCATCCATCAGTTTTGCTAGCATTTTGTCATTGACGGTGCTAGGGCTTCGAGCAACTGATGGAGCTTCCACCACAGTCGCATCTGACACTGGCTCTCCCATGTTAAGACAAACGACAACTACGCCTAATAAAGTAACCAAGGATATCAACTATTACTAGCTACGAAGATGTAAACAAAGCAATGAAAACGCAAATACATACCTGTAAGGTAGCAAGCAACCTGGTTAAACCTGCAGTAAAACATACAATCAGTTAGGCGTTAACGATTTAAAATGTATAAGGGTCAAGCACCACGGCCCAAAACCCCTAGACCGACGGTCAAACCCTAACCCTAAACCAAATGCTCGGTCACGAACCCGAACGAACCCAAACCCCAAACCGTCGGTCAAGTTAAACCCTAGAGCCGCCGGTCCACTTAAACCTAAAACCGCCGGTCAACCAATCAACGACCTAGCGATGGGCTAAGTGATCATCGACCGCCGGTCTATTATTGACAGCCGGTCCAATTGACAGCCTGCCTCGATCGCCGGTCTCGACCGCCGGTCCAATTGACAGCCTGCCTCGATCGCTGGTCTCGACCGCCGGTCCAATTGAGCCGATCTACAATATCGATTGCCGATATCGACCGCCGGTCTAAGTTATCAATCGAATGGCCGTCTTCCCCCTTTCGACCGCCGGTATCACTCGAGGACCGCCGGTCTCGATAGCCGACTCGCTCGTTTCGATCGCTAAACCATAATCGACGGCGACAGCCGGTCTCTAAACCCTAATCGACGGCGACAGCCGGTCTCGATGATCGCCGGTCTCGATGATATCCCATGATCGACAGCTAGCAAATCGATGATAGTTCACTCGACCGAAAAAAAAAAAAAAAAAAAAAAAAAAAAAAAAAAAAAAAAAAGCCGAAAAACTTACTAATGATGAGAGTTACGACTTGCAAATCGATGTTTTGGCAAATCCTAACTCGGGGGCATGATAAGGTTAGTAGGATTACCTATGTATATATAGGCTAATTCCCCAAAACCTAAATAATGATGGGCTCTTAGTCACAATTGGATCTGGCCCAGTTCGGATCCGCCACTTATCGCCTGTCAAAGTCTACCGCATGTCAAAATCATACCGGTCATCACCGCCTGTCAAAGTGACGCCTGTCCGGTCAGGTCAGCCTGTCAAAGTTATGACCGCCTGTCCGGTCAGGTCAGCCTGTCAAAGTCATGACCGCCTGTCCGGTCAGGCGCGTGTCTTATTGGCCGTCATAATGGCACTTCATGATTGCTTTATTGCAGGCGTTATATGGCATCGTCATAATGGCATTAATTACAGTCATGATGGGCCAACGTTCACATAACTGAGACGGACCATATAAATACACGGCCTAACTCACTCATTGAAAACACACACTGGAGAGAGATTCAAAAAAGCTTAACAACACAGAGTTTATACACTCTTACCGTCACGTTCACAATCAACCTCGATCACCCTAGGTTCGCCAAGAACTTGTTGGGTTTGCACTGTAGCTACAGGAGATCCAAGGTTGACTTCGTGTTTGACAATCGTTGCTCAAACATTGGCGCCATCCGTGGGACACGTTTTTAAACGGCGTTTCACTTTTCCAACATTTTCTTTTTCTGCTCAGTAATCAACCATTTCCATGGAGGCAACAAATCCATCGCAGATCACTTCTTCAGCGCCAGCAATAACCACTACCGTGACTACCACTATACCCGAAGCCGTGATAACCTCGCCTAATCGTATCATGGAACCATACCTCGATTCTGAGTGGACATTGTCGGATGTCAGGTCGACACGAGGGTATCCCTCTTTAACAAGTCCGCTTTTCTCCACAAGGCTGGTGGGATCAAGTTCGTTTACATCCCCACAGCCAATGACGCCCATCCCTTCATCTCAGCCTCTCTTGTCCCACGGGACAAGTTCCCAGGAGGATGGCACGGATCCGATTAGACAGCCTGTTTCCAACTTTCCACAGGCCGCTACTCCAGGGGTTCGGGAGGATCCAATTGTGGAGTTGCTACGAAGATTGGCTCAGAGTGCTCAGCCACCACCGCCTCCTCCACCACCTACTTCATCGGACTTGTTGTCTCAGTTGGTAGCGGCGTTGCGCCCAGCACCGCAGCCAACGGTTGTTCAACCAGTCGATCCGTTGTCACAATTACTGGAGCAGTTAAGACAACCACCCATTCACACCCCACCACCACAACCACCACAGGACACATCTAATGACATGTTGCGCGTGCTGCAAGCGCTCGTGGCCGCAGCCGCACCACCCCGAGCGGCCACTATGCCTTTATCGGTGACACAAGTCTGGAAAGAAAAATATGAACAAACGCTGTGATTTCCATGAAGATTATGGCCATGATACTAATTCATGTAGAGAGCTAAAGGCTGAAATCAAGCGTGCCTTGGAGGAGGGGAAATTAGAACATCTCGTACCAGGGGCAAGACAACAGGCAGCAAAAAATCCGGCCAAAAAATCTTACAGTTGGCAGAAGAAGGGAGACGATGGCAATCATCCTGGACCGCCTGATGGCCAGGTCCTCATGGTTCGAGGCGAGGCATCGTCTAAGAGAAAGGCCTCGGTCCTCCAAAGCTGGATGATGGTTCCTATTTCCTTTCCCCCAGTAGCAGCTACTTCCAACAATCCTGTTGTCATTAAAATCCGATTGTCCAATTATGAGATTAACAAATCCTATGTTGATACAGGTTGTTCTACTGACATAGTGTTTGAGCATTGTTTCAGGAAACTACCCCAAGCGGTCCAGGACACACAAAGACCAGCAAAGGGACCGTTGGTCGGTTTTTCTGGAGAAACCCACTGGCCGGTGGGAGAAATAACTTTACCGATGATGATGGGAGAATATCCACGGTATAGGGTTGAAATGGTAGACTTTGCCATTGTCAACGCCCCTTCCGAATACAACGTCCTTCTTGGCAGACCATCGCTAGAACAGTTCAAGGCCATACCTTCCACTATTCACGGCATGGTGAAGTTTCCTACCCCATCTGGAGTTGCTACTGTCAGGGGGCAGATGTCTTGGCCGCAGGAATGCAAGCAAGTTGAAAAGCCAAAGCCAAGCATCGATCCGTCTACACCAGCGGAGGTAACAGAAGGTCCAGAAACCAAGGTAGTACTAAATCCCAATTTTCCTGATCAACCTGTCATTCTTGGCTCACAATTACCTTCGCAGATAAAAAACAAACTCATTAGTTTGTTAAAATCCAACCTAGATGTTTTCGCATGGCAGACATCTGATATGACAGGTGTTCCTAGGAGTTTTGTCGAGCATGCTCTAAATGCCAATCCAAACATTGTCCCAATCAAGCAGAAAAAGCGCGGCCTTGCCATGGATCGCAGCAAAGCAGCATGTGAACAAGTCAACCAAATGGTAGCGAGTGGAATCGTCAGGGAGGTCAAATACCAGACCTGGATTGCTAACCCCGTCATGGTCAAGAAAAGTGATGGTTCATGGCGGTTATGTGTCGATTTCAAAGACATTAATAAAGCATGTCCGAAGGATAACTATCCATTGCCAGAGATTGACTGGAAGGTAGAATCCTTGGATGGCTTCCGGCTAAAATGTTTCTTGGACGCTTACAAAGGATATCACCAGATTCACATGAAGCGCAGTGACGAGGATAAAACAGCTTTTCATACAGACCAAGGCATCTACTGTTTCCAAAAAATGCCATTTGGTCTAAAGAATGCAGGAGCAACCTACCAGCGCTTGATTGACCAGGTATCTACTGTTTCAAAAAAAAAATGCCATTTAGTTTGGTCTAAAAAATGCAGGTGCCACTTACGAGTGCTTGATTGACCAGGCGTTCAAAGATCAGATTGGACGGAATGTGGAAGCTTATGTGGATGACATTGTCATTAAAAGCAAAGCAGAGGATATCATGTTGGCAGATATCAAAGAAACTTTTGATGCGCTGCGGAGGATCAACATGAAGCTTAACCCCTCCAAATGCAGCTTTGGCATGGAAGAGGGCAAGTTCCTAGGGCACATCATCACGCCGAGGGGCATTAAAGCCAACCCCAAGAAAATACAGGCTGTTTTAGACATGGTCTCCCCATCCACCAAAAAGCAGGTGCAAAGTTTGAATGGTAAGCTAGCCGCGCTCAGCCGCTTCCTCTCAAAAGCAGCTGATCGATCTCTACCATTTTTCCACACTTTGAAAGGCTGCATAAAGAAGCAAGATTTTTCCTGGACACCTGAAGCCGAATCAGCCTTTCAAGAGCTAAAGCAGTTTATGGCCACCCTTCCTACGCTCACAGCTCCTGTACCAGGGGAAACATTGGTGGTATACCTGGCTGCTTCTGTGGAATGTGTTAGTGCGGTTATGATGGCACAACGTGGGTCTACCCAAATGCCAGTTTACTTTGTTAGTCGGGTGTTGAAAGGCCCAGAAGTAAATTACCCGTGCTTGGAAAAATTAGCTCTTGCTTTGGTACATGCAACTAGGCGTTTGAGGCGTTACTTCCAGGCTCACCCTATTCATGTCTTAACAGACAAACCAATTAAGCACGTCCTGGCAAGGCCTGAAGTGTCAGGACGTTTGGCTAAGTGGGCCGTGGAGTTGGGGGAGCATGAAATTTCTTTTCATCCAAGAACTTCTATGAAAGGTCAGATCTTGGCCGATTTTCTTGCCGAGGTAGACGAAGACGATAAGGAAAGGCACGTACAGGGGGACGAAAATACCCCATGGACACTCTTCACTGACGGTGCCTCTAACTTAGAGGGCTCCGGGGCGGGTTTAATTCTTACAGACCCCAATAAAAATGAGTATACGTATGCCCTGAAGTTTGAGTTTCCCACAACTAACAATGAAGCGGAGTATGAAGCTTTGTTAGCAGGCTTGAAAATTGCCAGGAAAATGGGGGTGACAAGCATATCTGTATTTGTAGATTCACAGCTTGTCGCCAACCAAGTCAGTGGAGCGTTCGTTGCGAACCAAGCCTCCATGCAACTATACTTAGAAGAAACTAAAAAGGTGATCTCACAATTCACAAAATTTACCATCGAGCAAGTGCCCCGAAATCGCAACAAATTGGCTGACGCCCTAAGCAAGTTGGCTTCGTCCGCCTTTGCCCATCTCAAAAAAGAATTACTGGTGGAGATCTTGACAGAAAAGTCCATTACGCGACCAAAGGAGGTTGCCACTGTTGCAGACGAAGAATGTTGGATGACTCCGATCTTAAATTTCCTCAAACATGATGTACTACCGGCTGATCCACAGCTAGCAAGGAAAATTCGTATGAAGTCACCAATGTACACGTTGGTAGACAACTGCCTGTTTCGCAAATCTTATCTGGGGCCACACCTGCGTTGTGTTGGCCCAATACAGGCCAAAAGTATCATTGAAGCTGTGCATAGCGGCACATGCTCCCTCCACGCGGGACCACGCTCGGTCACTGGTAAAATCATGCGATTAGGTTACTTCTGGCCAACAATGCATCAAGATGCAAGGGAGGAAATCGAAAAGTGCACAGCCTGTCAACAAAATGCTTCTGTCGCCAAATCGCCAAAGCAGGATCTTATACCTGTTACTACGGCATGGCCATTTTACAAATGGGGCATCGACATTGTTGGACCATTTCCACCAGGCGTGGGCAATGTCAAATTTCTCATTGTTGCTGTTGACTACTTTACCAAGTGGATAGAAGCAAAGCCCTTGGCAACTATTACTGGGAAGCGAGTTATAAATTTTGTCTGGGAACACATCGTTTGCAGGTTTGGGGTACCACATGTCATGGTAAGCGATAATGGCAAACAATTTGCAGAAGGTCCATTCAAGGTTTGGTGCTCTGACCTGAACATCCAACAGAGGTTCACGTCAGTAGCACATCCTCAAGCCAATGGCCAGGTCGAGGTCATGAACAAAGCCATCGTGAAAGCAATCAAGGCCAAATTAGGCCAACGCAAAACTGCATGGGTGGATCTACTACCAGGGATCCTTTGGGCTCATCGGACCACCCCAAGTACAACTACATCTGAAACACCTTTCAGCTTGGTCTATGGTACGGAAGCCGTCATTCCTCCAGAAATTACTCACCCAACTCAACGGGTTATGGACTTCAATCCTGAAGAAAATGAAGACGCACTACGAGAGAACTTAAACATCGTAGAAGAGCGTCGGGAGATCGCTCTCATCAAACAGGCCGCTAGTCACATGCAGATGGCCAAATATTATAATCAGCGAGTCCGTCCTCTCTCTTTTCAGCCAGGCGATCTGGTATGGAGGAAGAATGAGGCCAGCAGGGCAGAAAGTCAAGGCAAGCTCGGCCCTACATGGGAAGGCCCTTATCGAGTACTTCATGCTCATGGCAATGGGTCTTACACCTTGTCAGACATGGACGGACAGACTATTCCCAGGACATGGAATGTCATGAACCTGAAGAAGTGTTACGTTTAATAATTTGGTTTGATCATGTATCCCAATTTTATTCAATAAAACTCAATAAGATAACACTTTTTATTCTGTACGATGTTACAGCACATGCATGCACAAATGACATAGTCAAGAACATAGTTCCATATCAATTATACTAGGTGGTCCATCACACATATGTTTGATCCCTACACATGCATCCAATTTCATCTTTTAATCAACTTGATAAAAGATAAGCACTTCCTATTCGGAAGCGACATCCTCGCGAGTAAAAAATTATTTCACCGGTACACCAACAAACACATACACAATTTCTATTGCAAAGTACACGCATAGAAAGAAACCAAGTAATTTCAAAACATAGAAATTCCACAAAAATATTCAAAGGCTACAAAGCAATAATCCAACCACAAAATTAAATCACGTCACAAAGTCATAACATGCATAAACAAGCTAAGGTTGTGGCTGTGCCGACAATAAGGCTATGATAGCCGGCAATGACATCTCCAAATCTTGCACCAAGGTAGTCATAATGGGAAAAGCCATGTCTGCAAATTTCTCACTTGCACGCATCATGTCACCATGCGTCGCAGGGTTCAAAAAAGGCAAGCTCTCGGGAGAAATATTGGGGAGTGCATCTTTCACTTTTTTGCTAGCAAGATGTCTTCCAAACATATGAGAGGCACGGTTAAAATTGTTCAGCACATTAGCAACATCAGGATGTTTAAGCATCAAATCAAATAGCTGAGGTAATGCAGCAACTAAGTCTTTCCTCGTCTGCAAGGAAGCATCGCGTTCTTCACGCATCTGGACAATCGCTTGCCTCATAGTCTCCAGCTCAGCATCTTTTTCAACTACCTGTTGCTCTTTTTGCACCAACTGCTCATCACGGGCACTAAGTTTGGCTGACATCTCTTGTTTGTCTGTTTCAACCTTAGCCAAAATGATCGCTTGCTGGGATATTTTTTCTTCCAGCATACGTACTTCCTCTTGACAACGACTAGATATAGTCTGCTCAAGCGCTAGGTCTTTCTTCAGAGAGGTAATATCATCTTTGCTATTATCAACTTGCACCTGCAGCTCGGCGCACGACTTCTTTAATTCCCCATGTTCATTGTTTACAAGCTGACGGACATATTCCATAAAACTATTGAACATATCTATATCTGCTGCACCAATCCCGGTCATCGATCCTGCTGGCGCACCCTCGCTAGTAGAAATAGGCAAGGTGGTACGTTGCAAAGCCGGAGGCTGCGTGGTAGATCCAAAAGGAGTGCTGATAGTCCCAAACATACTAGAGGTTGGCCCAATGGTGGCACTTGCTCCAAATGATCCGGTATTACCCCCGCGATTTACTAATGTCGCATTTGCGGGAAGATTAGAGGGGAACGTCAACTTTGGCACCTTCGGGGGGAGGTCATAATCGCTTACATCTAGAACCACCGCCCTTTTACCAAGTCCTAGCATATCTCTGCCATCTAATCGGGGATCTGGAATTGACGTTGCTCCCAGATAATCGAAGTCTCCTACACATTCACAATAAGATCGTTAAGTAACATGTAGTAAGTTGGCAACGACTATAATTATCGTGTTACCTGTTTCATTTTCGTTACCACTCTCAACAACAGTCCTGGACAGTGAATTTTCATTCTCAGCAGCACCTGCGAAACATAACACGTACGCTTACCTTTTACCATCGTAAATATATATGTGTAAAGATGGTGCAATTACCTGATGTCGAGCTTGATGTTACTTCGTTGATTGCGGTCGTGTCTACCCCAGAATTAACATGTGAGGAAGCACCAGTTTCTTGTCCACCAAGGGTAACATCAGTCGGATGACTTTCGATCTCATACTCCATAATAGCTGGATCTCCCTCCATGAAATCCATCAAGCTCATGGCTGCAGGAAACATACAATGAGTCAGTACCTGTACAAGGATAATATAAAAGCAAAGCATGACAATATAACAACAGAAACCCACGTTTCCCAGTATCCGAGTCCATAATCACAGGCTTCATTCCTTCAATCCAATAATCAGATACACCAGCTAACACCAAAGCACCTTCCTCATACACCCGAAATACAATTGTCTTTCGTAAAATTTGCTTGCACAGCCTTTCGCTTTGAGGTGTTAGGGCTGGAGCATTGTTTAACGATTTGTCAAATCCCGTTCTCCATCCAAACAAGTTACTAGCCCAAATATTTCTGAAAGCGGCATCGACAAACACATATTTAAATCTCCAATTCCTATGACTAGTAAAACACTCCCGAATAAATTTTTTCTTTCTATCTTTTAACTCTACAAAAAACCAATCATGGGATATCATCAGCTTATAACACGCCCTAAATAGAGGTACTGAGGGTTTTATGCCCATTGCCACCAGTAACATCTCAAACGTCGTAATTTTTGATACAGCTACTGGGTGTAACTGTGCAAACCCCAACTTGAAATAGTTCAGCACTCTCAGATAAAAAGCAGTGGGCGGAAATCTAAAATTGGAGTGGGAAAGGTAGTGGATATAGAGAGCTACTTTCCCTTGAGGAGGAGAATTGGCTCGTTGATTTGACATAGGCACAATAGCATTATATTTTCTAAGGCATGGATACTCATCCATCAGTTTTGCTAGCATTTTGTCATTGACGGTGCTAGGGCTTCGAGCAACTGATGGAGCTTCCACCACAGTCGCATCTGACACTGGCTCTCCCATGTTAAGACAAACGACAACTACGCCTAATAAAGTAACCAAGGATATCAACTATTACTAGCTACGAAGATGTAAACAAAGCAATGAAAACGCAAATACATACCTGTAAGGTAGCAAGCAACCTGGTTAAACCTGCAGTAAAACATACAATCAGTTAGGCGTTAACGATTTAAAATGTATAAGGGTCAAGCACCACGGCCCAAAACCCCTAGACCGACGGTCAAACCCTAACCCTAAACCAAATGCTCGGTCACGAACCCGAACGAACCCAAACCCCAAACCGTCGGTCAAGTTAAACCCTAGAGCCGCCGGTCCACTTAAACCTAAAACCGCCGGTCAACCAATCAACGACCTAGCGATGGGCTAAGTGATCATCGACCGCCGGTCTATTATTGACAGCCGGTCCAATTGACAGCCTGCCTCGATCGCCGGTCTCGACCGCCGGTCCAATTGACAGCCTGCCTCGATCGCTGGTCTCGACCGCCGGTCCAATTGAGCCGATCTACAATATCGATTGCCGATATCGACCGCCGGTCTAAGTTATCAATCGAATGGCCGTCTTCCCCCTTTCGACCGCCGGTATCACTCGAGGACCGCCGGTCTCGATAGCCGACTCGCTCGTTTCGATCGCTAAACCATAATCGACGGCGACAGCCGGTCTCTAAACCCTAATCGACGGCGACAGCCGGTCTCGATGATCGCCGGTCTCGATGATATCCCATGATCGACAGCTAGCAAATCGATGATAGTTCACTCGACCGAAAAAAAAAAAAAAAAAAAAAAAAAAAAAAAAAAAAAAAAAAAGCCGAAAAACTTACTAATGATGAGAGTTACGACTTGCAAATCGATGTTTTGGCAAATCCTAACTCGGGGGCATGATAAGGTTAGTAGGATTACCTATGTATATATAGGCTAATTCCCCAAAACCTAAATAATGATGGGCTCTTAGTCACAATTGGATCTGGCCCAGTTCGGATCCGCCACTTATCGCCTGTCAAAGTCTACCGCATGTCAAAATCATACCGGTCATCACCGCCTGTCAAAGTGACGCCTGTCCGGTCAGGTCAGCCTGTCAAAGTTATGACCGCCTGTCCGGTCAGGTCAGCCTGTCAAAGTCATGACCGCCTGTCCGGTCAGGCGCGTGTCTTATTGGCCGTCATAATGGCACTTCATGATTGCTTTATTGCAGGCGTTATATGGCATCGTCATAATGGCATTAATTACAGTCATGATGGGCCAACGTTCACATAACTGAGACGGACCATATAAATACACGGCCTAACTCACTCATTGAAAACACACACTGGAGAGAGATTCAAAAAAGCTTAACAACACAGAGTTTATACACTCTTACCGTCACGTTCACAATCAACCTCGATCACCCTAGGTTCGCCAAGAACTTGTTGGGTTTGCACTGTAGCTACAGGAGATCCAAGGTTGACTTCGTGTTTGACAATCGTTGCTCAAACATGTATATAGACATTTAGGGAAATATTAGATTCGACAAAGAACAAACGGGATCAAGCTAGTGTTTAATTACTAATTCTTTTTAGATCAAAATGAGTTAATAATTGGGAATTTTATTAAACTTGTGCGCATCTATGAGTTAATATTTCATAGCATCCTAATAAATTAGAGTGTTAGTCTTTCTTAGTATATCAAGTTTATACTTCATAGGTACTAAAAGTTGGATATCCACTAATCATCATTTTAAAAAAGATTTTATATACTTTGATTTATGATGTTAAAATGGGTACCAACATAGAACTTCATAACAAGCAGTAAGAATGAAATTATGTTGGCTTTAAATTACCTAGAAGCCGATAACATCATTCATTTAAAAAGTAGGTCTAACATCAATCCAGAATGTAGATCTGAGACTTCAGGATCAATAATATGTTATTAAAAACTCAAATTTGCCATAATTCCTAAAAAAGATATAAATTATTGTTAGAAAAACCTAAAGTAAAAATTACTTACCATTTCCGATTGCCAAGAAAACCATATGCTCCTATTAATCTCGATTACCTGACAAAAAAAAAAAATACAATCAGAAATACCCAAAAGCAATTAAATAATCTACCTAACCCCTTTACCAAGTTATCCTAACCCAACTACCTACCTAACCCAACTTACCCTACGCATTAGCTACCCTACGTAGTACATAACCTTAAACTAACCTAATTTAAGAGAACCTGAAATATATATATATATATATATATATATATATATATATATTATTGTTAACAAATATACACAATACAATAAAAAAAATTAAATTAAAATTACTTACCATTTCTGATTGCCAAGAAAACCATATGATCCGTTTCAACTCATATACCTGACAAAAAAAATACAATCAGAATAAGCCAAGATCAATTAAATAATCTACCTAACCAATGCTACCTAGTTATCCTAACCAAACTACTACCTAACCTAACGTACCATATGCATTAGCTATCATACCTACCTACCTCTAACCTAGTTTAAGAGAACTTGAAAAATAAAAAATATATATATTAGTGTTAGCAGAAATACACGATACAATAAAAAAAAATTAAAGTAAAATTATTAAACATTTCCGATTGCCAAGAAAACTATATGCTCCAATTAATCTCATTTACCTGACAAAAAAAGATATAAATACTGTTAGCAGATATACACGATATACAATCAGAATTAGCAGATATACACGATATAATAAAAAAGAGAACCTTAACCTAACCTAGTTTAAGAGAACCTGAACAAATAAAAAAGATATAAATACTGTTAGCAGATATACACGATATAATAAAAATTTAAAGTAAAATTACTTACCATTCCTGATTGCCAAGAAAACCATATGCTTCGTTTAATCTCATTTACCTGATAAGAAAAATACAATCAGAATTAGCCAATAGCAATTAAATAATCTACCTAACCAGCGCTACCTAGTTATCCTAACCCAGCTAGGTACCTATCCCAACTTACCTTATGCATTAGCTACCCTACCTAACTACCTAACCTTACCAAACCTAGTTTAAAGAAAAAGAAAAAAAAAAATAAAAAACTACCATACCTACCTACCTAACCTAGTTTAAGAGAAACTGAAATAAAATAAAAAAGATATAAATTATTGTTAGCAGAAATACACGATATAATAAAAAAATTAAAGTAAAATTACTTACCATTTCTGATTGCCAAGAAAACTATCTGATCCATTTAATCTCATTTACCTGACAAAAAATATACAATCAGAATTAGTCAAGATCAATTAAATAATCTACCAAACCAGTGCTACCTAGTTATCCTAACCCAGCTACCTACCTATCCCAACTGATGCATTAACTACCCTACCCACCTACGTAACCTTAACCTAACCTAGTTTAAGAGAACCTTAAAAAATAAAAAAGATATAAATACTGTTAGCAGATATACAGGATATAATAAAAAAATTAAAGTAAAATTACTTATCATTATTGATTGCCAAGAAAACCATATGCTTCGTTTAAAATTTACCTGATAAGAAAAATACAATCAGAATTAGCCAAAAGTAATTAAATAATCTACCTAACCAGTGCTACCTAGTTATCCTAACCGAGCTACCTACCTATCCTAACTTACACTATGCATTAGCTACCCTACCTAACTACCTAACCTTAACCTAACCTAGTTTAAGGAAACCTGGAAAAATAAAAAAGATATAAATTATCGTTAGCAGATATACACGTTATAATAAAAATATTAAAGTAAAATTACTTACCATTACCGATTGCAAAAAAAACCATATGATCCGTTTAATCTCATTTACCTGACAAAAAAAATACAATCAGAATTAGTCAAGAGCAATTAAATAATCTACCTAACCAACGCTACCTAGTTAGCCTAACCCAGCTGGTACCTATCCCAACTTACCCTATGCCTTAGCTACCCTACCTAACTACATATCCTAGTTTAAGAGAACCTGAAAAAATATATAAATATATAAATTATTTTTAGTAGATATACACGTTACAATAAAAAAATTGAAGTAAAATTACTTACCATTTCCGATTAAGAGAAGCTGCAAAAATAAAAAAGATATATATACTGTTAGCATATATACACGATATAATAAAAAATTAAAGTAAAATTACTTACCATTTCTGATTGCCAAGAAAACCATACGCTTCGTTTAATCTCATTTACCTGATAAGAAAAATACAATCAGAATTAGACAAGAGTAATTAAATAATCTACCTAACCAGTGCTACCTAGTTATCCTAACCGAGCAACCTACATATCCCAACTTACCCTATGCATTAGCTACCATACCAAACTACCTAACCTTAACCTAACCTAGTTTAAGGAAACCTGAAAAAATAACAAAGATATAAATTATTGTTAGCAGAGAAGATATACACGATATAATAAAAAAATTAAAGTAAAATTACTTGCCATTTCTGATTGTCAAGAAAACCGTAAGCTCCGTTTAATCTCATTTACCAGATAAAAAAAATGCAATCAGAATTACCCAAGAGCAATTAAAAAATCCACCTAACCAACGCTACCTAGTTATCCTAACCTAGCTACCTAACCCAACTTACCTTATGCATTAGCTACCCTACCTACCTACTTAACCTAGTTTAAGAAAACCTGAAAAAATAAAATAGATATAAATTATTGTTAGCGGATATACGATACAATAAAAAAATAAAGTAAAAATACTTACGATTTCCGATTGCCAAGAAATCCATATGATCCATTTAATCTCAATTACCTGACAAAAAAAGTACAATCAGAATTAGCCAGGAGCAATTGAATAATCTACCTAACCATCGCTACCTAGTTATCTTAACCTAGCTACCTACCTAACCCAAGTTAACCTATGCATTAGCTACCCTACCTACCTACCTAACCTTAACCTAACCTAGTTTAAGAGAACCTGAAAAAATAAAAAAGATAAAAATACTGTTAGCAGATATACACGATATAATAAAAAAATTTAAGTAAAATTACTTACCATTTCTGATTGCCAAGAAAACCATATGCTCCGTTTAATCTCATTTACCTGATAAGAAAAATACAATCATAATTAGCCAAGAGCAATTAAATAATCTGCCTAACCAACGCTACCTAGTTATTCTAACCAAGCTACCTACCAAACCCAACTTACCCTATACATTATCTACCCTACCTACCTACGTAACCTAAACCTAACCTAGTTTAAGAGAACCTGAAAAAATAAAAAAGATAAAAATACGATTAGCAGATATACACGATATAATAAAAAAATTAAAGTAAAATTACTTACCATTTCTGATTGCCAAGAAAACCATATGCTCCATTTAATCTCATTTACCTGATAAGAAAAATACAATCAGAATTAGCCAAGAGCAATTAAATAATCTATCTAACCAACACTATCTAGTTATTCTAACCTAGCTACCTACCAAACCCAACTTACCCTATGCATTATCTACCATACCTACCTACGTAACCTAAACCTAACCTAGTTTAAGAGGACCTGAAAAAATAAGAAAGATAAAAATACTGTTAACAGATATACACGATATAATAAAAAAATTAAAGTAAAATTACTTACCATTTCTGATTGCCAAGAAAACCACATGCTTCGTTTAATCTCATTTACCTGATAAGAAAAATACAATGAGAATTAACCAAGGGCAATTAAATAATCTACCTAACCAGTGCTACGTAGTTATCATAACCCAGCTAACTTCGTATCCCAACTTACCCTATACAATAGCTACCCTACCTAACTACCTAACCTAGTTTAAGGAAACCTGAAAAAATAAAAAAGATATAAATTATCGTTAGCAGATATACACGTTATTATAAAAATATTAAAGTAAAATTACTTACCATTTCAGATTGCCAAGAAAATCATATGATTCGTTTAATCTCATTTACCTGACAAAAAAAATACAATCAGAATTAGCCAAGAGCAATTATAATCTACCTAACCAGCTCTACCTAGTTATCCTAACCTAGCAACACGCCTAACCCAACTGATCGTATGCATTATCTACCCTACCTACCTACCTAATCTTAACCTAACCTAGTTTAAGATAACCTGAAAAAAAATAAAAAAGATATAAATTATTGTTAGCAGAGAAGTTATACACGATATAATAAAAAAAATTAAAGTAAAATTAATTACCATTTCTGATTGCCAAGAAAACCATATGCTCTGATTAATCTCATTTACCTGGAAAAAAAATACACACTGAGGATTAGCCAAGAGCAATTAAATAATCTACCTAACCAACGCTACCTAGTTATCCTAACCCTGCAACCTACCTAACCCAACTTACCCTATGCATTAACTACCCTACCTATCTACCTAACCTTAACCTAACCTAGTTTGAGAGAACCTGAAAAAAAAATAAAAAAGACATAAATTATTATTAGCAGAAATACACGATATAATAAAAACATTAAGTTAAATTACTTACCATTTTTGATTGCCAAGAAAACCATCTGATCCGTTTAATCTCATTTACCTCACAAAAAAATTACAATCAGAATTAGTAAAGAGCAACTAAATAATCTACCTAACCAGTGCTACCTAGTTATCCTAACCCAGCTACCTATCCCAACTTACCCTATGCATTAGCTACCCTACCTAACCTTAACCTAACCTAGTATAAGAGAACCTGAAAAAATAAAAAAGATATAAATTACTGTTAGCAGATATACACGATATAATAAAAATATTAAAGTAAAATTACTTACCATTTCCGACTGCCAAGAAAACCATATGATTCGTTTAATCTCATTTACCTAACAAAAAAATACTATCAGAATTAGCCAAGAGCAATTAAATAATCTACCTAAGCAGCGCTACCTAGTTATCTTAACCTAGCTACCTACCTAACCCAACTTACCGTATGCATTATCTACCCTGCCTAGCTACCTAACCTAGTTTAAAAGAACCTGAAAAAATAAAAAAAGATATAAATTATTGTTAGTAGATATACACGAAAGAATAAAAAAATTAAAGTAAAATTACTTACCATTTCTGATTGCGAGGAAAACCATATGCTCCGTTTAATCTTATTTACCTGATAAAAAAAATACAATTAGAATTACCAAAGTGCGATTAAATAATAACCAAAGCTACCTAGTTATCCTAACCCAGCCACCTAACCCAACTTACTTTATTCATTAGATACCCTACCTACCTACCTAACCTAGTTTAATAGAACCTGAAAAAAATAAAAAAGATACTCCCTCCGTCCCATAAAAAAGTTCCCATTTCTAATGGGCACAAGTATTTAGGAGAGAGTTAGTGGTGGGGTCCATGGTTATATTTTGATTAAAATATAAGGTTTTCTGGAGAGAGAAAGTGCTTTTAGAAGATAATTAGTGGTGGGGTCCATAGTTTTAATATTATTTTATTAAGTGGTCCCTCACCATTTGAGAAATGGGAACTTTTTTGTGGGACAAAATTTAGAGGGGAAATGGGAACTTTTTTGTGGGACGGAGGGAGTATAAATTATTGTTAGCAGATATACACGATACAATAAAAAAAATTAAAGTAAGAATACTTACCGTTTCCGATTGCCATGAAAACCATCTGATCCGTTTAATCCCATTTACCTGAATAAAAAAAAATACTATCAGAATTAGCCAGGAGCAATTGAATAACCTACCTAACCAACATTACCTAGTTATCCTAACCTAGCTACCTACCTAACCCAAGTTACCCTATGCATTAGCTACCCTACAAATCTACGTAACCTAAACCTAACCTAGTTTAAGAGAACCTGAAAAAATAAAAATGATAAAAATACTGTTAGCAGATATACATGATATAAAAAAAATAAAGTAAAATTACTTACCATTTCTGATTGCCAAGAAAACCATATGCTCCGTTTAATCTCATTTACCTGATAAGAAAAATACAATCAGAATTAGCCAATAGCAATTAAATAATCTACCTAACCAACACTACCTAGTTATTCTAACCTAGATACCTACCAAACCCAACTTACCCTATGCATTAGCTACCCTACCTACCTACGTAACCTAAACTTAACCTAGTTTAAGAGAACCATAAAAAATAAAAAAGATAAAAATATTGTTAGCAGATATACACGATATAATAAAAAAATTAAAGTAAAATTACTTACCATTTTCGATTGCCAAGAAAACCCCATGCTTCGTTTAATCTCATTTACCTGATAAGAAAAATACAATGAGAATTAACCAAGAGCAATTAAATAATCTACCTAACTAGTGCTACGTAGTTATCATAACCAAGCTACCTACCTATCCCCAACCTACCCTATGCATTAGCTACCCTACCTAACCTTAACCTAACCCAGTTTAAGGAAAGCTGAAAAAATAAAAAAGAAATAAATTATCGTTAGCAGATATACACGTTATAATAAATATATTAAAGTAAAATTACTTACCATTTCAGATTGCCAAGAAAACCATATGATTCGTTTAATCTCATTTACCTGACAAAAAAAATACAATCAGAATTATCCAAGAGCAATTAAATAATCTACCTAACCAGCTCTACCTAGTTATCATAACCTAGCTACCTGCCTAACCCAACTTACCGTATGCATTATCTACCCTACCTACCTAACCTTAACCTAACCTACTTTAAGATAACCTGAAAAAGTAAAAAAAATATAAATTATTGTTAGCAGAGAAGTTATAAACGATATAAAAAAAATTAAAGTAAAATTAATTACCATTTCTGATTGCCAAGAAAACCATATGCTCCGATTAATCTCATTTACCTGGAAAAAAATACAATCTGTATTAGCCAAGAGCAATTAAATAATCTACCTAACCAACGCTACCTAGTTATCCTAACCCTGCTACCTGCTTATGCATTAACTACCCTACCTACCTATCTAACCTTAACCTAACCTAGTTTAAGAGAACCTGAAAAAAAAAAAAAGATATAAATTATTGTTAGCAGAAATACACGATATAATAAAAAAATTAAAGTAAAATTACTTACCATTTCTCATTGCCAAGAAAACCATCTCATCCGTTTAATCTCATTTATCTGACAAAAAAAATACAATCAGAATTAGTCAAGAGCAATTAAATAATCTACCTAGCCAGTGCTACCTAGTTATCCAAACCCAGCATTAGCTACTCTACCTAACTACGTAACGTTAACCTTAACCAGTGCTACCTAGTTATCCAAACCCACCCTAGTTTAACTACGTAACCTTAACCTACCTAACTACGTAACCTTAACCTAACCTAGTTTAACTAGGTAGGTAGTTTAATAAGCTACCTACCTATCCCAAGTTACCCTATGCATTAACTAGCCTACCTACCTACGTAACCTTAACCTACCCTAGTTTAATAGAACCTGAAAAAATAAAAAAGATATAAATATTGTTAGCATACACGATATAATAAAAAATTAAATTAAAATTACTTACCATTTCTGATTGCCAAGAAAAACATATGCTTCGTTTAATCTCATTTACCTGATAAGAAATATACAACCAGAATTAGCCAAGAGAAATTAAATAATGTACCTAACCAGTGCTACCTAGTTATCCTAACCCAGCTACCTACCTATCCCAACTTACCCTATGCATTAGCTACCCTACCTAACTACATAACCTTAACCTAACCTAGTTTAAGAAACCTGAAAAAATAAAAAAGATATAAATTATCGTTAGCAGATATACACATTATAATAAAAATATTAAAGTAAAATTACTTACCATTTCCGATTGCCAAGAAAACCATATGATTCGTTTAATCTCATTTACATGACAAAAAAATACAATCAGAATTAGCCAAGAGCAATTATATAATCTACCTAACCAGCGCTACCTAGTTATCCTAACCTAGCTACCTACCTAACCCAACTTACCATAAGCATTATCTACCCTATCTACCTACCTAACCTTAACCTAACCTAGTTTAAGAGAACCTGGAAAAATAAAAAAGATATAAATTATTGTTAGCGGAGAAGATATACACGATATAATAAAAAAATTAAAGTAAAATTACTTGCCATTTCTGATTGCCAAGAAAACCATAAGCTCCGTTTAATCTCACTTACCTGACAAAAAAAATACAATCAGAATTAGCCAAGAGGAATTAAATAATCTACCTAACCAGCGCTACCTAGTTATCCTAACCCAGCTACCTACCTATCCCAACTTACCCTACGCATTAGCTACCCTACGTAACTACCTAACCTTAACCTAACCTAGTTTAAGAGAACCTGAAAAAAATAAAAATATATAAATTATTGTTAGCAGAGAAGATATACATGATATAATAAAAAAATTAAAGTAAAATTACTTACAATTTCTGATTGCCAAGAAAACCATAAGCTCCGTTTAATCTCATTTACCTGATAAAAAAAATGCAATCAGAATTAGCCAAGAGCACTTAAATAATCTAACTAACCAACGCAACCTAGTTATCCTAACCCAGCTACATAACCCAACTTACGTTATGCCTTAGCAACCCTACCGACCTACCTAACCTAGTTTAAGAGAACCTGAAAAAATAAAATAGATATAAATTATTGTTAGCAGATATACACGATACAATAAAAAAATAAAGTAAAAATACTTACCATTTCTGATTGCCAAGAAAACCATATGATCCATTTAATCTCATTTACCTGACAAAAAAAATACAATCAGAATTAGCCAGGAGCAATTGAATAACCTACCTAACCAACGCTATCTAGTTATCCTAACCTAGCTACCTACCTAACCCAAGTTACCCTATGCATTAGCTACCCTACCTACCTACGTAACCTAAACTAGTTTTAGAGAACCTGAAAAAAATAAAAAAGATACAAATACTGTTAGCAGATATACACGATATAATAAAAAAATTAAAGTAAAGTTACTTACCAATTCTGATTGCCAAGAAAACCATATGCTCCGTTTAATCTCATTTACCTGATAAAAAAAAATACAATCAGAATTAGCCAAGAGCAATTAAATAATATACCTAACCAACGCTACCTAGTTATTCTAACCCAGCTACCTAACCCAACTTACCTTATGCATTAGCTACCCTACCTACCTACTACCTAACCTAGTTTAAGAGAACCTGAAAAAATAAAATAGATATAAATTATTGTTAGCAGATATACACGATACAATAAAAAAATTAAAGTAAAATTACTTACAATTTCCGATTGCCAAGAAAACCATATGCTCCGTTTAATCTCATTTACCTGACAAAAAAAAGACAATCAGAATTAGCAATGAGCAATTAAATAATCTACCTAATCAACGCCACTTAGTTATCCTAACCTAGCTACCTACCTAACTCAACTTACCCTATGCACTAGCTTCCCTACCTAACTACTTAACCTTAACCTAACCTCGTTTAAGAGAACCTGAGAAAATATAAAGATAAAAATTAATTGGTAGCATATATACATAATAAAATAAAAATAAAAAATTAAAGTAAAATTACTTATCATTTCTGATTGCCAAGAAAAACATATGTTCCATGTAATCTCATTTACCTGACACGCAAAAAAACAATGAGAATTATACAAGAGCAATTAAATAATATACCTAATACGCAAACAAGTCACAACAACATGTAACCACAAAAAGCTTTTAACTAAATAGAATTTAAGGAAGCAAATGAGATTTACAAGACACAAAAACAATTTATTATAATTACCTATTATAAATAAGATGTTCCTTTGTGATGATTTTATTCCATAACTGAGCAAATCTGGCCTTTAATAGTTTATGTGCATATATTAGAAATTACATGTTGTAAACTTACTGCATCAAAGTTCCGGGAATTAAGTCCTTTCTTTTTCACTTGATCACTTTTTCAGGTGGAATTATTAAATGCACCAGGTAACGACTCGAAACGGGACCCCAACATCCTAGAGTTCGAAACTACATACATTTAAACAATAAGATTTTTAGATCATAAACTTAAAAAAATAAACAAAAGTATAAACAGAGACAAAATTTGACAAACCTCTCCAAGATTGGAGCCCAGAATGCAACCACCGATGTTGTTCCTTGCTGCAAAATTTAATTTCAGAAATAATAAATAAAAAGTATTAGAATTTTTCAATTATTACCCTGGGGGAAGAGCTCATGCCATGCGTAAGTATTGATATGAACACTCATAATAGCTTTGTAATAATGAGCAGAATCCAAAACCTGAATTTTAAATCAATATTATTCATGTATGTGGCTCTCACCTAATTAAATATAAACTAATCTTCTTGTCTTACTTGAAAAGAGAAAATGTGCTTTCGTCGAGGCTGTAATAAATCATATTTTATAGTTAGAAAATGAAAAACGTTACATTCTTTTGTTTATTTTTTTACCTGTGACCACCACATCATGAGCATTACAATTCGAACTCTCAAGATAACGCCTAATAAATGGGAATAGAAACAGCAAGCATGTTTGGTGACAAATAAGCTGAACCAACCTTTAATGGTTTGAGCAAATCCAGCTGGATTTTCTGATGTGTAAGCATAAGTAACTGGTAAGAGTACAACCCATGCAGCAGGCCGTACAACCTTTAAAAGGTATCTTAGTTTCACATAAAATGGCATGTAGTGTCTTGCTTTCCAATTAAATATCACATCTAGACCAGCTGCACAACAAAACAAAACAAAAAAGAGTTAAAACTTATTTTGCTTAAAGTGCAGGAAGTCAAGTGGTTGACCATTTGACTTACCTTGACCAAGCTTCAAGACTGAAGCTGTTATAAAGACACTAAGTACTTTTTAAAATACATCAGAATCGAAGATTCCAAGCAACAATAATCATAGCCTCAAAAAACAGAACAATTGTTACTAATCGTGGTAATTAACTAATTATGAACATATGATAATTTCTAGATGAGAACTAGTATTTTCAAAAATGTAGTAATAGGTTGTATTCTTTTATCCACACACTTTTTAAAGAAAAAATTGTCATTCAATTACAAAATCTATGGGGTTTTTACCTACCAGATCTATAACAGAAAAAATTGTCATTCAATTATAAAGATTCACTTTTTAAATAGTAAAAAGTTGTAGTTTTTACCCAATCTTTAGTGACTTTCAATTAGTGACACTAAATGAGAATTTTAGTGTAAATTAAAAGATGATCAAGTTTAAACTTACAGCAGCTTCAAGCAAGGAAGAAAAAAATTCACCAATTTATGGTGATCAAGGAAAAGATCAAGTAAATATGGCAAGTTAAATTGAATACAATGGTGTAGAAAAAGCTTATGCAGATCGTTGAAAGAAGCAGCACTGATATCAATATTCGTTAATGCCAAACCAGTTGACTTTGACTCATTTGTTGACTGGTCAACAAAAGACATATCACTTGACAAATCCCGCTCTTGCAAGAAGAAATACAAATTGAAGGTATGGTGGATGTATTAATGGATGGAAATCTTAGTTAGTATTTGAGTCCACAAACCTAACATCATGATCAAAATTGAAATTGAAAAATAGCCGGCATAGGTTCAAAAACGGATGTAATGCTGGTTCCAAGTGTCATAATCTGGGTAACCGGGCGGGAAATTTCCGAATGTCCAATCCGGCATAGGTTCAAAACGGTCGGGTGGTGGAACATCATTGTATAACAAGCTACTAATGCCATGAGTTTGCCAATTTATTTCATACCGTTGTTGCAGATTCTCATAATAAGATCGTTGCATTCCAGAATGCATCGATGCATTTGAAGCTTGTAAATCGGCACGTAGGGCACCCATCGACTCATTTAATTGTTGATATGAGTAATATGGGTCAAAAGTTGATCGGCCCGTATCGGATCCCGATGGTCCCGTATAATCCACCCCCGAACCGAAAGCACTCGCAAAACCATGATCATGACCCTCAAATGGTGGTAGTGGGTCCGTCATCGGTACATCACCTATTGGTGCATCTTGTTGGTTCCCTTCTTCGTCTTGTGGAGGTGGTACTCGCCATTTTTCGGCTAAAACCGGATAATCCACCCATTGATATCTATTATTGTGATCTCGGTTTAGAACTTTCATTCGGACCAATAGAGCCGAATCAATTTTTCCCATCTCTAATTCGGTAAAAGTCTCTGAAACTCGGGGTGAAAGACCACCGTGTGCCTTAGCTAACCTCGTGATGTATTGGCCACCACATAAACCACTCGTGGGTCGGAGGCCCTTAGCACCGTCACTCAAAAAGTCAGCCAACACATAAGGTATGTTAGTGAATTTATAAAGGTGTCGGAGTTGGTCTAGTAACCACATTTCGTATTTATTCACTTTTTCGGACCCTTCTTTCCTATGACAAATCGTGTTAGAGATCATACGGTGCAGATACCGATAGTCACTAAAGTAAATTCGGGATTCGGTAGTATCAGACCCGTCATATCCACCTGCCCCAATTTCACTCCATAACGCATCAACATCATTGGGAGCTTCACAATCACAGTTTCTTAAATAAGACTGGAAAGAAGAATTATCAATTTCGTCTTCCGTGTACAAACCCATGTTAACAGCAAAATCAAGCAAAGAAGTGTTATACCATTTTCCTGCGATCCGGTATTCCAAACACATTGCGTGTGGATTAGTTTGAGCTACATTCGCCTTAAATTTAATTGTGGAAAGAAATTCCATTACCAATTCGCGATAAACAGGTTCACGGATGGTGAAAACCCGTTTCCACGCGTGACATGTGAATAAGACATCCCCGTTGGCATGTCTAAATTCTCTCGTAAGATGTCCCAAAATATCTTCTTTCTTGCCATATTTGGCTAACACTCTCCATTCAGGGGTTTTCCCCGCTTCTACATGTTTTTCGGTGAAGTTACTTAATTCCGTTTCTGCCTGCTGTCTTCTCTCCAATGTTGGTGCATTTGAAAAATCTAAGAATACATGCTTGCCTCTGATTTTAAGATTAACAGGAAATCCATCAGCATCCATCGGTGGTGGTGAAGGTGGTGCGTAAGGTCGTGATGATGATGCTTTAGCTTTCTTTTTAGAGTAGTTTTTTTTAACCTTATTAACTATTTTATATTTTTACTCTCTCATATCACAACCTTGATCATTTTACAATATCATTTTATAATGTTCTTTTTAGGGCATGTTTTTTAGCTTATTAGAATAAGCTTGAAAATTCAAATTTATTTAAGATTATTATTAAGTAAATAAGCTAATAAAAATTTCTAAACATTTTACTTAGCATATGTTTATTAACTTAAATAAGCTCTTAAGCACACTTTTAAATACGTTTCATCAAAATATTCATTAAATTTAGATACTTGTATTGATCAAAATAGCATAAATATGAATGAAAATTTATAATATGAATCAATACCATCACTCTAGATCTATTTTAGTGTGTAGGAAAATGTTCAATTATTTAAATAATTTATGAAATTTTTATTCAGACTTTAAATATCAAGATATGTTATTTGTGGACGCATTGATTGCATAGTGAGTGAAAAGAAAGATAAGATTGGTTTTGTTAGTATGGGTATTAAAAGGCGAGTAATGGTACTGGCGCTTATCATTTATGTTACTTATATGCATACTTATTTGATCATGACAAATGTCAAAATCAATGGATCATATGAGGAAAGAAAATAATGGATAACACATGTCAAGTTTATAAGTGGGTAGGCATATATGTAGGGAAAAAAGATATAAAGAAATATCATATATCTTAAAAGGCGAATGTAAACAGTATTAAATGAATATAAAAACCAATCTCATCATCTACACATATCCTAAGGGTACCAAAAGTCCTTTCAACTAGCGGTCTTATGTATTGCCGTTGTTTAATGTATTGGCCCTCTATTATTGTGGTTGAACTTATTATATTAGGATAAAATTAACCTAAAATTATGCTTATGTAAAAAAAAATCCGTATTGTGGTCGAACTTATTATATTAGGATAAAATTAACGCTTATGTAAAAAAAATCCGTTATAAATATTGATAATAACGATTTTCGTCTCAATTTTATCATTACTCAACCGGAAAAGTAATTAAACATATTAAGCTACACCTCAAATCAAAATCAGATTATTATCATATTATTACCCTAAATATATCTTGACATCAGCTAACTTCATCGGTGCAAAATGGCTGAACGAATACAACATTTATTATTTAAGTGGTCTTTTACATGAAGGTATCATCATAATCATAATCATAATATTACTACGTGAATTAAAAACGAGAAGTAATTGAATATGATAAATATATTTAAGTAAGATAATTAATAAACTCAGCAGCAGTAGCAACTGCACCTCCTGTAATGGCATCCATTACAATTTTCTCTCCTTTGTTACTGCTGGCTACCGATACAAGTGCTCCAGTAAGTACACCACCAATCATTGCATTTTTCTGTCACATTTAAAATACCAATTTATTTTTATTTAGCTCCCAATAATATGATTTATTTTAAATGTTAAATTTCATAAATTACATACCCAGTCCCTGGTTCCACGCACTCTCTCAACACCATATTCCATTCCAACGTATACTCCAGCTATTGTTCCTGTAAAGGAAAGAATAAATTTCAATTTCTTTATTTGTTTATTTTTAAAAACATCAAAAATAGAGTGGTATTCATGTAAATGAACTTACCCCAGTATGCACCTTCTTTGCACATCTTCTTTAACTGTGGTAACAACAAAGGTTGTTAGTGTTCTCGTTTTTACTAAATATTTGGGAAGGCTAAAATGATCTAATATATATTTTTTAATTAATTAGTGGTTAATAATTCAAATGAACACGGTGAATAGAGATGTGAGTATCTTACCGAGGTCTCAAAGTTATGTTTTGAAACACTCCCTGAAAAATGAACAGCACGAGGCAACAAGAATAAGCTTTAACAAATAGATAGCATGATGGATGAAAATATGATGATTATGAAGTTGTATATAGACATTTAGGGAAATATTAGATTCGACAAAGAACAAACGAGATCAAGCTAGTGTTTACTAATTCTTTTTAGATCAAAATGAGTTAATAATTGGGAATTTTATTAAACTTGTGCCCATTTATGAGTTAATATTTCAAAGCAGTCTAATTAATTAGAGCGTTAGTCTTTCTTAGTATACCAAGATTATAGGTACTAAAAGTTGGATATCCACTAATCATCCTTTTAAAAGAGATTTTATATACTTTGATTTATGTTGTTAAACTGGATGCCAACAATGAACTTCATAACAAGTAGTAAGAATCAAACTATGCTGGCATAAATTCACATAGAAGTCGATAACATCATTCATTTAAAAAGTAGGTCTAACATCAATCCAGAATGCAGCTCTGCTTCAGGATCAATAAAATGTTATTTAAAAAAAAATCAAATGTGCCATAATTCCTAAAACAGAATGCTTAAAAGTGGTTATCGATGGCAAAATTACAAGCAATAAAACAGCACATCTCACTTTCATCAATTAAGTTGAAATTCAATTAAATATACACAAATGACGCGAATCAAAATTAAACATAGGAAAACCTCGTTTGACGACGTGGTAAGTCTCCTCGGCAACTACTTTTGCAGCGGCAACCTGAAATTATAGGTCAAATTGGAACAATTACGACCTAATTCGAAAGTAAGAAAAAGGAAAATTGAAATGATTATGAATACAAACAGTTCCGATCTTGAGGAAGCCATCGACGGTGAGATTGAGAAACGGATTTCCCATATCGACGACGACGTCCACCTTGGGAGAAGAGATTGAACCCATGAAAGTTTTTCTCGGCATCCTCAGTTCTTCGAGGTCTCTTGTATTAATAACGCTTTGTACCTTTTATCACAATTTGTCATGTGCTCACGTGTATTGCATTGTATGCCACAAAACCATTTTATAGATGTTGCTTATACTAGCATTTTTGCTTTTGTAAATTGTAAGTCGACGAGATTTTTTGAATTTCTAGTACAATATTCATTAAAAGAATATAACAAAAAAATAATATCAAAATCATTGATATGTATTAAGGTAGTTCTTAAGAAATTTATAGTTGTAAGGGATATATATCTTAACTATTGATTAACAACATTTAATAATTAATATTACTTCTAATAATGTATTTTATATATTGAGAGATATTTTAGTTATTTTACAAAAAAATTATAATAACTTTTTACTCGTATTATCTTTTTAGGATAACTTTTTTTATTATTTTTTAAAATTTTAATTATATTTTATAATAACACATAATGTGATAATCATATATGATTGTTTTCATAATCACATTTAGTTGTAATAAAATATCACATGTGATCAAATATACAATAACATGTGATTGTATAATAATATCACATGTGATTATCGCACGTGAATCGTGATTATCAAATAATATTGTTTTTTTAACGAATAAAATAATAGAAAATAATAATACTTTTTTAAAATAATAAAAAATAAAAAAAATCGATTACCAAAATACCCTTTCATGTATAAAATATGTGATTAATTTTGACCGATAACAGCTACACTCTCTCTCTAACCGACGACAATGTGCCATCGGTTGGAGCAAACCGAAGGCGTCCCTTTGCAAACTGACTCATCGATATGATCGGTCTAAGAATGTCCATTAACAAGGGTTAATTGATGCGCCCCGTTGCGTAACATTTAATGAAATTCTATTCTATGGTATTTTTATTTTTATTTATTTAGGTGCTTTAACTTAATATATCTATGTGACCATCTTTTATTCATATGGTGTTTTTGATGTGTGGATTTTTCGTTTCTATATTTAAATAACTGGTCCATTTCTAAGTAAGTCGATCTTCCTAACTTTTATTTATTAGCATCCGACCCATATACCTTTCAAATGTCTGATCCAATATTAAATCAATAAAATATTGAAGTCTGCCACAAAAAAGCAATAAAAGATTCGAGCCTACTATAAAAGCCATGTAACTTACCACATCCAATTATTGTTTCTTATGAACACTAATATGTAATAGATATACTTACTGCTTCAACTTTTGGAAAATAATGAAAACATAAAAAGCTAGCTCTGACAAAAATGGCGATCACATGCGATAATCGTGGTCTGATTTTTGATTATAAATTCTATCAAGTTTCGTTTAATTCTGAGTGTAATTGGATTTGTACTTCGTTGTATATCTTATTATTTGTTTATATATTTTTCACCAACGCTAAATACATAAAAACATTTTAAATGTAATATAAAATTGGGTTTTGTTAATGAAAGCCCTAAGGGTTGTCTCTAACATTCATAAAATGTTTGTACATTCATTGATAGAGTATTGATCCTAAAATTCAGAGGGCATTTTTTATATTAGTGTCGGCTTCTTATTGAAGGGTTGTTATTATCATTTTCCTATAAAATTTATTTTATCATATTAATACATCGATTAACTAACCAAGACTTGTAGGCTAGTGATATTGGAGGAAGGTTTAAGGTGCTGTCCATAACCTATTGATCATGGGTTCAAGTCCAGTTGTGGACAAATAGGTGGAAGGTTTGAGAGAAGGTATACTGTCCCTTGTGGATATCACTGTCTAGGCTCGAACTACTAATTTACTAACTAGCCGTTCAAAAAAAATTCTATTAACTGGGGCCGATTTATTTAGAGTCCAGAAAATGAACAAAGGTGATTAATGGATCAACACGACCCGTTGGGCTAGTTTCCAAACGCAGCCAACTTTGTTCACTCTATTCGGTAAAATTGAAGTAATTTATAGAAAGAGATTGAAGGAAAACATCGAGTAGCGTTTGCAATTAGACCGCACCCGATGAAGCGGTCGCGAGTGCAATTAGACCACGAGATCGAACCTTTGCAAGCAGAGCTTTATACAAAAATATTTTCCCTGTTCCCCCAGGGCCATCTATAAAGAACACACCCGAAATATCATTATCCACATGTCTCAATATCTCATCGTACGCTTCTCTCTGTTCTGAATTAAGAGACTCGGAAGCAAACAAGTGTTCATCTTCTACAACAATGGTGTACTCCTCTTGTAATTCACGAACAACCCCAGATTCTAAACTGACATCGATGTTTAGTTCAGGAAGATCAAAATCATCAAGATCCTTACCCATAGATTGCAGAAAAACTTTGATGTCTTTTAAGACCATATTTCGGGCTACCTCAAAGTTTTCATATAGTCGCCTGTAATCTTCCGAAAGTGATTCGTAGTGGTCATCCCATAACTTCCGAACATCTCCTGGCTCATAAAAAATCAAAATTGTTGCAAATAACCTCCTAAGAGCGGGTGGAAACTGGAAAACTGAACCTTCACTAAGACATGTCGATAGACTATCGTCATTCTCAATTAATCCTCTCTCGAGGGCTGCTCTTCGAAAAGTCGGGTACACCACGTTCCTATATGTGTAGAGATATTTCCAGTCTGTAGGCCCGGGAACATGTGACAATAGTAGGCGCAAGTAGAATCGTTCTCCTTCAGCGGGATTAGCAGAAACCATTCTTCCTCTCATTGATCCCCTTTTCCTAATATTCCAACGTCGGGAGGTCTTATTCCATGTGAAATACCTGGGAAAGTCCTTGTACAAGTATTGTCTCGCATTCCTATTGGTTTTATTCATGTCAAAAAAAGATGTCAACATTGATCTCTTGTCTCTCTCCCTATCAACAACGTCGTTCATTATATCATTATCTCTGAAGGTAACCAATTGTTTATTTGGGAGATGAATTTGCAATGCCATCACATGCGGGTGGATTTGTGAAAGAGCGAACCTAAAAATTCTCCAAATTGCCTCAAGGGGAGACACATAACGAGCATCTTGATATCTCTTTATCTCGTTAATAACTTCATTTTCACTATCTGGATCGACATGGACAACCTGCTTGTCATAACCCTTGTAAACATACTTAAATACGTACTTCACTAAAACAATACTCGAACAAACCTCGACGTTTATGTGACAATTGAACATCATTAGCAATTTTGGGTTATAAGGGACAACCCATCTATTGTCCAGGGTAGTTCCACGCACGGCCACTTTGATCCCATTGTCTCTCCTTCGATATAATGGATATGAGTCATGTCCATGTATTGTTTGCTCGTTGAATTGTCTGGGTATCTGAACCGACATTGTTTTGGCTCACCCTGCATACAAGGGCTGTTAGCTCGTATGCTCCCGCATGGACCGTGCATCATGTGTTTTTTGACCAGCTCATGCATTACTGGATGCCTTGTCGGGTTTGGAATTTCACTACACACGATTTTATCGTACTGGTCTGGATTCGTCATTTTGTGATCAGCTCTCATAATCAGGAGGAAATGAGCATGAGGTAGGCCACGCTTTTGAAACTCAATGACGTAAACATGTGAACTGACAACACCAAGTAAATCTTTTTGGAAGAGTTGTTGCTTTAGATCCTCTAATTTGCCCCGGAACACTCTTGAAACAAGGTCAGGTCGATCTGCTGCAACCTGACCGGGTAATAATTGTGTCTGGATTTCTGGCCAATTTGGATTGCATGTCATAGTAAGGAATATATCCGGCTTCCCGTCATCTTGAACCAAGGCCATGGCATCCAAAAACCGACGTCGCATGTCACGTGGTCCTCCAATGAATGACACAGGCAACTACTCTCGTTGCCCGACTCTATTTGTTTGAACTTCACCAGCATTGACATGATCAACAATACCTTGGTACAAATCTGATCTGATTTTGCTTTGGTTTAACTCACAAAATTTCAAACGTGAAGTCTCAATCTTTATGTAGGTATCAACGACAAACTATTGCAACAAACGTCCCCCTAATAAAAGCACGTTTGGAGTAGAGCGGATCTGAAACTTGTAACAGTAGTACTCTCGCATGGTTACGGTCTTCCTACCCCCGTTTTCATTAGTCTCTACAAAATTAAGGTAATTATAATTATAAACCCTTTTAGTAAAGCTTGCATGGTATAATTATTATAACTTCACACAAATTTTTGATTAATATGTATCTCACCTTCATCATCTTCCTCGATATTTTCTTCATCCCCAATAATTTCGTCGATAGGTACGCCATCCTTGGGTATTTTTGTATGCCATCCAGACTCACCCTTGGGAAAGAACAAAACATAGGACAACGGATCATAAGAAGCAAAGTGAGGTTGAATCTGGGTTGAATAATCAGAACTCCCATACACAACAATGCTTCGCTTATATGCAGTAATGTTATTATTACCTTCAACCCAAATGCCAGCAACCTGCACAATGGTACAAAACCAAAAGATTATATGTAAACTACATTTGATTAAATATATAAATGTGTGCAAGGTAAAAAAATTTATTCAAACCTCAGATGTGGTTGGAAGGTTGTAATTCCTTTGATCGAGTTCTACCGATGCATTTAATGTGACCCTGTAGTCGTCTAGTGGTCCTAGGTCAGCAAGACTTCGAAACGCTGTTACGTAAGGGTTTGTTGCAAGTACACGCGTCAAAATTTCAACAATTTGTCTATTAAGATTTGTCCACAAAAGTCTATATGATAATTCGGTTTCAGGATCATAAAAATACAACTGTAAGTACCTAGGTTGTCCATTCCTAGGAACTAATTGATCAATTCTATGGTACACACCTCCATAGGCACGAAATGTATACACTCCAGATGTCATATTGGTCATCGAGGTATCTAAATTTACACCCATTGATGTGAATGAAAAATTTGTGTTGTAAGCACGTATGTTGTGCCTGAATGATTTACCTAATTCACATTGTGATGTAAAGAGATTTAATAGTTCTTCCGGAATGTCTGAGGATACCAATTTTGTCTTTCCATTCATACAACAAAATGTTGGGAATTCAAACATTATCCGTTTTGCTCCACACTTTGCACATGGTTGTTGTTCCTTTAAAACACGGTGTTGTTCAGGTACACCTTGATAAATGAAATCGTACGGATCCACGTCTTGATTGTTGCCTATGATCAATGGGTTGACATTGACATCTGTAGAAACAACTGCATGTAACCCATACGAATGTAAGAATACGTTGTAGTGGATCTGTGTCGATCGCGTGAATTAAATACTAACCTGTTGTTGTAGGTGAATCTTGACTCGTGACAGCATCAAAAGAAGGTAATGGTCTACGAATTTCACCTCGAATGGCTGTTTTAAGAATCAAAATCAATTTATGAAAAAAGTTAATAATAATAATAATAATAACAATAACAACATTAATAATAATAATAACCTGTTGTAGATGATGCTTGAGTCGTGACAACATCAAAAGAAGGTAATAATCTACGAACTTCACCTCGAATGCCTGTTTTGAAAAATCAAAATGAATTCATGAAAGCGTGCTGCTATTTATAAACTTGAAAAAAGGTAAATAAAATTAAGAATAGCATGATAATAAAAATACAACCTTGTAGTTTATTGTTATTGTTATCGGTGTAATAAATACGCGAGAATCGCGTGAATTAAATACTAACCTATTGTAGGTGATGCTCGAGTGGCGACAGCATCAAAAGAAGGTAATAGTCTACGAATCTCACCTCGATTGCCTATTTTAAAGATCAAAATCAATTCATTCAGTTGTTATTCATAAACTTTGTTAAGGGTAAACAAAACAATAATATAGCGAAATATATTTATCGTTGTTTCTTTCAAGTGTCAATCTCGAGGACATTTGAGTAGCATATGCTCTATTTCTATGACCGGGAAGCTGAATGGCATTTGTCGTACTTGTTGATGCCTGACTGCTAGGATAATTTTGCGTAAGTACCCTATTTTTTTCCTTGCTTCTTTGATAATAATTTCTATTTTTACTTCTTATATCTCTACTTGATTTTTGTGAAGTCTCTGGTGGATTTCCTGAATCCAATATATGCTGAAGCCCATTTTGGCATGGGGGTATGTTTTCTTTGTTTGCTAATACAGTATGACATGGCGTGGTTAGTATGTTACTATCACATGTCGTCGTATCAATAACTTCATTTTCATTCAAGTGTGATGATGAACAATTTATCATATGGTCTTCAAATATTCCTAAAGGCGCCATGATCGGTGTTTGTATGTCCATTCGAGTAGATACTCCTGGAGATACATTTGAATCAATGGTGATGTGTTGGCTATTCTCTTCAACAGAAGCTATGAGTTTGTTTGCCTTTTGTCGTGCATAATATCGCTTATTATACTCTCTTTTCTTTTCTATACGCTCTACAAGAAATTATGTATTAAAAATGTGGTGCGGTTGTTAACCATGTAATTATATTGTTTTATATTTAAGATACACATACCTCTCTGTTTGTCTAGATATGCTTGAGTGACATCATCATTTAGACTCTTAAGTACTTTGTTATCGTTTCGTCGTGCATTGTAATTGCTATAGTAAGCTTTACGTTTTCCAATTTTTTCGTTGCTTTGGTTACCAAAGTCATTTGCAATTTCCTCATTAGTCATTATTGATCGCTACATATATATAGATAAAGATTAGATTATGCGTGTAATTCAATATAAATTAACACAACTTTTATCCTAATAATCTTAGAAAATGAAAGTAAATATTCTAAAATAAAAACTAAACAATAAGGAATGCATGCAAACGACAAAGTTAAATAGATAAATTGTGCCAACAATACCATTATTGACTAAAAGCGTAAAATATTCAACGTCATCAAGTCAAGAAAACAAAACAATGGATAGACATCCACCGCCAACAAAAACAACACTAAGGTTGAATAATTTAGACAACACGCTGTATACGTTCAAAGGCGGCTACTTCCGGTATATTCGGATTGAAGTCAATTTTAGTTATGTCTGTTGACCGCAAAAAATTAGCTGAAAAATATTAAAAGATACAAGTTAAGACGTATTTCGACTAACTATTTCATAGGGATATGAAACCAAAAAAAAAAAAAAAAAAAAAAAAAAAAAAAAAAACTTACTTCCATTTACACGACATAATTTTACCCTTGATACGTATATTATCGGCTTTTCCATAATTGCCAATTGCATTCTTGGAGGTGATATTATTGAATTTCGGTACACGGTGAGCGACAATTCTTGACCCCTTATATTCATTTAAAGAAATAATTTAAAAAAAATTATAAAATATGAATATCTATTTATAATGTGTACTTTAAAAATATGCAGTAAATGTATGAAATTACTTTGAATCTTGAAGAGATAGATAAAATGTAATTCCACTATATCGGAATTGTTTCCTACTTCCCTTAATTACTCTTCCGACAACATCTACATTAAAAATTATTTGTTTAGACATTTAGTAAATGGTTTAAAAAAATATATAATAAAATAATTTATACCTATAAGCATTCTTCTAGTTGTTTTATCATCAGCAATAGTTTTAAAAGAAGGCACGGTTGGATAAAACGGAAATGCGTTGTTTGCGTCATTGCTTAATCGAGTAAACCGTGTTTTCTTGTTAATAATTATTTCACACTGATCACGATTAAAACTATAACCCTCATACCTAGGGAAATCATCGTAAGTTCCCTCTATTTGAAAATGATTAATTGTAAAAACACCCTCCAAATTCATTTGTTCATATATTGGTACCAATTTGGGAGGACACACAGCCGCAATTCTTTCTCGCTAACATATAAACATTTTAATTGACAAAAAAAATAAGTTGTAAATAGAAATAATTTGTAAGTTTAAAATATACTTTATATAATATAATAGTTACTTACATTAGGGTCTAACATAAAGATATATAACTTTTTACTTTTCATGTCCTTCCAAACGAACTCCACACGAATAGCCTTGATATTGTACCACGCAAAGTAATTAAGGGTTGAAAATTTATCAACCTCAAAATGATAATCGAATATCTTCAACATAAACAAAAAGATATTTTAATTAAAATAATTCGAACATAAACAAAAGGATCTTTTAGTTGGAATAATTCGAAACCCATAAAGTACGTAGTAGTAGGGGAGTTATATGGGTACAAAAAAATCGCAAAAAACACAAGACTATCGACTAAATGAAAAAGAAATCATCTTCATCAGGCTCATCAAGTAGCCTATAGACTTTGTTTCGACTCAAGACTGACACTCGTTTACTTTTACTCCTCTTCACATTGTCCATGGACATAAAGTCGCCCTCGTTGCCGCCTTGCAAGTCGTCTTCAAAGTCATCTTCTGAGCTTTCAATTTCAACAATGGCATCCCAATTCCATGTTAACAAATTTGACTCTCGTTTACGCCTTTTTAAATTCTTAAGTTCAATCTGTTATGTAATAGAATTTAAAACGACTCAAATTTATTTTAACTGAAAGTGCGGAATCAAAATCACCCAAAACGGATTTAATTTAATGAGTGATACATCTATCAAGTAGTTAGTTTACCAATTTACCATATAAAGCAAGTAACACATACAAAGATATAAAACACAAATACACCTGAGAGTT
This sequence comes from Calendula officinalis, assembly GCA_963853835.1. Taxonomy (NCBI): domain Eukaryota; kingdom Viridiplantae; phylum Streptophyta; class Magnoliopsida; order Asterales; family Asteraceae; genus Calendula; species Calendula officinalis. Next base: position 23,685,620 of record OY970832.1, read on the forward strand.
AAAAATATATTTAAAACACAAAGAAACATTTAGTTAATTACCTCGTTTGTGGTTTCATCAACTGTTGGAGCAGCATCATTCATGGTTTCGCCAACTGTTGGAGCAGCAAGATTGATGGTTTCGCCAACTGTTGGAGCAGCAACATTCATGATTTCAGCAACTGTTGGAGCAGCATCATTCGACTTGGTAGTAGAGTTCTATCAAAGAAAAAACAAATGAAATAGCAAAGTGAAATGTAATTCAAAGTAAGTATGTCTATATAATATATTTGACCACTTTGAGCTAAAGTCAATTCGGTTGTTATTGGGCCCAGTGTTGTTATTTGGCCACTGGTGTAATTACCTCGAGTGTGTTTAACTTGTCTGATACATCAACATCATTTTCGTTGGTAACGGTGGTAAAGTTCTGTCGCAGAAAAAAATGCATTAGAATCAAAAATGCATTTATATAAATTGACCCATTTGACAAAATAGTTTTTAAAACGGACTAATATAAATGTTAAGGTCAACGATTCAAATACACCTAAAAGTTAAAAAAAATATTTAAAAGACAAAAAAGCATTTAGTTAATTACCTCGAGTGTTTTTGAGGTTTCAACTATAGAAGCATCATTTTGGTTGTTAATGGGGGTAGAGTTCTATCAAAGCAAAATATAATGCATTAGAAAAAAAATATTTCTTACTTTTAACGACAAATTATCTTTTATAATTATTTTTAACAGTTGAAGAAAAAACATTTCTTACTTTTATTTTTTTGTCATAACCATTTCTAATTATAAAATAAAACTAAGTGATTGATTTGCGTATCTGTGGTGTTTTCCAGAAATGTAAATCATAAATTTACAAGAAACATGAAATTTAACTGTTATTAATCTCACGTCATGTAATTTACATGAAATTTGCTGGTTGGATGATAAGATGTCAGATTGTATATCAATAATGTAATCCCATTTTCATGTTAAAAAAATTGACTTTTTTTTAAATTCTTAAAGGCAATCTGGTGGAATACAACTTATATAAAAGATACAAATACACCTAAAAGTACAAAAAATATTTAGAAGACAAAAAAAACATTTAGTTAATTACCTCGAGTGTGTTTGAGGATTCAACCATAGCAGCATCATTTTCACTGGTAATGTGTGTAGAGTTCTATCAAAGCAAATACAAATGCATTAGAAAAAAATTGTGATCTGAAGTCTCTTCTCTACATAAAGTGTTTCACTTTGACATGTCAATATTACGGGTTAAGGACATCTGATATATTTTGTTCATTTGATATATAAAAAACTATGTTCATATGTTTTGAACATTTATAGATTGACCTGTTTGACAAAATAATTGCTTTTTAAAAAACAACATTTCTTACAGTGACAGTTGCATTTGCGAGTCCAGAGCCATCCATGTGTATAATACCATGTTCTGAAGTGTGCTCCATTGCCTATATAACCATTACAAAATAAAAAAATCACAACTGAAATTGAGTTTATAATTACATGAAATTGACTATGAAATTGTGTGGAAATTAACAAAAATGAAATTGCAGAAGTTGCGAATCTTACGATGTATGAATTTGGGAATGAAATTGATACCTCAAATTAGGTCGAAGTTGTGAAAGAAATTGCAGAAACGCTGTTGTATTTATAGTGGTATGAAATCGTTGAAGTCTTGAAACGATGTTACCTATGAAATCACCTGACACTCTCATCATCATGGTTCAAGAATCGAACATGCAGAAATGAAGAGACGATAGTGCTCGGAGAACGAACAGGCGGAGTATCAGGCACACTTAGTCGAAATGAAGAGGCGGAGTATCAGACACGCTCTTTTGAATTGGGTTGGAATCGCGGATGGAAACAAATGTGATGGGCCGAAGGCCTGTGACGTGATGGGCTGTGCTATAGTGGGCTTAACCCGCGTTTTATTGAATTTAACTTTTGATGTTTCGAATTGTTAACAGCCGTAGGCTTGCCCGGGTGGTCTCATTGACACTATGTAACCAGCAGGTGGTGGGTTCGATTCCTGGCTGGTGATTTTTTTTTTCAAAAGGCATCTAATTCCATAATTAGCAAGTGTGTTGGCTGAATTTTCAGCCTTGCTATTTAGGAAAGGGTAAACTCTTTATAATATAGTAGAGATGGAATGCTATGCGGGCCGGAAAATCTCAAAGGGTGTTTTCGACATTTCGTTTTCAAGAAAAAACTGTTCATTCTTGGCCACAAATAAACGCCACATTTCCGTTCACAACCTTCAAGATACTTTTACTTCCAAAACACCACAACGCCACACGCAAATCTTACTATTCCGGTCCTCCGGTCGGAGATAACCGTCACCGGACGTTAATTCTACTTGATGGCCGCCGGAACGAGCTCCAACGTGCCCTGTCCTCACGTTATCGGCTCCACAGTTGTCGAGCTCTCCAGGAACAACCGGACCTTGGCTCCGTCGCAGCTGGTTCGAATTTCCTGTAAGAACAGCAGCAACAACGGACTTTCGATTCGTAGTGACAAAGACCGCCGACCTTCATCTCAAGTTCTAACCGAAGGACCTTCATGCCTATTCGTCGGTCCGATCGAAAGTGCCAGCCAAGAAACCCTAGAAGCTCTCTATCGTCAAGTACGTATCTCGGTTAACCGTTTTTAACTTGTAAAATTGAATTCTGAATTTGATTTCTTACTTTATTGGATGTTATTTGATCTTCTATGTGTTAATTTTCAAACGACTGAGCAGAAACAGTTTAGAATGTCTTCGTGATCAGTAAACAATTTAGAAATGGATAGGAGTAGCCTAAAATTGTATAGATTCTGTTCAGTTTCTGATATGAATCAAATTGTTGGAGTAGAACAAAATTGAAATCGGCTGAATCACTCTAAGAGCACTTCATGATAATCTTCAGCTATATTTACATAAATCTTCCAATTTATTGCTTTGTAAAATTATTGTTCCCAATGGAAATTGATTGCTTGTACAATTTGGTATGTGAATGGAAAATCAAAATGTTGAACCAAAGCTATACTAATACTTGATTTCCTTAATAGAACTTATATTTATGTTCACTAATCATTATCTTCATCACTTTTTTATTGAAACATCTTAAATTAGGCACGGGATGCATACTATAGTGGAAAACCTCTGATACTTGACGACATGTTTGATAGAGTAGAGGTAATCTCAAACCCTAATTTACAATTTCAGCTATCAATCTTCATTTCATTTACTCATTTGATTACACAAATTAAAACAGTTAAAATTACGGTGGTATGGATCAAAATACGTTGTCAAATATCCACGTTGCAGTTTAAGGCAACAGTCAACTTATGCTGATGCAGCGGTAATTTTCTTTTCCACTTTTTCTTTCTTAATTAATTATTATAAATCAAATATTACATCCACTAAAATGTTATATGAATTGTATGTAGGGCAGGAAGATCCTTCTCAGGTTTTTGCATTAGCAAGTGTTTGGTTATTGTTTCTTGGAATTGGGAGTTCAGCTTGTCTTGTTCCTGTTATTTACACTTTAGGTCAAGCTTTTAAAGAGGCATTAGATTCTAGTTTTTCAACCAATAGTCAAGCCCCTGTTCTTTCTATGATGAATGGTATGCTTGTAATGATGTTGGGGTCCATGATTGGTTATCCTGTTGCCTCAGCTTCTGGTAATATTAATTTTTTTTCTTTCTAATTTTATCTTGTTTAAGTATTATGAATAAAACTTGTAATTTCTAACAGTTGGAGCGCTTCAAGGCCTTTGGAAAAATGATTTGGTAGCGTTAAAAGGGGCGTGCCCTAATTGCGGGGAAGAGGTTAGTTTTGTTTAATATTTAATTACTGTTTCATTTATTTTTGTTTCATGATGCATTTTAATTACAGTTTGAAGTGTGTTTATAATATGTAGGTATTTGCATTTGTGAAATCGAATAAGTTTAGTAATTCCCCGCATAAAGCTGAATGTCATGTATGTGAATGCTTATTAGAATTTCGCACAAAAGTTGAGGTAATTACATAAAACTTTTTTTCAGTATTATTTAAATAAAATGGAAAAAGAAAATAGATGTTGTGAAGTGTATGAGTAACTTTGTTTTTATGTACAGAGATCAATTGCTAGACCAGGAAAAAGGTGGGTTTACGGTCGTATATATTTGATCCGAAGAAGACGAATGAACAGAGGGCAAAGATGGACTTAAAATTAAATATTTTTTAAATTTTCATAGCATGATTCTTTGGTGCATTCGTATATTTAGACAAAGCTAAAGCAACAAATTTGTAAAATGTGCATTTTAGTTGCTATGATATGAACTAGATTATGGGTAAATATAAAGTACACGACTCAATTTAACGTCCTTTTCAACAAATAAAATATTTAATAATTGCAATGATTCACTCTACATCTAATGAAACATTGATCAGAATCAAAACTAACCATCGATACATTTTCTTGACGAGAGAGTGACGTCGCTACTAACTTTTAACGAGTTCTTGAACACCTAATCAATGATGCATGGACTGGGTAAAATATGTTCCTGCCAAACGCGTAAATAAATCACAACTTTGTCTAAAATAGTTGTTTTTTGATTTTGTTGTTTCATAACTTTATGTTCGGTCATTATTCCTATGCGTGGATCGGTTATTCGTTACTCGTTAGTACTAGTAGTACTTGGAGTTGACCAATTTTTGGGCTTGACATAATTTGGCCCAATCACAGTGTAAATTCTATTCAATCACACTGCGGCTTCAACACGAGGACACAACCATTGAACTAGAGTCTCAAAAGACATCAGATCCTTTAATACCTTAATACATTCACATATTAAAAGTTATAATGATAACGTGTTAAATTATACCTAAATATAGCTCGTGTGTCGCCTTTGGTTCCGTTTTCTATAAGTACTTATAATCGAATCGATATATTGATAATTCCAGAACTGAAAACCAAACAATCAAATTATAACATTACGTTGATTTTGATCCCATGATCATTAATTCAGTTATGCTTATGCTCTTAACTCTATTTTATAAAGATAATTTTCCTCTCTAACTCTATTTTCAACGTGTCTACACATTCTTAACTAGGGGTAATAATTTCTAACCTGACATGAAACTCAACTAAGATCGACACGAAAATAAATAGATTAGGGGTGAGGCTAACAACTGACCCGTTTATTAAACAGGTTAGATTAGGGTTAGTAGTTTATAGATATATATTTTAAAAATATATATACTTTATTAAGTTCTAATACACATTTAAAAAGTCAACTTGCTTGACCCGTTCAAACCATTAACATGTTTAACTTGTTTAACCTCCTTAATTAAATTAATTAAACGGGTTGTATGAGTCGTATTTAAGTTGAAAGTAAACATACTACGATTAAGATTTTTGACTCATTTATATAAACATGTCGGGTTCTAGTTGAATGATTTTATCTGTGAAAACTGCGAACTCAGACTGAATTGTCACCTCTACCTTTAACGGTAGTAACTCTACTCTGTCTTAGTCTACCTTATCAACACGAGTAACTCTTTCTCCTCCATTAAACTCTTATCGCCTGTCACATTCAATGCATTACTAAGCATAAAGCATCCAATAGTGTGTCGTTTTCCTGCCACGTAGGATTCTACACTTTTATCCTACATGGCATTTCGCCCATTCTTGGCCATAAATACCAATTTTTCTTAGCAATAACTTATTTGACCTGTTGTGATTGCATCCTATGCTTAAGGAATAGTCAGTAGATCTCTAAAATAAAATGGTTTTTATTTGAAACACTTGAAAAAAGTTAGATAAACACGAGGTAGACTTTTGTCAAGAGGCTGTCTAGATTTAGAAAATAATTCAACTAAAATTTCTTTTGTACTCCAGCAAATTAGGAATATTCGATTTTCATGTAACAAATTTGTTATTTGGAAATAATTGTGTGTTTATTAAAAACTAGCTTCATAGCCCGCCCGACTGGGCGGGCATACTTCAAGATTTATATTATAGAAAATTACCAACAAATATTAATAATTTTAAAAATGACATAAGAATCGATAGCTGTAATGATGAGTTTGTTCAAAATTTGATACATGAACAAATGTTACATAAAATTTATAGACGAAATAAGACTTCTTTGTAAACGACATTTGATGTTGAATTAGTGTAATTGTCATCTCTATCACAACAAATGACCTTCAATCCGTTCTTGTTCTTAACTCGTGATACAACTATATAAAGCTGGCCATGTGAGAATACCGGTTTTTACAGAAACAAACCAACTTGAGTCAGTCATTGTATTTATGCTTCTTTAAAAATCATAGGCACAAGCAACATATAAGCCAAATTGTTTGACTACTATCAAAAGTCAAATTGTTTTGCATAAATGTAAATAAATTTTAAAAAGGTACAAAAATAAAAAAATAGTTTCTCGAAATCAAAATATCACTTGAAAACATTGTTGACTAATGTCAATTGTAATTATGATCTAATTTCAAAAAATTAAACAAATATATTAAATTGTAATTATAATATTGAAATTAATGATATTACAATCAATTAACTTCAATAAATCCATGTAAAGTGCATTTTTGTCCAATATTAAAGTCAACGGTCTCAATCTATAGTCATATTACACTTTTAACTAATTTGACTACTTTTTGAAGTCAAACTGTTTTGAAGTAATGTAATGACTAATGAAATCCAAAACAGGTAAAAAAATATTAAAAACTGGTCAGTTGTATACACAATATGACCTGTGAAAGCAAAAGTTATAACCCGTGAATCTCGCTTAAATTAATCTTAATTAACCATAATACCATATTATATAAAATCAGAATTACAAAGGCTGCAAACTAAAAATAATATAGATGCTTATTATAGAAATAGATGCTTAAAATTACAGTATACATGATGGCAATGAAAATCAAAATGTTGACTACAAAAGTCAAAATTATATAATTGCTACAAAAGTCAATACATATCATACTTCAATTTTGACTACAAAAGTAAAGATTATATTTTTCCTAAACATTCAACCTTAATTGACTACAAACCAATATAAACAATTACGTTTTTGTGAAAGTAGCCATTGAGTCATATTTTTCTTTACGATCTCATATATCTAAAAAAAAAAAGTAGGGAAATTTATAGCTTACTTTGGTCGACTCAAATTGAGTCTAATATATTTGACCAGGCACATGCAAAGACTATGAATTATGAACCTAAGATATCAGTTGAAAAAGAAAAATATTTAAAAATATTAAAGTTGGTTAATTTGTTATGGTATATGTGTAAAGGTTAGCCGTCCTTTTTAACTTGCATTCCTAGCCAAAACTTACAACTATCGGGAGTTAAAGCTAAAGATATTAAAATTTCCAAAGTTACCAGGAAGACAAGACATAAAAAATGAAGCCCCTGTATCTAGATGGAATCCCATTTGAACATGTGCAGTTGCAAATGCCTCTGCACATGGTTAGCTTAAATTATGTTAAAAAATTCCACTTAAATTACATGATACATTATTTAAACCCTCAAAATGACACTAAAATGATATCGATCTAAGCAGCTAATTTGGTCAAAAAAACACAAACGAAATCAAGGGTCCATTAATTTCATCTTCGCAATTTGATTTCTTTACTGTATAATATGCATAAAGATGAACCCTCACAAGATTTTTAAAAAATTGTATCCTAATGGAACGAAATCATATAGGTTAATAATCCAAGATGTGTAGAAAAATAAACCAGCTAGATAAATGATTCTGGAATAACGAAATCACTAAACTTCAGTTGAAGAAAATTGTTTAAAAATCATATCGTAACTCTTAATTCGACCACTGCTCAGGTTGATAGCAATCGAAACCCTGAAATTGAGACAACACCATATGTGATGTAAGATGAGTTTGGAAGAACCCATGTGAGATGAAATCGATAATGAAGATGTATGAAGAACTCATGTGAGATGAAATCAAGATCGAAGATGTATCAATGACTACTGATAATTACATATTAAATTAATATTTACCAAAAATAAGGAACTCATTGATTGCTTCCATAATTATCGTAAAAGTTGTTTAGCATATGAATGAGCTGGTCAAAAGAGTGGGAAAACAAATTAGAGGAGGTATTAGTTGATTTATCGTGGACATATGGTGTAATTCCACGTGGCATATTGGGCCAATCACAGAGCTTCAAACGGATGAGTTGTCATGCATAAATCAAATGTAGGCTCATATATATGAGAAGATATGCATTTATGGGTGTTAGACTCGTTACCTCCATCTTACTAATATAAAAATTTCCCAACAAACTGAGCTATTAGACAATATACTCCGTATTCACTATCTGCCTATAATATCTTTATTAATTTTTTAAATTTTAAAATATTAAAATTACCACCATGCCACTCACATCACCACCATCCGCGACCACCAACAAATTGATATGTTCCTGACTCACTTAATTGTTAGATCTACACGCACCACCGCTCACCATCATCCAACAAAATAAAATTACAAAGATATCCATCATATAAAGATATCCATCAAAATAAAATTACAAAGATATCCATTACAATAATATCCCTGCTCTCTTGGTGTCCCAACCTTTTTCTCGATCTGGCTAAATCCTAAACACCACCGGATTTCAGACAACCTTCCACGTGCCGACATCTAAGAGCATGTAAAAGGAGTGTGTGTTTATGGCATGTCATAAACTTAGGTAGTCTTGGGCGTCGAGCGTTTGTGCTTGCGGTTAATGTGGTGCCTTAACCACATTCCTTTGTACTTTATTTTTCTTGTGATTAATATACTTTACCGGGGTAAACCCTTTACCCAAAAAAAAAAAAAAAAAAAAAAAAAGGAGTGTGTGGGGTCAGCTTGTTGCGTAGAACCGGTCTTATGGGAGTCTCCGTGTCTGTAACCCTGTGTAGCCGGTAATACTTGAGTCTTTTACCGAAACATCCGGTAATAAGGGTCAATGAGTATAAACAGTGGGGGTTTAACATCCGGTGGTTATCAGAGGGTTTTTGTTTTTCATTCTCATCTCTCAACTCTCATTCATCATCTTTTCAAATTCAAGAATTTCTAGAGAGAGAAATTCAACAACAACAGGTTGCGTCTGAAACAATTCAAACAGCATTTCATATTTGAAACACAAATGTGATTTAATTTTCGAAGGAAAAATGTTCATGGGTTTTATTTGATCGATGGGAATTTTATGATTTGGGTTTCTAGGTTTTCAGTTATCCGATCTTACATTTTCATATAATTGTCTATTTTTCCTTCACGAGATCGGGATCTTCAACAATTCGTTTGGTGAATTCTTGGGTAAATTGCGGGTTTATTACAGGTGAGAGAAGAATTTCTAAATTGAATAGCTTGATTAAAGTCTCGGGGTTCTGATTTCATTTTTTAAGGAAATTGGTAGAATTTCCCTCCGAATTCATGACAACCAAACAAGCATTATCGTATGATTTTTGAATTTTTTTTTTTCATTTAGATTTTATTCTGAATATTGATTTTGATGTTCCGATCTGATCTTTCCATGACCAAATTTTGCTTTAACTTGTTTTCGGTTACTCAAAATTTTCTATTTCGGTGGGTAGGTTTGATGATCATGGGGCTGGATTCTAAATTGATCTACTTTTGGGTTTAATATTATAGAAAATTAATAATAAAAACAAATTATTGTGTCTGTATTTGCAATTGCATACAGATCTTTTCTCAGGGTTTTATTTAGGAAGATGGGTTTGAATTCTGTATTCCCTTTTCATTTCTTCTTCAAAATTTATTTATTTATATTTAAATTTAAAATTTAAGTTCTAATAATTGCTGAATATTGTATCTTTTGTTTATAAAGTGCCATCAAGTCTTGTATGTAGATTGGTGGTGTGCCCTACCTTTTAAGAATCTGTGTGTCAGATTCAACTTTCTTTTCATATTAATTCACAATTATTTCATTTTAATAAGCATTATATATTAACATATTTGTGGGTTTATGTTAGGCTGCCCAATTATGGTATAACAATGATTTTATATCTTGATATCATTGACTTCTGATTACGTAATTTTTTTTGACTTAATCGTATCTTGTAGACTTTTAAGAAGATCGGGAGAAAATGGTGTGAAGTTTGTATATACCAAAATATGGTGTTACAAAAGCGGTTACAATATGAATTTAACGGTTATGAGGTGCCCCCAACGCCTCGTGCACCCAGATCAGCTAGGGTAAATGTCTACGTATTTTCAGAAAAAATCAAAGTTCTATGAACTAAACTCTTTTTTAACAAAAATATTTCCTTTTTATGCATCTTGTTTCAGAAAAGGCCTTCATCTTGCAAGAAAACTGATGATCGTAATCAAATGTGGGCATTTGACTTACTAGCAACCGTTGCTGGCAAGTTATTACTCGAGGGTGATAATTCAGTTAATGCAATAAATCACGAGGAAATTAAATTAATTAACGAGGTTTTAAAACCAAATGTTTATGATGAAGAAAGCTGCAATAAAAGTTTTTTTGTTTCTGAGATCATAAAAAATCCGGTTACTGACACTTGTTCGGGACCGAATTCTGGTATTACGGTTTCTGATTGTAAACTAGAAGATATAAAAATAGCTAATGAGGTACCCACCAATGGGAAACCGCCACCTGTCAATAATTTAGGTTGTAATTTAAATTTAGTTATTAGAGATGATGATGAAAACTCTTGTGAGTGTACTCATAGGCCAACACCTCGTATTGGTGACCGAAGAATTAGGAAATTGTCTGCATCCAAACATGGTGAGTTGTTAACTTATTATGATTATGATTTTGATTAAAATATGATATAATGTTTTAATGTTGTTTCAGATATGCACCGTAACAAGAAAAGTTACTATAAATATCAAAGATCGTTAAGGGATTACCCGTTCAAAAAACAGAAGATATATCAGTTAGATAATCCTTGTGATTTGAACAACAAATCTGGTTCCGGTTTGGGTGAAACCCGTCAAGATTCACAAGGTAAATAAAACAATTTTGATTTGTATATTTAATGAAAATTAATAGCCGTTTTGTTGGTTTTTAATCAGTGAAGCTGAAGATTAAGTCGTTTAGGGTACCCGAGTTTTTCATTGAAATACCCAAAACAGCAACTGTTAGTTCTCTGAAGGTATTTATTTATAGGTCGTAGATGCTTTTGGTCAATTTGATTAGTCAATGGTTGACTTTTGGTGAATGTTTTCATAGAGGACGGTTATGGAGGCTGTAACTGCTATATTTAGTGGCGAACTACATGTTGGTGTGATGCTTCAGGGCAAGAAAATTAGAGATGATAATAAAACTTTGTTGCAAACGGGAATATGTCACGATAATAAAATAGATGCTCTTGGTTTCACATTAGAGCCTAATCAACTACAAATTCCATCATTTGTATGCACTGATGAGGTGTCGCCACCTGGTACACCGGCTAAGGTGTTAACAAGGTAAAATAAGAAAACTTATTATTTAGTTATTTACATTTGTCACTGTTTTAGTTCTTGTACAGATTTTATAATAATCGTTTTGATATTAGGTATTTGCCACCTCAAAGTGTAGCTAAGCAAGTGGTAATCGAGCGGGATGCTTCACCAGATTCTCCGGTGATAAATTCTAGAAACATAATGGAAAGTGATCATGGCATGTCAGTAGATTCAAGGGCATTGGTGACGTTGCCAGCTGTGAATGCGGGTCCACTGGCGGTGGTCCCCACGATGAAATCAAAATGTGCTGAGGTGGCACAACGAAGGATTCGCCGCCCGTTTTCTGTTTCTGAAGTGGAAGCTTTAGTTGAAGCTGTTGAGAAGCTTGGAACAGGAAGGTATGTGGTATTAACTAATGAAAACCCGAATACCTTTTTCAAAATTTCCATTTGGTCAAAATAAGTCAACGTTTTGTTCACATAGTAAATATAAGAAAGTCGGAATACCTTCTCCTACATTTTCCCCTTCTTTTTATATATGTTAACTTTGAGTTTGATTGTTGTGATTTTGAACCTTCAGATGGCGTGATGTTAAATTACGTGCTTTTGATGATGCAAAACACCGAACTTACGTGGATTTGAAGGCATGTATATAACTGATTATATATACATTATATAGTTATAAACCTTTGTTTAAATATGTACATAAAGTCAATCTTGCTGACGTGGAAAACGCGGGTGCAGGATAAGTGGAAAACACTGGTGCACACCGCAAGAATCTCACCACAACAAAGGAGAGGTGAGCCGGTGCGCCAGGAGCTCCTGGACCGGGTCTTAACAACCCACGGTTACTGGTCACATCACCAAGCCAAAAACCAATTCAAACACCAACTTCAAACCGGAATTTGTCGACTTCTCTAAATCAATTCAAACACATGTACATATATCATAAACGTAAGTTTCCGATAAAAAAAAATGGAATCTACTTGGGTTGTTATGTTGTTACTAATCATCTTAAACGTGTGCACGTGGCTGCAGGTTGCTCTTTTCTTGATTTTAACAACCATAAGGTTTGAGCCGTGGAAACACTATGGTGCACGGGGTCTCAACCATTTTTTTTTAAATTTGGTTTTTTTCATTGTTACCATGTATAAAGTGTGACAAAAAGAATGATCATAGAATTTGGTTACGGTGTTTGTAGTTTTAAAAAACGCTCTTGGTGGTTATTTGCCAGCATAGAGACATTGGTGTGACGGTTGTAAAAATGGGTCGTCGATGGAATAAAGAAGATTTAAGATGGTAGATTCTTTATCGACATGTCAATTATTGTATTGCCATTTTCTTGTTAATTCATTGTTGTTGGTTTTGTTTTTTGTAAAGCGATGGTTGATTCATCAGTGAATAGTGAACCATCCAAGTGTTCTTTTCGCATATCTTTACGTTCCCGATGTAATTCATTTGAACTTTTTTGGTCTATTAATTAACTAATTTACTGCAAAAGCTTAACCCTTCTATGCTTATCTATGGCCTTTAATTAAGTAATTAAAACAACCATTTTGTGATGATCTAATGGTAGGTGCTGAATGGCTTACTAGAGGTGATGAGTTCGCTATCTTCTTAAATAAAAACATTAATTAGATGACCAGATGATGATATGGAAACGTCCACTGTAACGGTTAGTATGTAGGTTAATTTTATGGGTTTTTTCCATGATGAAAAAGTTGTTAAACCATAATCTTTTAAATTTTGAAGACAGACTTCTTTTTGATGGTTTGTTACAATCAACATAATATGGTTTTTCGAGAAATCATATTTGTGGAAAAACTAGCCAAATTATATCATGTGTATAGATAAGGATAACGACCCATGCCTCAAAATCAAATCACCTAGCTCGATGTCATTTTATTATCTTGTATAGTTTGGATTTTGTTTTTTAAATAGAGAAATGATATTTAGTCATATTATTTATTCCTACTCATAATCCTACCCACTTGATAAGATAATATATGTAATCTATTAATTTTCTCTCATAATATTATCTTTTGATCTTGACACATATCTTCATATAATGAGTAGGACTATGAGTAAGACTAAATGGTAAGACTCAATACCATTACTTTATATTGACATATCTACTTGCTGGTCATTTATAAAAAAAAATATAGAAATTATAAAGCTTAGCAGTATTTAAAATGGTATCTTTTATTATTTTAAAGTTATAATAAGCTTCTCAGGATTATTAAATATTGCTAATGATATGCCCAACATACCTCTTTTCATGGTTGTTTGGTAAATTACCTATAAATATTTAGTAAGAAAATGAATCAAATCCGTGATTTGTGTTAAAAGACATATGGTATCCTAAGATTATATAAAAAAGCACATGATTTCATGATAAGTAAATGATTTTAGATGACCAAGTTGTCAACATCGTCAACGTGAGCCCTATCGAAAGATTTTTTTGATATTCTTTTATTATATTGCTGAACATTAAAAATATATTTTATTAATCAAATTGACTCATTAAGCGTTTGGTGCCTTCCTATTATTCAGAAAGCAACTTTAAATATATAAAAAAAATTGGTCAATTAATAAGTTGGTAATTATGGGACACAAACTAATAAACTAATAATAATAACGAATTTTAAATAATAGATCGAAACCTTGTTTCAAGATAGCCATTACTTTGAAAAGAATTTCACTCTTAGTGTGATATGAGTACGTATTAGTATGGTATCCACAAGGATCTATTTTTAGAGGTGATTGAAATTAGCTCATGTTGGTGGATGTAAGAGATAGGAGAAATGAAGTATTATACTTTAGGTAATGAAATAAGTGATAATACATTATTAATACGTCATATTTATTAGAGAACTTATGTATAAACATATTTAAAGTACGTTTGGAGTCATGTTTAATATTAGATTTTAAAATTGGAGTGAGGTTGAGAACTTAAATTATTGTAAATATGTTAAGAGATATATATTTTGTATTCTATTATATTATATATTATGGGTTGTGTTCTACGTAGTTCACCTTTAAAACCTTTAAAACATAGTCCCAATGAATAAATCTTAGCTATTGGATCAAAAAAACTCTGAATCATCACCACCATCAAATCACATGCTATTCAATACACAACCACCACCACCGCCGGCCACTACTGCCGTTGACCACCGCCGTCCGCCTCCGACCACCCGCCGCCTCCGGCCGCCGCAATCACATGTGATTGGATACGCAATCACATGTGACCGAATGTAGCTGACGGTGGCGAGGGTTGCCGGTGTTAGAGATGGTGGCCGATAAAGGTTGATGTTGGTGATCGGCGATGTTGAATCAAACCGGTACCAAATTGATGATACCGAATAGTTGGTTGATAAGTTACTTACATACTAACGAAATTTCATAAATATTGATGATTTTGGACACTTAATCAAGTAGATGAAGAAAAAACAACCGAACATCTAGATTAGATTAAACAAAGCCCGTAAATAATGATAAAAAAGGTAGATGAAGACGAAAGTGGTTGAAAAATATGTAAAACGACAAAAGATTCTCGAAACAAATTATATGCAAATCATGTGACCCTTTAAAGGAGGAATCCTACGGTCCTAAACCAAACTGGTGTGATGATATGATAATATGAGGTACTTGTGATGTGCACTGAATTTGAAAGTGTTCTGGGCATACGTGGATGAACCTATATCAACATCTTTTCAACTTATTGAAATAGAAGAAAAGACCAAAACAAAAGCCATGATTTCAAAGCTTTTTGAAAAAGTTTAATATCCTTTACCCAAACACCCCCTAAAACCATAAAATAATGTTTATGGAATTAATATAGAAGTTTGGAGTTAAGGTCCACCTCGGTCAAAATATGAATTTGATGGTAGTTTATAAGTTTAAATGTTACATTCTACTTCAAACTAGCTTTTAGAAGTGAGTTCTATATTTAACTTATGACGTGATACGTATCGTATCATTGGCACATGTAAAACTTGGTCTGAATTGACAAATTTGATAAACTAAAGTTGATTGTAGCATGGCTGCTAAGTTGTGATCTAAAATTGTATAACGACCCAAATAAATTTATGATGCTTAAGTGTTTCATCTTGAGAAAAAAGTTAACGTGTTACTAATGTGATGGTGATAACAAGACATTATGAGTAGTCTTAGATGTTTGGTGCTAGCAGGACAAGTTGTATTTCTGATTTGGTTTTAAGATGCTCAAAGTGGGTGTGTTTTTCCAGGACTTCTATTTTGTAAGAAATAATTAAATTTTAATTACATAATTTACATTTATCGTATTTTATTTGCAGAAAGGTCAAGTTTGTAATTTTTGTTATGTCAAGCTAGAACTACTCTTCAAAAGAAAATAAAAATGTCGCTACATAAATGGTTAAAGAAATACCATAATATATTTACTTTAATTGTAAATTAAGTCATAGGATTAACTAGTCAAGGACCTTTAGGCTAATGCGTTTAATCAACGCATCAAAGAGAAACAACTTTAAGATTTTTCCTGTCTTTGCAAAAAGACTCTGCGCGTGACCCCCACCATTGCACGCCTCTTTTACCGCCTATAGCCGGTCGTTTTCCGACCGTACTCCTGAGTCAACTCGGTTGAATTCCCGATTCCAGAAACTTCCTGATTTAGCGGTCCGTGTGGTTCTGATATATCCCCGTCATCTCACTTCTATACCTTGTACAACTTCCCCTTTTTACTCTCTCTACCTTCCGTCTTCCAAACGCAACTATTTCGAAGGTATGATTTAGATTTGTTTTTTTTTTGCAGCTGTTATTGTTATTATGGTGATTTTTGGTAGTGATTTTTGTTCATTTTGACTTAGTTTTGGTTTGATTTTGAGCTGAAATGGACCGAATCAATGAATTTGAGCTAATTTAGGGTTTTGTACGAGTGTTGTTTCTGCAATTTTGTTGCTCCATATGTTTGTTCCATGTATTTTCTAATGTTCTTATGATTGATTTGTTAGAATTTTATTTTATTATCGAATGATGCAGAGTATCTAGATTTGTAAATTTCTTCTTCTTTATCTGACACACTATTATTTTATTCAATATTTCTAATCGAAAAACTGAGAGAGGATTGGAGCAAATTGTCTTTTGTTTCCATTTTTTTAATTCTTTCAATGATGCTTAGGGTTTATGTTCTTGATATTAGAGCCTCATGTGATACTGATACAGT
The DNA here is from genome assembly GCA_963853835.1 of Calendula officinalis. Taxonomy (NCBI): domain Eukaryota; kingdom Viridiplantae; phylum Streptophyta; class Magnoliopsida; order Asterales; family Asteraceae; genus Calendula; species Calendula officinalis. Next base: position 23,702,228 of record OY970832.1, read on the forward strand.
CATACAACTTATATTACCTTTTTGTGGTGGTGGTTCTAGATTTCTGTTAAAAACTTTACCTAATTACTTGTCGTTTCTTTCTTAATCGTAGTTGGTGCGAAAGTTGGATTCTCTGCTCACGGATAACTCTGTACCTTCATGCTTGTGGAATTCCAGTTTCATTTTCAGTTTTTTGTGATCGATTTCTGTGAAGGATAGATATGGGCATAGAAGATCCTCGTTTCAATGAATACGCGAATTACATCAATGATTTCTCAATAGATGATGAGAATACTTTACCGATTTTCGATCAGTTTTCTGGTGTTACCAGTGGTTACAGATTCAGAGATGAACCGTTGGATCTCAGTTTCTTAGATATCCCTTCTTCTGCGCCCAACCACAACACTGCAGAAACCCTAAATTCACTTCCACAAATCAATTCACCCGATGAATATGAAGATTCTGTTTCTAAATACTTAAACCAGATTCTGGTAGAAGAGAATTTGGAGAGTAGACAGAGTATGTTTCATGATCCTTTTGCTTTACAAGCAACTGAAAAATCTCTCCATGAAGCACTTGGTAACAACTACCAACCATTACAACCACCAGAAGAAATCACTAATTGTTCAAGTGAGTACAGTAATTACAGTAGTACAAGTGGTAGCAATAACTCGATTGATCCTAAATGGGTTAGAAGTGATTCATTAGAAACCAAATCATCAGTGTCACAAAGTCATTCACTTGAATATCCTCTTTTTAGTGACACTACAGATTCGGTTGTTAACAAACACTTGATCCAAAACATGTTTACAGACAGTGAATCTATTTTACAATTCAAAAGAGGAATGGAAGAAGCCAGTAAATTCCTTCCTGTTACTAAACCTTTCGTTGTCGATTTGGATAAATATGATCTTCCATCAAATTCAAATTCAAATTCAAATTCAAATTCAAATTCAAATTCAACTCAAGAAGTTGTAGTAAAAGTGGAGAATTTTGAGATTGACAACTCACCGAGCAGTTTAAGGGCAAGAAAACATTTCCAACTGGATGATAACGATTATGAAGATGAAAGAATTAGCAAACAATCTGCAGTTTATGAAGATGAAGAAGCAGAATTATCTGAAATGTTTGACCGGATTCTTCTTTGCACAAATGCAAAAGGGGAACCGACACCCGGTTGTGGAGAATTACCGAATGTCAACAATTTTTATAGTGGTTGGAATGCTCCTTCTTCTTGGAGACCAAACACAACTGACAGTATCGATGTCAGAACTTTATTAATCAATTGTGCACAATCAGTTGCTAATGATGATTACAAGATTGCATCTGAACAATTGAAGCAAATAAGACAACACACAAATCCTTCAGGAAATGCTTCTGAGAGGTTAGCTCATGTATTTGCCCTAGGTCTAGAAGCACGCTTATCTGGCACTGGGTCCCACCTTTATGCATCTCAAAAAATTACTAAAATCTCAGCTGCTGAGAAATTGAAAGCTTTTCAAGCTTATGTCTCAGCCTGCCCTTTTAAAAAAAACGAGATTTATTTTGCTAATAAAACGATCTACGAAGCGGCCTCAACATCTTCAACTCTTCACATTGTGGATTTTGGTATCGCCTATGGTTTTCAATGGCCAATACTTATCAAACACCTGGCGGATCGACCCGGTGGGCCGCCTAAGTTAAGGATTACCGGAATTGAACACCCGCAACCTGGGTTTCGGCCCGCGGAGCGGGTTGAGGAAACGGGCCGGCGGTTAGCAAGTTATTGTGAGCGGTTTAAGGTTCCGTTTGAGTACAAGGCGATTGCGATTCAAAATTGGGAGATGATTAGAGTTGAAGATCTTAATCTTAAAAGAAACGAGTTTCTTGCTGTTAATGCTCTTGCACGATTTGAAAACTTGCTTGATGAAACATTTGAGGCAGACAACCCGCGAGACGGGGTTTTGAAGTTAATCAGAGATATGAAACCGGATATATTTGTTCACTCGGTTGTAAACGGGTCGTACGGTGCTCCGTTTTTCATCACCCGTTTCCGAGAAGCTCTTTTCCATTACTCGGCTTTATTCGATATGTTTGATGCAACATTAGAACGCGAGAACGAGCAAAGGGAGAATTTTGAGAAAGAATTTTACGGGCGTGAAGTTATGAATGTGATTGCGTGTGAAGGTGCTGAACGGGTTGAACGACCCGAGACTTATAAACAGTGGCAGGTTCGAACCACACGGGCCGGGTTCAAGCCGAGACGTATGGACCGCGAGCTTGTTGCTCAATTGAAATGTAAAGTGAAAGTTGGGTATCATAAAGATTTTGTGTTTGATGAAGATGGAAAGTGGATGTTACAAGGATGGAAAGGAAGGATTTTATATGCCATTTCTTGTTGGGTACCAGCCTAAGAGAAGAAAGTTTTATTAACTCTAGCAAAGGTAAGTCCTTAAAATCATTATTTTTTAAGTTACCTTAAAAGTTGAATGAAACATGTTTATGAAATGTGACAGATAACGGTTTGATTGAATTATTTTGGGATGAAGAGAAGGTAAGGAGTTTACTCAAAAGATGGTAGGTACGTTGACATGAGAGTGTAGTAGACCTGTCGAATTTCTATATGTACATACAAATACATTGTATTATAGTAGGTATTTTATGCTAATATGTTTAATTTAGGAGGGTGTTTGCATAGTTTAATTTTTTTTGTCGTTGGTAGGTTTGGTAAACAAGAACTCGAGAGTCAAATTAGATATTACTCCTATATTCATAAGATATTATAATGCATAATATCGAATGTTTTTGAAGAAATTGCAAGATTGGTGCAAGTATTTAAAGAGGGTAGTTGAAAAGTAGTACCCACCACTCACTAAAATAACAAGCGTTGGAATGAATGGATTGTGGTGGGTGGAGTAGTATTAACTATCAATGGCGGGTGTGGAAAAATTAAATGAGGTGCATGTTTGGTAAAATTTATTTAACTGAACTTTGATCTAATAAGTTTAAATAGACTTTAAGTTTATTATCACTTATTAAAGTAATAAGCTTTCTCAAAACATGCCTTTAGTAAGATTATAACTTGTAAGTATATGGTGTGTGGTGTAATTAATATTCATAGGCTGATAAGTTGGATTTGGGTTTATGGATTAGTGGGTTAGAAATATCCAAACTTAAAACTGATTGACTTATTTATTATTATGATATGCATTTTTGCAAACTCGGTTGGGTGGATACATACCTATATTTAACGGTATAATTTGTTGGTATTACCGTTTCAACCCCAAGTTTTACACATCCCTAGGTGTAACTTGAACAATCTTACCATAAGTTTTAGTAATGGACAGTTATTGCCATTTTTAAGTAGTCATATGTTTCATTATATCTTTCTAAATTACATGATTTTAAAAATGCACTTTTATGAAAAATGTGTACCTAACTACATAAGCGTAGGATGGGATAGAAGTGCATTCTTAAAATCGTGTAATTTAGAAAGATATAATGAAGATATGACTACTTAAAAATAGTATAACTGTCCGTTACTGAAACTTAAGGTAAGATTGTTCAAATTACAATTAGGCATGTGTAAAACTTGGGTTGAAATCGAGATACCAACAAATTATACCGTCAGATATGGGTACCGAGTATTATACGTGGACCTGTTCAAAAAAGTATTATTCACGGATAACTTAGGTAACGATTATAAAAGCATTATTACGTGTGATTAACACCGTTAAAAGAGAACCACAAATCATAATATTAAAAATGGGGTTGTGGATTATTGTGTAAATCTTATTACATGTGTGTGTGGTGAAAACCTACATAGACACCGTCACACTGATATGATTATAAATACAAGTTTAGGTGACACATCTTTGTAGTTTGAGTACGTACTTTGTATTCGCCATAAAATAAAAGTAGGTTCCTTACATCCTGACAAATACATTTTCCTTAATATTTCCCCTACGGCCAGATCCATTTTGTTCGATATAAGGAAGTGGGGCTTGCATTCATTAGGTTGAGCGTCTTTTTCTGTGGGGTATGCTGCCAACTTTCGGAATGATACTCTAAAGGCTTTCTTGACAGTGCTCTACTCGTATACTTGGTTTCTTTAGAAGCTTAGAAATGATAATGTTGGAAAGAACAAAAGTGAGGATGCCTTGTAGGGTCATGCTCACTTAGTCTCCTAAATGGAGTGTGTTGGTTAACTAGTCAATTTGTGTTTGGACTAGCCTAAAATAGGCTTGTATATAATATATTTAATGGTCAAACTCAGTCAAAGATAGGGCCTTGGGGCTCTTGGGGTCTTCTTGATTAATTAAACTATTTTTATACTTAATCCGAAAATTAATTTTTATTTAATTAATTACTGAATTTCGGATTTGTTCAAATGACAGGTTTTTGACAGTTATTTTCGGTTTCTTGACAGTTATTAACTGTCAATTTCGAAGCCTATAAATGTGTGTTTTTGGTCAAAATTCGACACACACAATACACTGCAGATTTTGATTTTACACATGGAAGCATATTGTTGATTCGCCAGAATCAAGAATCGTTCTTGATTGATTGTTGTATCCTCAAGGCAGACCCGTACCAGGGCAATTTCTGTCTTAGGACACTGCATCCGCAGGCCTCAATCTATTGAAATCGAATTTTCAATATAAAGTACGTTTTCTGTTTGTAATTTGTTTCATAAATTCGTTTGTATTTGTATAATTTATTGGATTTATATAATTTGTATACTTTTGTCATAACAGATAATTCTCCTGAAAGATGTTTGGGGCAATGACCCGATGAAATTCAATAAAATTCAAGCGTTTCCTTTCTTTTGTATTAATACGAGTAAAATTTGGCCCGCGCTTCGCAGCGGGATTTTAAATCATTCATTTTATGTCATATTTTTAAATCGGGTTAAACAGTTTAGGTCACGTTAGCTAGTTAATTTATCTTTTCATAATTAGTTTTCTCTATAAAATGATTACCTTTTAATTGGGTGAAAAGTTACAATTTGATTGTTTTAACTTCTTTACGTAGCAAATATGATATTGCCATCAAAGAGTTGCGTTCAAGGAGGTCCATGATTTTTACAAAGTCCCGAGGAACAAATCTCAACCATTGATCAATATGATCTAATGGTCAAGATTAATCACATACTTTATACATGGAGGGGTATTTTGGTCATTTGGCACTAAAAAGTTTTATTAATTTTTTAGTTTTAATTTTTAATTGACGGGTATTTTGGTCATTTTAAAAAAAATATTTATTTTTTATTTTTACGTTTTATTTTCTAATTTTTATTTTAAATTTTTTATATTTTAAAAAAAATTATTTATTTATTATTATTTTTTAAAAAATTATTAATTTTTCATTAATAACACATAATGTGATAGCATAGTGAATCACATGTGATTGCATAATAAATCACATGTGATTGCATTCTGAATCACATGTGATTTAACTAAAACATCAAATGTGATTAAATATATAATCACATTTGATTTTACACTAAAATCACATGTGATTTTACACTAAAATCACATGTGATTAAGTTATACACGTAATTATCAAATAAATATTATTTTTTAATAAAAAATATTAATAAAAAAAAATAAAAAAAAATTATAATAAAAAAAAATAAATAAAAAAAATCGAAATTTTTTTTAAGTGCCAAATGACCAAAATACCCCTTCATAATAAAAAGTAAAAAAAAATTTAAAATTTTTAAAATAAAAAATAAAAAAATATAGGTTTTTTAAATGACCAAAATACCCCTCAGTATATAAAATATATGATTAATCTTGACTATTAGATCCTATTGATCAATGGTTGTGATTTATTCCTTGGGATTTCACAAAGATGATGGATCCCCTTGAACGTTTCTCTGCCATCAAAATAAAATATTAAATCAGTTTATAGTATGTTGTTATAACCTAAATGAAAAAAACTACCAATGACAAAGTGATAAAGACAACAAACTTTTTAAAACATGAAATATTGATAATGATTATCTGAAATTTTGGATCATTATAAAAAATTTTGAATCTTTGTAAAGAAACATGTTTTGATAAAGTTTTATTACACCACAAACTCACATAGTTTAAGAAAAGTGATTTTATTATACTGTGTAACTAATAAAAATTTATTTTTACCACTCAAATGTTTTTTGATATTTTCAAATGAATAATAATTTTAAGATATATTGAAAAAGAAATATGAACAATATAATTTAAACCAAAGGGATAGTTATTTATTCAAGATATAAGAGCATTATCATGGTTGTAAATTTCACCATTTTACTTTTATGATATCAAAGTGCAATAATAATTGTATAACAACAATAAAAGGTAGGCGAATGGTTCCACGCGCATTTGTGAAATTAAAATATACTCCGTATAGTATAATACTTTAATAAAGAGTAAATTACACGAATGGTCCCTGTGGTTTGCCATAAGTTTTGGATTTAGCCCCTAACTTCCAGAAATTACATCCGTGGTCACCGTGATTTGGATTTCGTATTGCTTTTAGTCCCTAATACTAACAGCCGTTAAAATTTGATGTTAAACTTTTTTAATTGACAACTTTACCCTCACCTCCTCACCCTCAACTCCGAGTGTTTACTGTACGCGGCATTGCAGATACTCAAAACTTATCGCTCGTTTCAAACAAAGCCACATAATTTCTTTCTTTCACTTCCCTTTTTTACTCTTCTAACCGCCATTCAAGAACCACCCACATGGTGTCGCTGAATCCCCATCCACCTGAAGGATCCTACTATGATTCATCCGCCATGGATATGCATAACATCGGCTCCTTCTCCGCCCCCACCGCGGCCGTTGCTCCGCCCTCCGTGAGCTCCTCATCTGCCGAGGACGCTTCCAAGAAGATCAGAAGCCCTCCAACTGTGAGAGTCCAGGGAGAGTTGGACCGACCCGGAGCATGACAAGTTCCTCGAAGCCCTCCAACTGTGAGTTTCCATACCCCGATCACTTGAATTTTGAGTATATTGATTCAGCCATACTTCTAGGGTTTCATTTTCGATCAACAATTGAAGTTCACTGGTTTGTTAAGAATTCTGGGTCGTAACCCTAAAAGGGCATTTGGTCAATTTGCAGTAAAATGGAAACTTATGCTGCCATATGAATTGAATTGTGGAATAAGCTTGTTTACTTAAAGGATTCGTTACGTTAGTTATCTTAAATTTGTTTAACTTGTCATGTTTAATGAACAAAGTTTTAAAAATCTCGGGTAAAGCTGTTAAATTGGCTGCCTAGGATAGATTGTGTTTCAATTGTTCCTTAATGGAATTAAATTGACTTTATCCAACAATAATGGTGAGGGTGAGAGGGTGAGGGTAAAGTTGTAAATTAAAAAAGTTTTAACAGTAAATTTTAACGGCTGTTAGTATTAGGGACCAAAAGCAATACGAAGTCCAAACCACAGTGACCACGGGTGTAATTTCTGAAAGTTAGGGACTAAATCCAAAACTTATGGCAAACCACAGGGACCATTCTTGTAATTTACTCTAATTAAAGGAATTATATTATGGTTATTCAAATATCACCTGGCACACTTTCCAAATCTTCTCCCTTATTTATATACTATATATTCTTTCAGCCAATAGCATTAGATATATATATATATATACTAGCTTCAAAGCCCGCCCGATTGGGCAGGCATGCTTTGAAAAAGATATAGGAAAATAACAAAATAGAGATATCATTGAAATAACATATAATTTATAATTGAAATGATAATATACATGAATTACTGATATAGGAAATTCGAAGACGAAATAAAACTTATTTGTAAACGAAATGTGTTGTTGAGTTAGTGTGATTGTCATCTTTGTCGCAACAAATAACCTTCAATCATTTCTTGTTGTTAACTCTTGAGACATCGACGTACAGTTTCATTTAAACGAATTGAAAGTCGTCCAAATTGTATTATTAATATATATAACTTTACATTCTACTAAATTGATTTTATTCACCAAATAAGCTACTATTCTGACCAATTACTAACCTACATTTAATCCAAAATGGTCTATTCAGAAGTACGTCTTCTGCATCCCTCGACTTTCCATAAAACCCCGACAATTAGACCCTTCTCCAATCAAACCAAAATTATCAATAATCTTATTTAACTCTTCTAATGACAATAATGGTACTTCAACTAACAACTGTTAAATATTTTTTGAAAGTCTACCAGTTCTTGTTTCTCTCATACTGCATACTTCGTTGCATCTTTTCGCATCATTTGAAGCTTTCTTTCTTTAGTATGAGGGTCAGCCTTCCAAGTTTTTTTGACAAACTAAGAATAAAATTATTTTCTTTCTAATTTTATTTAATTTAAAAATATTATTTAAAAGTACAAACAATGTTTCAACAAATTAGATGTAAGATATAACAATTTGATGTTTCACGTAATTATGGTAAATCAACATAACCATAACATGATGGCCAATTTGATCAGCATATACATGGCTCAAACTGTTTCCAACAAATGATAAATATCAAGTTATCAATTTGTGATGTATTGCCAAAAATCAAACTCATGGCTTCAAAGTTAAAATCTTGAATGCTTAAAAACTAATACAAACAAAAAAAGTCATGTTTAGAAATTGAGTGGTGTGTTGCCATTTCCATTACCCTGAACTGCAACATTCCATGAAGCATTGCTTTTACTTTTGCAAAACGTTGTGAATTCTACACACACACACACACACAAAAATCAACATCGTCAAATATAATTGCTTTGACTTTTGAAGTCAAATAAGTTTATTTAGACGCTTCAAAATTATATATATATATATATATATATATATATATATATATATATATATATATATATATATATATATATATATATATATATATATATATATATATCAAATATCAGATAAAACCTAGTGCAACTACAAACTAATATTAAATGTTATGCTACATAAAAAAACAATCTAATAAAAAAGTTAACCAAGTTACACAAATGACACAACATAAAGTTGTGCTAACAACAAACCGAATAAAGTATTCTCAAGGATTCATGAGGTAGGTTCATCAAATTAAGGGATTAGAATTATACTATTCATCCATATTCCAAGTGATGCAATGCATTCCAATTAATGCAACTGCTTCATAAAAAAATGCATCTCATTATTGTAAACACCCCATTTTAATCCAAGTTTATGCACCTTAAAATGAAAAGAAAGTGTTCTTAAAATACAAAAGTTGGAAAAATAAAACTATATAATTAAAAGTATTACTTTTTGCGCCACAATGAGAAGCTAAACTTTAAAATGCATCAGAGTCAAATGGGTCGAGACAACTAAAAGTACCCAAACTTGTTGTTTTCAAAATGAGACATTTGTGCAGCGGGTCAAAAGAACTTGGTTTTTCACACCCCGCCAAAAATGTTTGCGGAAGAACGGGGTGGACATCATGAGTAACAACAAGCATATGATTATTGTAAACATTTAATGATTTAAAACCTAAATAAAATTATTGAAATAAAGTACGCCACAAAAATTTTAATGTTAACAAAATATATAAAAACCTAAAGACAATGTTTTGAAATGAAAATAAGTTTGTGGCATCTTGACACATGCATGCTAATGATCCAAAGCTAATGAGACTCAATGCTTCTCCTAATTACCTGAAAAACATATATAAAATGGTCAACAAAAATTGTTGAGTGAATCCACAGGTTTAATATGAGTTTTGAAAACAAAAGTTTTTATTGTGTTTACAAGTTTAAAATATAGTTTTGATTTACCAAATGTTAATGTGCCAATATGACAAAAATATGTGTGATGATAAAATGTTAAAATGATTTTGATATAAAGATATGTTATAATAAAATTTGATATGTAAACACATGTATGTAACAAAATAGTAAGGTTGTAAAAATAGTAAATATTAAAATGCATGACTGATATCCCCAATAGTTTGCAAGGCTCTTGAGTTAATATGTCGACCCTAAGCCCATAACCAAACTGCAACTCTAAGTGTGATGTTTCTGTTCTCTAAGATATGCACTCCCCTGAAGGTTGGGTAGAACCGTTAAAGTAACAACAAAAATGTGGGAGGAAGAGTGTCAACCAATAGTACTATCTGCATATCCAGGGCCTAGTCGCAACTAGTTAATGGTTACAGTATGTAGGCATCTACCTATACACTACATCTTGTCTTAGTCCGAGCATAAAGATTGATTGTCATGTTTTGAATAATGTATCATCACAATAAAATAACAGTTATAAATAATGCGAGTATATGTAAAACAGTTTGATATGTTTTTCACCCCAAAACAGTTAAAAACGTAATAAAAAGAGGGGCTGTGGACTCACCTGATGCAGAGCTTCCAAAAATGCAACTAAGTAGAATGCAAGATCCAACCAAAGGACTTCTAGTGACCTATATGCATAGAAGCCAACCTAATGAGCGATATGTTGGTGACATTAATGTGTTAATATTGTATTTTATATATATTTAGTTTGTGTTGTATAAGTTACTGTAAGTTGGTGTATTTCGATCAAAATAATGTGTAATTGTACCATTGTTAATTAATTAATTAAAATGATTATAAATAATTATAAATTATAAATATTATTAAATAAGTAACGTTCTTTTGAATAAATAATAAATAACATACTGATCTTTGAAAAATATAAGTTATATACATATTTGGTAATGGTAATTATATAAATGTTAGATGACTAATTTGATTTAATTTTAATTAAATAATTAATTTAGAATACACTTAAAAGGCTTTAAACAAATCAGCAAAGGGGTTTGGGCTAGGAATATATTAGGCTGCGAATGGTTGGTCTGCTTCACTTCTTGATGGGTTGGGTTGTGGCATGCGTCAAGGAAAGCACATGCAAGGGAAAAGAAAGCAACAAAAATAAATAAATAAAAACTGTTGTCGCCAGGGATCGAGCGCAGGACCTGTGACTCAAAGTGAAGGATGTTAACCAACTCAACAGAATTGGTTTCTGGTTTCAGGAGTTCGCTACATGCATATAAACTATGCGTCTGCGAGTCGGGTTTTCAACAAATACAGCGCCGAAACAGAGGGTGTTTTCCGGTTACTTTTAATTACCTTCAAAGGGTAGATTTAATGTATAAAATATTGTATATGACCAGATTTTAGTTACCAAATCATGGAGAATGAATACATCAAACATAAACATATAATATTGATGATTATAGTCAAAGGAAGATGATTTAAGATGAAGAAACTTACGAGCTTTCGGTGTTCTTAGAGGGAGTTCGAAGATGATGATGGTAGTGGTGGTTGCTGGAACTGATCACTGAGTCGCCGGAATAATAGATGGGTTTCTTGGCCGGATGAAAAGAAAACATAAAGATGGGTGTATAGGATGTGGGTTTTATAGTTATAGGTTTGAGTTGGTAGATAATAGTGATATGGTTAACCGAGATAGGGGTAGGATAAGCATGGTTTAGTTTGAATTTTAAATTTAAACAATTTACTTTGATGGATATACATGGGTACCGGTATTTCTTTTTGTCCCATAAAATATTTATGTTGTTATTTTTAATATTCTTAATATACAATATGCTACTTGTGTTCTTATTTGGGTAGTTTATTTTTCGTACTATTTATATTATTTGAGCTAGAGCTTCAACTAGAACTATACAATTTATATTTTTAGTTATGTTTAGTCACCAACTCGCTAACTACAAACCTAACGATATAATGCAAATAAAATGAAAATGCAAAAGAGATAATGTGTACTAATAAAACATGACATGATGATTTTTGCTAGACTTAAATGCAAAATGAATGATTTCTAAAATACTAAAATTAAACTAGGCTAACATGGATGTCGGGTCAAATACTTGATTTTTAGGGTTGTCACATTCTCCCCTTGTTAAATAAATTTCGTCCCGAAATTTAAGACGATGTACTACTAGGTCATGGTCGGGAAAAATATATGGATACTTGTGTTTCCTAAGGTTTCCAAAAATACTAGTTATATAAAAGAGACGTACCAATTTCCGTATCATGATCCTGATGGTCTGCTTGAGCTCCTATCACGTATGCCCTTCCACGAGCAGGTTGACGATCATTGTTGTTAGGGTTTCGATTATTGTTGGTGTTGTTGTCATTGTTGTTGTTGTTGTGGAGTCTTGGGCAACGGTTCCTGAGGTGATTTGGATCTCCACATTCGTAGCAAGCTCTTGGTTTTGGTGCATCATTTCCTTGGTTTGTTATGTTGGCTCTACAGTTCTGAACTTTATGACCCCATCGGTCACATCGACTACATTTCTCACATCTTCCTTCGTGATGCCAGTTACAGTTGTTGCACTTAGGTTTCTTTCCGGTGTAAGGTTTTGCTCCTTGATTCGTTTGGTTGGTTGCTCCATAGTTTTGATTGGTTTTCTGGTATTTGTTCATGGACACGTCATGGTTGCTTCGATTGTTTTCCCCTGTTCGCTTGCCATTTTTGTTAACTTGATTATCGCATGGGTTGGTGTTGTTGGTTGGGTTTGTGGTAGTAGTGTCCTTTTGCAATGTACCATTACGAATGGCATCATCTGTTAATCTTTGAGCTCGGTTCACAGCATCCTCGAAAGTAGTAGGTTCAGCAGCAGTCACATAGCCTCGAATCACAGAAGATAGTCTATATGTATACCTTTCAATCCTTTTGTATTCAGGGGTAACCATATCAGGGACTAATCGCGCAAGCTCTTGGAATTTCGTAGTATATCCTGTAATATCCGAGCCTTCCATTGTGATGTTCCACAGATCTGTCTCAATTTTCTGCAGTTCTCTTCTTGGACAGAATTTATCAGTCAGTTGACGTTTGAAATCAGCCCAGGTCATAGCATCTGCAGCGTCACGACCTAAAGTTTGGACTTTCGAATTCCACCATGATAACGCCTCTTTTGCCAGGGTGCTAGAAGCATACTTAACCCTATTGTTAGGCGAGCAATTTATTATACTGAAAATGGACTCGACCTTTTCAGTCCAATGGATAATGGCAATGGCTCCTTCATTACCAGAGAATGTTGGAGGACGACAATTGGTGAACGTTTTGAATGTACAACCCTGACGGTTACCATTTGGCTCTTCATTGTTCTCGACTCTTCCATTGTTAGCATTATTCTGATTATTCATCCTATTTGCTTCATATTGTGCTAATGCTTCAGCAATTCGGCGCTCCACCATTTGCTCAACTGTTTCGGCCTCATTGGTTCTTCGGTTGTTTCGCGAAGCATTTCTTGCAGGCATTTTGGTTCTAACAATTACAACATGCGAATATAAGATGTAATGGTGGGAATAAGTCACCATACTAGGCATAAGAAAAGAAACATGAAGGAATGTGATAGATAAACAAATGCAATATTTATGTTGCTAAAGAAAACTAAGCATATGGAGATGAAAGTCTTCAAGTTCTTCTACTGGTTCAGGTAGGTGGGGGTCGAACATGCTTTCGTGGCGTTGTAATAATTATCAGTCCATTCTTAACTCGTAGAATAACTATTGCGCGTTCGTCTATTGCTGGAATTGTAGGCCATTTGGGGATTACAAGCGTAACACGTTCTCTAAAGCATTGTGGTGGAGGAGGAGGTGAGGTTGATCGAATAGACAAAACTTAGAATGAACTCATTGAAGACATGTAGTATCCAAGGTGTAATAAATATTCTAACTAAGGTCAATGTAAGGCAAGTGACATTCTTAGTGGTAAGTCAAATGAATGAAATGCGATGCAATCCTATATGAATGAGACTCTACATGAAAATGCAAATTTAAATATGAAATGAGACTCTAGATGCCACGAAAACGTTTTGACTCCAATAGTTTTTCCCAAAAATCTTTTTGAAGTTATAGACTAGACTCACTAGTTCACTATAACCAATGGCCCTGATACCAATCTTTCACACCCCGCCAAAAATGTTTGCGGAAGAACGGGGTGGACATCATGAGTAACAACAAGCATATGATTATTGTAAACATTTAATGATTTAAAACCTAAATAAAATTATTGAAATAAAGTACGCCACAAAAATTTTAATGTTAACAAAATAAATAAAACCTAAAGACAATGTTTTGAAATGAAAATAAGTTTGTGGCATCTTGACACATGCATGCTAATGATCCAAAGCTAATGAGACTCAATGCTTCTCCTAATTACCTGAAAAACATATATAAAACGGTCAACAAAAATTGTTGAGTGAAGCCACAGGTTTAATATGAGTTTTGAAAACAAAAGTTTTTATTGTGTTTACAAGTTTAAAATATAGTTTTGATTTACCAAATGTTAATGTGCCAATATGACAAAAATATGTGTGATGATAAAATGTTAAAATTATTTTGATATAAAGATATGTTATAATAAAATTTGATATGTAAACACATGTATGTAACAAAATAGTAAGGTTGTAAAAATAGTAAATATTAAAATGCATGACTGATATCCCCAATAGTTTGCAAGGCTCTTGAGTTAATATGCCGACCCTAAGCCCATAAACTGCAACTCTAAGTGTGATGTTTCTGTTCTCTAAGATATGCACTCCCCTGACGGTTGGGTAGAACCGTTAAAGTAACAACAAAAATGTGGGAGGAAGAGTGTCAACCAATAGTACTATCTGCATATCCAGGGCCTAGTCGCAACTAGTTAATGGTTACAGTATGTAGGCATCTACCTATACACTACATCTTGTCTTAGTCCGAGCATAAAGATTGATTGTCATGTTTTGAATAATGTATCATCACAATAAAATAACAGTTATAAATAATGCGAGTATATGCAAAACAGTTTGATATGTTTTTCACCCCAAAACAGTTAAAAACGTAATAAAAAGAGGGGCGGTGGACTCACGTTAGATGCAGAGCTTCCAAAAATGCAACTAAGTAGAATGCAAGATCCAACCAAAGGACTTCTAGTGACCTATATGCATAGAAGCCAACCTAATGAGCGATATGTTGGTGACATTAATGTGTTAATATTGTATTTTATATATATTTAGTTTGTGTTGTATAAGTTACTGTAAGTTGGTGTATTTCGATCAAAATAATGTGTAATTGTACCATTGTTAATTAATTAATTAAAATGATTATAAATAATTATAAATTATAAATATTATTAAATAAGTAACGTTCTTTTGAATAAATAATAAATAACATACTGATCTTTGAAAAATATAAGTTATATACATATTTGGTAATGGTAATTATATAAATGTTAAATGACTAATTTGATTTAATTTTAATTAAATAATTAATTTAGAATACACTTAAAAGGCTTTAAACAAATCAGCAAAGGGGTTTGGGCTAGGAATATATTAGGCTGCGAATGGTTGGTCTGCTTCACTTCTTGATGGGTTGGGTTGTGGCATGCGTCAAGGAAAGCACATGCAAGGGAAAAGAAAGCAACAAAAATAAATAAATAAAAACTGTTGTCGCCAGGGATCGAGCGCAGGACCTGTGACTCAAAGTGAAGGATGTTAACCAACTCAACAGAATTGGTTTCTGGTTTCAGGAGTTCGCTACATGCATATAAACTATGCGTCTGCGAGTCGGGTTTTCAACAAATACAGCGCCGAAACAGAGGGTGTTTTCCGGTTACTTTTAATTACCTTCAAAGGGTAGATTTAATGTATAAAATATTGTATATGACCAGATTTTAGTTACCAAATCATGGAGAATGAATACATCAAACATAAACATATAATATTGATGATTATAGTCAAAGGAAGATGATTTAAGATGAAGAAACTTACGAGCTTTCGGTGTTCTTAGAGGGAGTTCGAAGATGATGATGGTAGTGGTGGTTGCTGGAACTGATCACTGAGTCGCCGGAATAATAGATGGGTTTCTTGGCCGGATGAAAAGAAAACATAAAGATGGGTTTATAGGATGTGGGTTTTATAGTTATAGGTTTGAGTTGGTAGATAATAGTGATATGGTTAACCGAGATAGGGGTAGGATAAGCATGGTTTAGTTTGAATTTTAAATTTAAACAATTTACTTTGATGGATATACATGGGTACCGGTATTTCTTTTTGTCCCATAAAATATTTATGTTGTTATTTTTAATATTCTTAATATACAATATGCTACTTGTGTTCTTATTTGGGTAGTTTATTTTTCGTACTATTTATATTATTTGAGCTAGAGCTTCAACTAGAACTATACAATTTATATTTTTAGTTATGTTTAGTCACCAACTCGCTAACTACAAACCTAACGATATAATGCAAATAAAATGAAAATGCAAAAGAGATAATGTGTACTAATAAAACATGACATGATGATTTTTGCTAGACTTAAATGCAAAATGAATGATTTCTAAAATACTAAAATTAAACTAGGCTAACATGGATGTCGGGTCAAATACTTGATTTTTAGGGTTGTCACATTCTCCCCTTGTTAAATAAATTTCGTCCCGAAATTTAAGACGATGTACTACTAGGTCATGGTCGGGAAAAATATATGGATACTTGTGTTTCCTAAGGTTTCCAAAAATACTAGTTATATAAAAGAGACGTACCAATTTCCGTATCATGATCCTGATGGTCTGCTTGAGCTCCTATCACGTATGCCCTTCCACGAGCAGGTTGACGATCATTGTTGTTAGGGTTTCGATTATTGTTGGTGTTGTTGTCATTGTTGTTGTTGTTGTGGAGTCTTGGGCAACGGTTCCTGAGGTGATTTGGATCTCCACATTCGTAGCAAGCTCTTGGTTTTGGTGCATCATTTCCTTGGTTTGTTATGTTGGCTCTACAGTTCTGAACTTTATGACCCCATCGGTCACATCGACTACATTTCTCACATCTTCCTTCGTGATGCCAGTTACAGTTGTTGCACTTAGGTTTCTTTCCGGTGTAAGGTTTTGCTCCTTGATTCGTTTGGTTGGTTGCTCCATAGTTTTGATTGGTTTTCTGGTATTTGTTCATGGACACGTCATGGTTGCTTCGATTGTTTTCCCCTGTTCGCTTGCCATTTTTGTTAACTTGATTATCGCATGGGTTGGTGTTGTTGGTTGGGTTTGTGGTAGTAGTGTCCTTTTGCAATGTACCATTACGAATGGCATCATCTGTTAATCTTTGAGCTCGGTTCACAGCATCCTCGAAAGTAGTAGGTTCAGCAGCAGTCACATAGCCTCGAATCACAGGAGATAGTCCATATGTATACCTTTCAATCCTTTTGTATTCAGGGGTAACCATATCAGGGACTAATCGCGCAAGCTCTTGGAATTTCGTAGTATATCCTGTAATATCCGAGCCTTCCATTGTGATGTTCCACAGATCTGTCTCAATTTTCTGCAGTTCTCTTCTTGGACAGAATTTATCAGTCAGTTGACGTTTGAAATCAGCCCAGGTCATAGCATCTGCAGCGTCACGACCTATAGTTTGGACTTTCGAATTCCACCATGATAACGCCTCTTTTGCCAGGGTGCTAGAAGCATACTTAACCCTATTGTTAGGCGAGCAATTTATTATACTGAAAATGGACTCGACCTTTTCAGTCCAATGGATAATGGCAATGGCTCCTTCATTACCAGAGAATGTTGGAGGACGACAATTGGTGAACGTTTTGAATGTACAACCCTGACGGTTACCATTTGGCTCTTCATTGTTCTCGACTCTTCCATTGTTAGCATTATTCTGATTATTCATCCTATTTGCTTCATATTGTGCTAATGCTTCAGCAATTCGGCGCTCCACCATTTGCTCAACTGTTTCGGCCTCATTGGTTCTTCGGTTGTTTCGCGAAGCATTTCTTGCAGGCATTTTGGTTCTAACAATTACAACATGCGAATATAAGATGTAATGGTGGGAATAAGTCACCATACTAGGCATAAGAAAAGAAACATGAAGGAATGTGATAGATAAACAAATGCAATATTTAGGTTGCTAAAGAAAACTAAGCATATGGAGATGAAAGTCTTCAAGTTCTTCTACTGGTTCAGGTAGGTGGGGGTCGAACATGCTTTCGTGGCGTTGTAATAATTATCAGTCCATTCTTAACTCGTAGAATAACTATTGCGCGTTCGTCTATTGCTGGAATTGTAGGCCATTTGGGGATTACAAGCGTAACACGTTCTCTAAAGCATTGTGGTGGAGGAGGAGGTGAGGTTGATCGAATAGACAAAACTTAGAATGAACTCATTGAAGACATGTAGTATCCAAGGTGTAATAAATATTCTAACTAAGGTCAATGTAAGGCAAGTGACATTCTTAGTGGTAAGTCAAATGAATGAAATGCGATGCAATCCTATATGAATGAGACTCTACATGAAAATGCAAATTTAAATATGAAATGAGACTCTAGATGCCACGAAAACGTTTTGACTCCAATAGTTTTTCCCAAAAATCTTTTTGAAGTTATAGACTAGACTCACTAGTTCACTATAACCAATGGCCCTGATACCAATCTTTCACACCCCGCCAAAAATGTTTGCGGAAGAACGGGGTGGACATCATGAGTAACAACAAGCATATGATTATTGTAAACATTTAATGATTTAAAACCTAAATAAAATTATTGAAATAAAGTACGCCACAAAAATTTTAATGTTAACAAAATAAATAAAACCTAAAGACAATGTTTTGAAATGAAAATAAGTTTGTGGCATCTTGACACATGCATGCTAATGATCCAAAGCTAATGAGACTCAATGCTTCTCCTAATTACCTGAAAAACATATATAAAACGGTCAACAAAAATTGTTGAGTGAAGCCACAGGTTTAATATGAGTTTTGAAAACAAAAGTTTTTATTGTGTTTACAAGTTTAAAATATAGTTTTGATTTACCAAATGTTAATGTGCCAATATGACAAAAATATGTGTGATGATAAAATGTTAAAATTATTTTGATATAAAGATATGTTATAATAAAATTTGATATGTAAACACATGTATGTAACAAAATAGTAAGGTTGTAAAAATAGTAAATATTAAAATGCATGACTGATATCCCCAATAGTTTGCAAGGCTCTTGAGTTAATATGCCGACCCTAAGCCCATAAACTGCAACTCTAAGTGTGATGTTTCTGTTCTCTAAGATATGCACTCCCCTGACGGTTGGGTAGAACCGTTAAAGTAACAACAAAAATGTGGGAGGAAGAGTGTCAACCAATAGTACTATCTGCATATCCAGGGCCTAGTCGCAACTAGTTAATGGTTACAGTATGTAGGCATCTACCTATACACTACATCTTGTCTTAGTCCGAGCATAAAGATTGATTGTCATGTTTTGAATAATGTATCATCACAATAAAATAACAGTTATAAATAATGCGAGTATATGTAAAACAGTTTGATATGTTTTTCACCCCAAAACAGTTAAAAACGTAATAAAAAGAGGGGCGGTGGACTCACGTTAGATGCAGAGCTTCCAAAAATGCAACTAAGTAGAATGCAAGATCCAACCAAAGGACTTCTAGTGACCTATATGCATAGAAGCCAACCTAATGAGCGATATGTTGGTGACATTAATGTGTTAATATTGTATTTTATATATATTTAGTTTGTGTTGTATAAGTTACTGTAAGTTGGTGTATTTCGATCAAAATAATGTGTAATTGTACCATTGTTAATTAATTAATTAAAATGATTATAAATAATTATAAATTATAAATATTATTAAATAAGTAACGTTCTTTTGAATAAATAATAAATAACATACTGATCTTTGAAAAATATAAGTTATATACATATTTGGTAATGGTAATTATATAAATGTTAAATGACTAATTTGATTTAATTTTAATTAAATAATTAATTTAGAATACACTTAAAAGGCTTTAAACAAATCAGCAAAGGGGTTTGGGCTAGGAATATATTAGGCTGCGAATGGTTGGTCTGCTTCACTTCTTGATGGGTTGGGTTGTGGCATGCGTCAAGGAAAGCACATGCAAGGGAAAAGAAAGCAACAAAAATAAATAAATAAAAACTGTTGTCGCCAGGGATCGAGCGCAGGACCTGTGACTCAAAGTGAAGGATGTTAACCAACTCAACAGAATTGGTTTCTGGTTTCAGGAGTTCGCTACATGCATATAAACTATGCGTCTGCGAGTCGGGTTTTCAACAAATACAGCGCCGAAACAGAGGGTGTTTTCCGGTTACTTTTAATTACCTTCAAAGGGTAGATTTAATGTATAAAATATTGTATATGACCAGATTTTAGTTACCAAATCATGGAGAATGAATACATCAAACATAAACATATAATATTGATGATTATAGTCAAAGGAAGATGATTTAAGATGAAGAAACTTACGAGCTTTCGGTGTTCTTAGAGGGAGTTCGAAGATGATGATGGTAGTGGTGGTTGCTGGAACTGATCACTGAGTCGCCGGAATAATAGATGGGTTTCTTGGCCGGATGAAAAGAAAACATAAAGATGGGTTTATAGGATGTGGGTTTTATAGTTATAGGTTTGAGTTGGTAGATAATAGTGATATGGTTAACCGAGATAGGGGTAGGATAAGCATGGTTTAGTTTGAATTTTAAATTTAAACAATTTACTTTGATGGATATACATGGGTACCGGTATTTCTTTTTGTCCCATAAAATATTTATGTTGTTATTTTTAATATTCTTAATATACAATATGCTACTTGTGTTCTTATTTGGGTAGTTTATTTTTCGTACTATTTATATTATTTGAGCTAGAGCTTCAACTAGAACTATACAATTTATATTTTTAGTTATGTTTAGTCACCAACTCGCTAACTACAAACCTAACGATATAATGCAAATAAAATGAAAATGCAAAAGAGATAATGTGTACTAATAAAACATGACATGATGATTTTTGCTAGACTTAAATGCAAAATGAATGATTTCTAAAATACTAAAATTAAACTAGGCTAACATGGATGTCGGGTCAAATACTTGATTTTTAGGGTTGTCACATTCTCCCCTTGTTAAATAAATTTCGTCCCGAAATTTAAGACGATGTACTACTAGGTCATGGTCGGGAAAAATATATGGATACTTGTGTTTCCTAAGGTTTCCAAAAATACTAGTTATATAAAAGAGACGTACCAATTTCCGTATCATGATCCTGATGGTCTGCTTGAGCTCCTATCACGTATGCCCTTCCACGAGCAGGTTGACGATCATTGTTGTTAGGGTTTCGATTATTGTTGGTGTTGTTGTCATTGTTGTTGTTGTTGTGGAGTCTTGGGCAACGGTTCCTGAGGTGATTTGGATCTCCACATTCGTAGCAAGCTCTTGGTTTTGGTGCATCATTTCCTTGGTTTGTTATGTTGGCTCTACAGTTCTGAACTTTATGACCCCATCGGTCACATCGACTACATTTCTCACATCTTCCTTCGTGATGCCAGTTACAGTTGTTGCACTTAGGTTTCTTTCCGGTGTAAGGTTTTGCTCCTTGATTCGTTTGGTTGGTTGCTCCATAGTTTTGATTGGTTTTCTGGTATTTGTTCATGGACACGTCATGGTTGCTTCGATTGTTTTCCCCTGTTCGCTTGCCATTTTTGTTAACTTGATTATCGCATGGGTTGGTGTTGTTGGTTGGGTTTGTGGTAGTAGTGTCCTTTTGCAATGTACCATTACGAATGGCATCATCTGTTAATCTTTGAGCTCGGTTCACAGCATCCTCGAAAGTAGTAGGTTCAGCAGCAGTCACATAGCCTCGAATCACAGGAGATAGTCCATATGTATACCTTTCAATCCTTTTGTATTCAGGGGTAACCATATCAGGGACTAATCGCGCAAGCTCTTGGAATTTCGTAGTATATCCTGTAATATCCGAGCCTTCCATTGTGATGTTCCACAGATCTGTCTCAATTTTCTGCAGTTCTCTTCTTGGACAGAATTTATCAGTCAGTTGACGTTTGAAATCAGCCCAGGTCATAGCATCTGCAGCGTCACGACCTATAGTTTGGACTTTCGAATTCCACCATGATAACGCCTCTTTTGCCAGGGTGCTAGCAGCATACTTAACCCTATTGTTAGGCGAGCAATTTATTATACTGAAAATGGACTCGACCTTTTCAGTCCAATGGATAATGGCAATGGCTCCTTCATTACCAGAGAATGTTGGAGGACGACAATTGGTGAACGTTTTGAATGTACAACCCTGACGGTTACCATTTGGCTCTTCATTGTTCTCGACTCTTCCATTGTTAGCATTATTCTGATTATTCATCCTATTTGCTTCATATTGTGCTAATGCTTCAGCAATTCGGCGCTCCACCATTTGCTCAACTGTTTCGGCCTCATTGGTTCTTCGGTTGTTTCGCGAAGCATTTCTTGCAGGCATTTTGGTTCTAACAATTACAACATGCGAATATAAGATGTAATGGTGGGAATAAGTCACCATACTAGGCATAAGAAAAGAAACATGAAGGAATGTGATAGATAAACAAATGCAATATTTAGGTTGCTAAAGAAAACTAAGCATATGGAGATGAAAGTCTTCAAGTTCTTCTACTGGTTCAGGTAGGTGGGGGTCGAACATGCTTTCGTGGCGTTGTAATAATTATCAGTCCATTCTTAACTCGTAGAATAACTATTGCGCGTTCGTCTATTGCTGGAATTGTAGGCCATTTGGGGATTACAAGCGTAACACGTTCTCTAAAGCATTGTGGTGGAGGAGGAGGTGAGGTTGATCGAATAGACAAAACTTAGAATGAACTCATTGAAGACATGTAGTATCCAAGGTGTAATAAATATTCTAACTAAGGTCAATGTAAGGCAAGTGACATTCTTAGTGGTAAGTCAAATGAATGAAATGCGATGCAATCCTATATGAATGAGACTCTACATGAAAATGCAAATTTAAATATGAAATGAGATTCTAGATGCCACGAAAACGTTTTGACTCCAATAGTTTTTCCCAAAAATCTTTTTGAAGTTATAGACTAGACTCACTAGATCACTATAACCAATGGCCCTGATACCAATCTTTCACACCCCGCCAAAAATGTTTGCGGAAGAACGGGGTGGACATCATGAGTAACAACAAGCATATGATTATTGTAAACATTTAATGATTTAAAACCTAAATAAAATTATTGAAATAAAGTACGCCACAAAAATTTAATGTTAACAAAATAAATAAAACCTAAAGACAATGTTTTGAAATGAAAATAAGTTTGTGGCATCTTGACACATGCATGCTAATGATCCAAAGCTAATGAGACTCAATGCTTCTCCTAATTACCTGAAAAACATATATAAAACGGTCAACAAAAATTGTTGAGTGAATCCACAGGTTTAATATGAGGTTTGAAAACAAAAGTTTTTATTGTGTTTACAAGTTTAAAATATAGTTTTGATTTACCAAATGTTAATGTGCCAATATGACAAAAATATGTGTGATGATAAAATGTTAAAATGATTTTGATATAAAGATATGTTATAATAAAATTTGATATGTAAACACATGTATGTAACAAAATAGTAAGGTTGTAAAAATAGTAAATATTAAAATGCATGACTGATATCCCCAATAGTTTGCAAGGCTCTTGAGTTAATATGCCGACCCTAAGCCCATAACCAAACTGCAACTCTAAGTGTGATGTTTCTGTTCTCTAAGATATGCACTCCCCTGAAGGTTGGGTAGAACCGTTAAAGTAACAACAAAAATGTGGGAGGAAGAGTGTCAACCAATAGTACTATCTGCATATCCAGGGCCTAGTCGCAACTAATTAATGGTTACAGTATGTAGGCATCTACCTATACACTACATCTTGTCTTAGTCCGAGCATAAAGATTGATTGTCATGTTTTGAATAATGTATCATCACAATAAAATAACAGTTATAAATAATGCGAGTATATGTAAAACAGTTTGATATGTTTTTCACCCCAAAACAGTTAAAAACGTAATAAAAAGAGGGGCTGTGGACTCACGTTAAATGCAGAGCTTCCAAAAATGCAACTAAGTAGAATGCAAGATCCAACCAAAGGACTTCTAGTGACCTATATGCATAGAAGCCAACCTAATGAGCGATATGTTGGTGACATTAATGTGTTAATATTGTATTTTATATATATTTAGTTTGTGTTGTATAAGTTACTGTAAGTTGGTGTATTTCGATCAAAATAATGTGTAATTGTACCATTGTTAATTAATTAATTAAAATGATTATAAATAATTATAAATTATAAATATTATTAAATAAGTAACGTTCTTTTGAATAAATAATAAATAACATACTGATCTTTGAAAAATATAAGTTATATACATATTTGGTAATGGTAATTATATAAATGTTAAATGACTAATTTGATTTAATTTTAATTAAATAATTAATTTAGAATACACTTAAAAGGCTTTAAACAAATCAGCAAAGGGGTTTGGGCTAGGAATATATTAGGCTGCGAATGGTTGGTCTGCTTCACTTCTTGATGGGTTGGGTTGTGGCATGCGTCAAGGAAAGCACATGCAAGGGAAAAGAAAGCAACAAAAACAAATAAATAAAAACTGTTGTCGCCAGGGATCGAGCGCAGGACCTGTGACTCAAAGTGAAGGATGTTAACCAACTCAACAGAATTGGTTTCTGGTTTCAGGAGTTCGCTACATGCATATAAACTATGCGTCTGCGAGTCGGGCTTTCAACAAATACAGCGCCGAAACAGAGGGTGTTTTCCGGTTACTTTTAATTACCTTCAAAGGGTAGATTTAATGTATAAAATATTGTATATGACCAGATTTTAGTTACCAAATCATGGAGAATGAATACATCAAACATAAACATATAATATTGATGATTATAGTCAAAGGAAGATGATTTAAGATGAAGAAACTTACGAGCTTTCGGTGTTCTTAGAGGGAGTTCGAAGATGATGATGGTAGTGGTGGTTGCTGGAACTGATCACTGAGTCGCCGGAATAATAGATGGGTTTCTTGGCCGGATGAAAAGAAAACATAAAGATGGGTGTATAGGATGTGGGTTTTATAGTTATAGGTTTGAGTTGGTAGATAATAGTGATATGGTTAACCGAGATAGGGGTAGGATAAGCATGGTTTAGTTTGAATTTTAAATTTAAACAATTTACTTTGATGGGTATACATGGGTACCGGTATTTCTTTTTGTCCCATAAAATATTTATGTTGTTATTTTTAATATTCTTAATATACAATATGCTACTTGTGTTCTTATTTGGGTAGTTTATTTTTCGTACTATTTATATTATTTGAGCTAGAGCTTCAACTAGAACTATACAATTTATATTTTTAGTTATGTTTAGTCACCAACTCGCTAACTACAAACCTAACGATATAATGCAAATAAAATGAAAATGCAAAAGAGATAATGTGTACTAACAAAACATGACATGATGATTTTTGCTAGACTTAAATGCAAAATGAATGATTTCTAAAATACTAAAATTAAACTAGGCTAACATGGATGTCGGGTCAAATACTTGATTTTTAGGGTTGTCACATTCTCCCCTTGTTAAATAAATTTCGTCCCGAAATTTAAGACGATGTACTACTAGGTCATGGTCGGGAAAAATATATGGATACTTGTGTTTCCTAAGGTTTCCAAAAATACTAGTTATATAAAAGAGACGTACCAATTTCCGTATCATGATCCTGATGGTCTGCTTGAGCTCCTATCACGTATGCCCTTCCACGAGCAGGTTGACGATCATTGTTGTTAGGGTTTCGATTATTGTTGGTGTTGTTGTCATTGTTGTTGTTGTTGTGGAGTCTTGGGCAACGGTTCCTGAGGTGATTTGGATCTCCACATTCGTTAGCAAGCTCTTGGTTTTGGTGCATCATTTCCTTGGTTTGTTATGTTGGCTCTACAGTTCTGAACTTTATGACCCCATCGGTCACATCGACTACATTTCTCACATCTTCCTTCGTGATGCCAGTTACAGTTGTTGCACTTAGGTTTCTTTCCGGTGTAAGGTTTTGCTCCTTGATTCGTTTGGTTGGTTGCTCCATAGTTTTGATTAGTTTTCTGGTATTTGTTCATGGACACGTCATGGTTGCTTCGATTATTTTCCCCTGTTCGCTTGCCATTTTTGTTAACTTGATTATCGCATGGGTTGGTGTTGTTGGTTGGGTTTGTGGTAGTAGTGTCCTTTTGCAATGTACCATTACGAATGGCATCATCTGTTAATCTTTGAGCTCGGTTCACAACATCCTCGAAAGTAGTAGGTTCAGCAGCAGTCACATAGCCTCGAATCACAGGAGATAGTCCATATGTATACCTTTCAATCCTTTTGTATTCAGGGGTAACCATATCAGGGACTAATCGCGCAAGCTCTTGGAATTTCGTAGTATATCCTGTAATATCCGAGCCTTCCATTGTGATATTCCACAGATCTGTCTCAATTTTCTGCAGTTCTCTTCTTGGACAGAATTTATCAGTCAGTTGACGTTTGAAATCAGCCCAGGTCATAGCATCTGCAGCGTCACGACCTAAAGTTTGGACTTTCGAATTCCACCATGATAACGCCTCTTTTGCCAGGTGCTAACAGCATACTTAACCCTATTGTTAGGCGAGCAATTTATTATACTAAAAATGGACTCGACCTTTTCAGTCCAATGGATAATGGCAATGGCTCCTTCATTACCAGAGAATGTTGGAGGACGACAATTGGTGAACGTTTTGAATGTACAACCCTGACGGTTACCATTTGGCTCTTCATTGTTCTCGACTCTTCCATTGTTAGCATTATTCTGATTATTCGTCCTATTTGCTTCATATTGTGCTAATGCTTCAGCAATTCGGCGCTCCACCATTTGCTCAACTGTTTCGGCCTCATTGGTTCTTCGGTTGTTTCGCGAAGCATTTCTTGTAGGCATTTTGGTTCTAACAATTACAACATGCGAATATAAGATGTAATGGTGGGAATAAGTCACCATACTAGGCATAAGAAAAGAAACATGAAGGAATGTGATAGATAAACAAATGCAATATTTAGGTTGCTAAAGAAAACTAAGCATATGGAGATGAAAGTCTTCAAGTTCTTCTACTGGTTCAGGTAAGTGGGGGTCGAACATGCTTTCGTGGCGTTGTAATAATTATCAGTCCATTCTTAACTCGTAGAATAACTATTGCGCGTTCGTCTATTGCTGGAATTGTAGGCCATTTGGGGATTACAAGCGTAACACGTTCTCTAAAGCATTGTGGTGGAGGAGGAGGTGAGGTTGATCGAATAGACAAAACTTAGAATGAACTCATTGAAGACATGTAGTATCCAAGGTGTAATAAATATTCTAACTAAGGTCAATGTAAGGCAAGTGACATTCTTAGTGGTAAGTCAAATGAATGAAATGCGATGCAATCCTATATGAATGAGACTCTACATGAAAATGCAAATTTAAATATGAAATGAGACTCTAGATGCCACGAAAATGTTTTGACTCCAATAGTTTTTCCCAAAAATCTTTTTGAAGTTATAGACTAGACTCACTAGTTCACTATAACCAATGGCTCTGATACCAATCTTTCACACCCCGCCAAAAATGTTTGCGGAAGAACGGGGTGGACATCATGAGTAACAACAAGCATATGATTATTGTAAACATTTAATGATTTAAAACCTAAATAAAATTATTGAAATAAAGTACGCCACAAAAATTTTAATGTTAACAAAATAAATAAAACCTAAAGACAATGTTTTGAAATGAAAATAAGTTTGTGGCATCTTGACACATGCATGCTAATGATCCAAAGCTAATGAGACTCAATGCTTCTCCTAATTACCTGAAAAACATATATAAAACGGTCAACAAAAATTGTTGAGTGAATCCACAGGTTTAATATGAGTTTTGAAAACAAAAGTTTTTATTGTGTTTACAAGTTTAAAATATAGTTTTGATTTACCAAATGTTAATGTGCCAATATGACAAAAATATGTGTGATGATAAAATGTTAAAATGATTTTGATATAAAGATATGTTATAATAAAATTTGATATGTAAACACATGTATGTAACAAAATAGTAAGGTTGTAAAAATAGTAAATATTAAAATGCATGACTGATATCCCCAATAGTTTGCAAGGCTCTTGAGTTAATATGCCGACCCTAAGCCCATAACCAAACTGCAACTCTAAGTGTGATGTTTCTGTTCTCTAAGATATGCACTCCCCTGAAGGTTGGGTAGAACCGTTAAAGTAACAACAAAAATGTGGGAGGAAGAGTGTCAACCAATAGTACTATCTGCATATCCAGGGCCTAGTCGCAACTAGTTAATGGTTACAGTATGTAGGCATCTACCTATACACTACATCTTGTCTTAGTCCGAGCATAAAGATTGATTGTCATGTTTTGAATAATGTATCATCACAATAAAATAACAGTTATAAATAATGCGAGTATATGTAAAACAGTTTGATATGTTTTTCACCCCAAAACAGTTAAAAACGTAATAAAAAGAGGGGCTGCGGACTCACCTGATGCAGAGCTTCCAAAAATGCAACTAAGTAGAATGCAAGATCCAACCAAAGGACTTCTAGTGACCTATATGCATAGAAGCCAACCTAATGAGCGATATGTTGGTGACATTAATGTGTTAATATTGTATTTTATATATATTTAGTTTGTGTTGTATAAGTTACTGTAAGTTGGTGTATTTCGATCAAAATAATGTGTAATTGTACCATTGTTAATTAATTAATTAAAATGATTATAAATAATTATAAATTATAAATATTATTAAATAAGTAACGTTCTTTTGAATAAATAATAAATAACATACTGATCTTTGAAAAATATAAGTTATATACATATTTGGTAATGGTAATTATATAAATGTTAAATGACTAATTTGATTTAATTTTAATTAAATAATTAATTTAGAATACACTTAAAAGGCTTTAAACAAATCAGCAAAGGGGTTTGGGCTAGGAATATATTAGGCTGCGAATGGTTGGTCTGCTTCACTTCTTGATGGGTTGGGTTGTGGCATGCGTCAAGGAAAGCACATGCAAGGGAAAAGAAAGCAACAAAAATAAATAAATAAAAACTGTTGTCGCCAGGGATCGAGCGCAGGACCTGTGACTCAAAGTGAAGGATGTTAACCAACTCAACAGAATTGGTTTCTGGTTTCAGGAGTTCGCTACATGCATATAAACTATGCGTCTGCGAGTCGGGTTTTCAACAAATACAGCGCCGAAACAGAGGGTGTTTTCCGGTTACTTTTAATTACCTTCAAAGGGTAGATTTAATGTATAAAATATTGTATATGACCAGATTTTAGTTACCAAATCATGGAGAATGAATACATCAAACATAAACATATAATATTGATGATTATAGTCAAAGGAAGATGATTTAAGATGAAGAAACTTACGAGCTTTCGGTGTTCTTAGAGGGAGTTCGAAGATGATGATGGTAGTGGTGGTTGCTGGAACTGATCACTGAGTCGCCGGAATAATAGATGGGTTTCTTGGCCGGATGAAAAGAAAACATAAAGATGGGTGTATAGGATGTGGGTTTTATAGTTATAGGTTTGAGTTGGTAGATAATAGTGATATGGTTAACCGAGATAGGGGTAGGATAAGCATGGTTTAGTTTGAATTTTAAATTTAAACAATTTACTTTGATGGATATACATGGGTACCGGTATTTCTTTTTGTCCCATAAAATATTTATGTTGTTATTTTTAATATTCTTAATATACAATATGCTACTTGTGTTCTTATTTGGGTAGTTTATTTTTCGTACTATTTATATTATTTGAGCTAGAGCTTCAACTAGAACTATACAATTTATATTTTTAGTTATGTTTAGTCACCAACTCGCTAACTACAAATCTAACGATATAATGCAAATAAAATGAAAATGCAAAAGAGATAATGTGTACTAATAAAACATGACATGATGAGTTTTGCTAGACTTAAATGCAAAATGAATGATTTCTAAAATACTAAAATTAAACTAGGCTAACATGGATGTCGGGTCAAATACTTGATTTTTAGGGTTGTCACATGGTTCGACCCGTAAACTTTTTTTTTCACCCAATTTAACTATTTAAATAAGCAACATTTTAATTAAATCTGGAAAAAACAATAAACTAATGTGTAAAAATAGAATTTAGATGTATATTCAAACAGGACATTAAATATTGTTGGTGCTCTGATCCTATATTGGATAATTATGAAAGTCAGACACTTGTATATTACTATAACATTCATTAAATTAAATTAATTAATAATTGATTATTTCTATGAAATTAGTTAAGGACTTAATTAAATGAACTACCTATTTCAACATCATGAATTCAGAAGCCCCCTTAAAAGTCTATGGGCTGCTTGTCCTGTAACTGAATCGAAACAACTACTTTATATTCTTCAAATCAGCTTCCAAAGCAAACCAGCATGACATACCATCTACACGCCAAAATCTAAAATTATAACAATGTAGCTTCAAACTGTCAAGTTGGCAAACATAAATCAAATGTAACCTCATATATAGGAGAAGATTTGAATTTTAACAGTCTTCAACCTTCATCATTCCTTTCAACTCTTAATTTGCTAAAGATATATTGAGTTCATCATTAAAAACAGATTCATCATCAGGTCAAAGAGATGATGATACGGTTGGCACAATGGCACCTTTCACTTTCTGTTTCGAGACCCATAACTACAATCAAAAGACCGTTCCAATTTAGACTTTATAAACAATCAAAAAAAATTTAGTAATTGAATAAGGTTAGATAATATTTATCGATGAGGGGAAATAAAACCCTAAATCGGATTAAACAAATTCATTTCTCGATCAATAGAGGACCTAAAAAACAATACACTTCATATTCGAAACACAAATCAACAAAGAGCATAAGCTATCGATTAAAAAAACTTATAAGCTTACGTGTATCTGTTACAAATAGTCTTGATTTCGAGTAGTTGGATCTCCGAACTCATCATCATCTTCCATGAGATCATGGTAGGGTTTGAAGAAAATCGTGAAGTTTATTGTTGCAATTGTTTGATGAAATGAAATTCCTGTTTTAATTCATTGAAATTTAAGGAATTGAATCATCGTTGAGGTTCGTAGGCGTAGGAGAAAGGAGGCGAGAGATGGTTTTCTTGCAGCAGCAATGTGGTTACGGTTTGATCTTTTAGGGTTTTTTGGTTTTGGCCAGGGAATGTTGAGAATGTCTGGGCGGCCAATGTTTGAATTACACCTGGTATTATCGACCAATGAGGTAGCTTCAAACTGTCAAGTTGGCAAACATAAATCAAATGTAACCTCATATATAGGAGAAGATTTGAATTTTAACAGTCTTCAACCTTCATCATTCCTTTCAACTCTTAATTTGCTAAAGATATATTGAGTTCATCATTAAAAACAGATTCATCATCAGGTCAAAGAGATGATGATACGGTTGGCACAATGGCACCTTTCACTTTCTGTTTCCAGACCCATAACTACAATCAAAAGATCGTTCCAATTTAGACTTTATAAACAATCAAAAAAAATTTAGTAATTGAATAAGGTTAGATAATATTTATCGATGAGGGGAAATAAAACCCTAAATCGGATTAAACAAATTCATTTCTCGATCAATAGAGGACCTAAAAAACAATACACTTCATATTCGAAACACAAATCAACAAAGAGCATAAGCTATCGATTAAAAAAACTTATAAGCTTACGTGTATCTGTTACAAATAGTCTTGATTTCGAGTAGTTGGATCTCCGAACTCATCATCATCTTCCATGAGATCATGGTAGGGTTTGAAGAAAATCGTGAAGTTTATTGTTGCAATTGTTTGATGAAATGAAATTCCTGTTTTAATTCATTGAAATTTAAGGAATTGAATCATCGTTGAGGTTCGTAGGCGTAGGAGAAAGGAGGCGAGAGATGGTTTTCTTGCAGCAACAATGTGGTTACGGTTTGATCTTTTAGGGTTTTTTGGTTTTGGCCAGGGAATGTTGAGAATGTCTGGGCGGCCAATGTTTGAATTACACCTGGTATTGTCGACCAATGAGGTAGCTTCAAACTGTCAAGTTGGCAAACATAAATCAAATGTAACCTAATATATAGGAGAAGATTCTTTGTTAGCTTGTTGTATTGCAGTTCAAAAAATAAATAAATGTGTGAACAAACAAGGAATAAAATATATTTTTGTTAGTTAATGATTGTCGTATATTGACTTTTTAATTTTAATAATGTAGTATCTAAATTTCAATGCATCAATGACGTGTCTCAGTTTCACAAGCGCCCACGTGTATAGAGACACGACTCTAGTCACCGCGTTAACGAATTAAAAAAACAGTTAGATATTCCTTTCCACAAAGTAATCTATGTTCAGTTTATAGAATATCATCTTTATAAAGATTATATGTTTAAATAAACTTTAACATATTTGAATATTAGAGGCAATTTTTTAGGTCTTTTTAATTTAACATATATTATAATTTTGTTTTTTTTTTAAATTCCAAATTTAACACTTTATTTATTATTTTATTACTTAAACAATGCTTTTAAACATCTTCTATTGATTTCATCCATTTGAAACGACGAAGGTTGAAGGCGAGCAGAGAGAAGACAATGGGCCCGTGAGTTTGATACTTAACAAATGAAATTGATGGAAGACGTGTAAAATTAACCGTCCATGCAATAAAATGATAGATAAAAGATTTGATTTAGAATTTAAAGAAAATTAAAGTTGCAATATATAATTAGTTAAATATTCATTTATGGAATTAATTCTTGAATATTATTCACTAAGTTCCACATGATCCCATATAATTAAACTAGCTACAAAACCCGCCCGATGGGCGGGTATGCTGTAAATTTTAGTATGTAGAAAAATGTCCAAAAACTTTATATATTTCTAAATGACATAATAATCGATAGATGTGATGATGATTTTGTACAAAAAAAACGGTAAATGAAGAAATGTTACACGGGCATTTTATTAAATGAAGAATCCAGCTTTTTATGCCGTAATCCGTAATATCTGAAGTCTGGTTCTGTTGCACAATCCAGCTTTTTATGCCGTAATCATAGAATGCCGGTTTTATGGAAATTATATTGAGTCGTGTATCACTTCTGAATAAATACGATTGAGTCGCTGATTGATCTTTTAAATATTTATTTGTTTCCTTGTATGTAGGATCTTTTAAATAGTTATTTATTTGTTTCCTTGTATGTAGGAAGCCGTATATGGAGCATATGAATGTAGACCGTAAGCCGTACCAGATTCGTTTGCCGTATATGGAGCGTATGAATGTAGACCGTAAGCTGTACCAGATTCGTTTGTATTAGTGCAAATGACGTGGACCAATCATGGAATTCCAAGTGGCATTATGGATGAATAGGAATGCTTGGAATTGCCATGGTGTCAAACCCTCTTCAAATTTAGGCCTCATATATAGGGTAGGATTTTATGATATTGTTTTTCACCAAATTCCACTTATTTTTGGATATTATAAATTATAATTAACATTCCAATAAAAAAGAAAAAAAAAATCTCATTCGAACAGAAAAACTGAACCTCGGTTAGTTCATCAACGTTTATTGCTATTGCTTTAACAAACTGCAAGTTCTTTTTAAACCCTTAAAAAATGATTTGCCTTAAAAAGAATCTGAAATAATTAAGGATAATTAAAATGGTTAATTTACAATTAAATAAACATAACTATTTAAAATGATTAATGAAATTTAAAAGGATGATTTTTATCAGATGATCCACAATTATTTTAAGACAAAAAGAAATTTTTAAATGTTTAACATTTCCCTAAAACTATTATTTAAAATTGTAAAGTTAAATAAAAATATTAAATAAAAAAAAATAAATAGGGAGTCTTCCAGATTTTGGGCACGTTACGGTTTCTTCCCGTCGATTTCCTCTGGTTTTAGTTTCAAAAAACTCCAACCGCCCGCTTTTGCTTTATGTAAACCCTATAAATTCAATCGTCATCTTTACTCTCTCACAATTATTCGCCTCTTCATTCCAGAAACCCACATTTTATCATTTACGCGTAAGTCTTCATATGTTGTTTTGAATTGCTCGTCTATTGATTTTACTTGTTCAAATCCTAAATGCAGTTAATGTTAAACGAATTAGTTTATCCACTGTTTGGATCTGTTTTTGCGTGATGTTGATTACAACTTAGAAGCATGGATGCGTGAATTTAAACCATGAATTTTGCGTGAATTTTGTGTGTTGTTGATTACAAATTGGATTAGATCTCCCTGCTAGTTTATTTTGTTAAAATGTTAAATAAATACGTTGAGTATTTTTGTGTGATAAGATGGACTTCTATTGGATTGTCGATGAAGATAAAGTATAAACTGAGTTCCTCTTATAAATTTAATTAATTGATTATCAATTTATAGGACATGAAATATGTTTGAGAATTTCTTCAGTCAAAGTGATTTTTTGTATTGTTTATTGTAGGAGTTGATCGAGATGAATGAGTTCCTTAATTCTTATGAAACTTCATATTTTAATAGACAACAAATTGTTCGCAATTGTTCATATTTGCCTGAAATACTGCTCAAAATATCAGTTTTACTACTCAGATCATATGCTTTGGTTCTCATAAGAACTACATTTTACTTTTAAATATTGGATACCAAAAATTATATTGTCGTGCAGGTTCTAAAATGGAATACGAGCAACAGAGTCTGAATTCAAAATATGAATGCCTTCTCTTTGGTAAGCCTTAATTTTCTCAATGTTGCAATTTGCATTAAGTAACCATATTAAAAACTTGTTGGTTTGCACTATCAGATGTTGATGATACCCTTTATCCTCTATGCTCTGGGTTATCAGCAGAATGCACCAAAAACATCAATGGTACGTATTTGGTATTACATTAACGCTTTATTAAAAAATTTCAATCATCTTGTATTTCTTAGATTATATACGAAATTAACTGTCACACAAACACAATTTCAGAGTATATGGTAAATAAACTTAACATAGAGGAAAACAAAGTTCCAGAAATGTGTGCTCAGCTCTACAAGGATTACGGGACAACAATGGCTGGTCTACGGGTACGATTTTTTAAATTTTAATAAGTGTAACAAACCATCATTTTTATAAAACCGAAACCATCTAATGTTTCTTTTATGTAGGCTCTTGGCTATGATTTTGACCATGATGACTACCATAGGTACCAAATCATGTCACACCCATATTTATTTATAAAAAAAAACTCAAAATCTAATTCTAATGTTATAAAATTCGTAACTTGACAGTTTTGTTCATGGGAGATTGCCTTATGAATACTTGAAACCTGATCCTGTTCTCAAAAGTCTTTTAAACAGCTTGCCCATAAGAAAAGTGGTAAGTTTTTTAATCTGTTCCGTCCAGTTACACACTTTTTTATGTATACATTTTTTTTATATAAATGTTTTGCTGTGTATTTAACAGATTTTTTCAAATGCAAATGAGGCACACGTGGCAGAAGTTCTTGGGCGACTTGGTTTAGAGGACTGTTTTGATGATGTCATATGTTTCGAGTCTCTAAACCCTAAAAACCAAATAACAGATTCTGTTATTACTAAGAGTTCTGTTATTGGAGATGATAACAATGAACCTGTTGATTTACTACCAAAAAGTCCCGTTGTTTGTAAACCATTTGAAAACGCTTTTCAACAAGCTTTCGAGATGGCAAAAATCAACCCCAATAAAACAGTAAGTTATATCATAAAATACATCTTATATTAAATTATAAAAATGTCCTTAACATGTTGAATCTTATTACTGTGTTTCAGTTGTTCTTTGATGACAGTTTACGCAATTTACAAACTGCAAAACTCACGGGACTTAGCACCGTGTTGGTAAGTTAATTCTTGTTGGTTTTTGTTTCTGAATTTATTTATGGTTGAAAATAGGTTGGTTCGTCACAACGTAAAAATGGTGTGGATTATGCTTTGGGGAGTATTCACAACATTAAGGAAGCATTGCCCGAGTTATGGGAATCGGTTGAGAAGTCAAAGGAGGTTGACTGTTCGCCAAAGATTGCAATTGAGACTCCTGTGAATGCTTAGAAGTGTGTTATTCTTCTAATCTAATGGTTCTAATATTTATGTGTAATTGTTTATTATACTAGTATGATTATTACTTATTATTTATAAAATAGAAAGGGTATTATATATTGCAAATACAGTTTGGTTGCAATTAGATGGTTTAAGATTAATTCTTCTAGCTGCAAGTAACATAGAAGCTTTGGTTTTTCATTAGACACAATTCAAAGTTGCATAATTAATAATTTACGATTTTTGACCTTTTAAAGTCAAATATATGAGTCACACACACAACTACACTAAGTACCAGATTTGGATGTTATTTAAATGTATAATTAACCATGAAATTAGAAGAAAAACAGAGTGATGGTTCTAAGCTTCCACAGGGGTCTCAATTGACTTATTAACCGATTCCCATAACTCTGTCAATGCTTCCATGATATTGTGAATACTTTCTAAAGCATAATCCACCCCTTTTTTACATTGTGACCGACTGACTACCCAGCCTGTTTTTAACCAAAAAAAACAACAAATATATTAAGCAAAAACTACTATCGACATTCATACTCACAACAAAATCTACTTACCAACACGGTAGTGAGGCCCGTGAGTTTTGAAGTTTGTATATTCCTTATACTGTCATCAAAAAAACAACTAAAACGCCAAAATTTAATTTTTTACGATTTATGGCCATTTGATGATTTCATTTTGTTGATAGGAATTTATGTGACTTACGATTTTATGAGGGTTAATATTTGCCATTTTGAAGGCTTGTTGGAAAGCGTTTTCGAAAGGTTTACAAACAATAGGACTTTAGGGTGGTTGCAAACAGCACTTATTTATGTATGTCAACTGACAATCCAAAAGAAGTCCATTTAATTGAACAACTACTCAGAGTATTTCACGACCAAACGTTACGTACAAGAAAACTTGGCAAACATATATTAAACAAAACCAAAAAGAAGTCTGCTTGACAAGAAAAACTCACAAAGTATTCATGTTCAATGGCCAACTCCAGTTAGTTATGAACAACATAAAAATATAATCAAATAAATAAAACTATTAACATGTGTTTTAATGTTATTTCTCGGGTGTTACATATACGGGAAATCCCATAAATTATAACCCAACTTGCATCTATGTTAAACAGTGAATTCAATGATTTAATTGAGAAACAGTAACACATTAAAAAAATGTTGCAAATTTACGAAAACCATAAAGGCAGCCATTAACCCGAATCTATGCTTCAAATCGACAACTTAGAACACAAACCAAAGCAGAGTATAGAATCAAAGTAACTAAAGTTGCAAAGATATTATGGAAAATATTTATAAGAATCAGCTGTAAGCATATAAATATGATCAAATTATGAAAAAAAAACATTAAGATTTACAGGAGAAATTAACAATAACTGGGAACGTGAAAGTCAGAATGTGAGGTCTGAATTAAGAGTTGAATGAAATGAAAGTGGAAATGAAGACTGAATTCATAGAGTTTAGAATGATGAAAGATGGTGGTTCAAGATTTTGAAAAGAATATTATTCCAAGTTGCCATTATTAATTTCAGTTTTAATTGTTTTATAAAAGGTTAAATACCATTATTTCAAATGCAAACACGAGTATGATCATATTTGAGGCGTTGGCTGTATTCGAGGTACTGACCCTTTTAATGCAGAAAGATTTATGATTTTAATAAGTATTATTGTTTACTATTAAGAGTTTGATATTGATATGAGTTTAGTGATACTTAATAAATTGATAACATAATTACTATTTTGCTTTATCAAATATTTAAATACTTAAAAGATATTGTAAACTGGGGTTAAAAAATTTCTTATTTTCCTGTGAAAAGTACATTTAATTTGTATTTTAATTCATTTATAGACAAGTAATAAATATATGATTTAGTAGTTTAGT